>JANBXA010000031.1:42242500-42782500 GCA_030556225.1 Cricetiscus sungorus
CTTATAAAGAAATGCTAATGTGACTATTCCTCAAATTATTCCACAAAATGTAAACAGAAGGAATACTGTCAAATTTATTTTATAAGGCCATAATTACTCTTATGCAAAACTATTCTTTTGCATCATTATTATTGATGCAAAATTACTCAACAAAATATATATAAACTGAAACCAAGAACATATCAAAAATATACAAAATTCAGTAAATACAATCCACCAAGTAAACAAACAGAAATAACAAAAGAAAATGATAACCTCATTAGTTGCTGGGAAAAGCCTTTGACAAAATTCAACACCCCTTCATGATAAAAGCCTAGAGAAATTGGAGGTATAAAGGACATATCTAACAAAATAAAAAGCAATTCATAGCGAGCTGACATCAAAAATAAAATTAAATGGAGAGAAACTTAAAGCAAGTATAGTAAAATCAAAAATAATACAATGCTGCCCACTCTTTCCATATCTAGTCAATATACTACTTGTAATTCTACAAGTAGCAATAACTGAAAGAGTACAAGCAGATAAAAATTGGAAAGGATGAAGTCTAAGTATCATCATTTGCAGTAACTGTTAGGATGGAAAAATATAGTCTAATTCTCAAATGACCCCAGGAAGCTGGGTGTCGCGCGCATCCTTTGCCGATAAGGAAGACGCGGCAACCGAAGTTTGCCGATAAGGAAGACGCGGCAACCGAAGATGTGTCCAGCAGAATCTTTATTGTAGCGCTCTTTACATGCTGATGGAGAAGGACCCCAAGCCCCGAATACGCACGGCTTAAATAGCCTGCAGGGCGACGTATTCGTCTGTGATTGGTGCTCCGCAAAATGTTTGAATGGTATAGCTTCTCTGATAGGGAGAGCTACCATATAGGAATTACCATACAGTGGCGCATTGTGCAGTCAGCATAGCTAATGCTGTAAACAAGAACCAGGAAACAGGAAGCCAGCGCCATCTTGTAATGGCGAATGCGGCTCCCGACATCTCCCCCTTTCTTTAAAATTACAAGCAAAGCCAAACGTAATGCTGTAGAGATCTCCGATCAGCCCACTGAACCAACAGCATAAGCGATCAAGGAGGTTACATAGTAAAAGAGACCCTCTGCACCTTAAACCCCGTGCAATGGGAACCTGAGCCCTGGGAGATGCAAAGGTCTGTGCAGAACAGCATCCTGGTGCAATGGGAACCTGTGCCCGTCCAGGAGTGCCAAAAAGTTCTGACAGTGTCTCAACGGCTTAGCATACTTAACCAAACTTGGGGGGGATGCTCCCTGCTCAACAGCCAGCATAGCTTGCACAATGGCCACATTTTTAGCATGTTGTTGTCTTTTGAATCTGCAAAGCAACCAAAAACAGAGGAACAGTCCCAAAAACAAGGTCGTTCCAAACATTCCTACACCAACCCATTCTTTAAAGTAGGAAAAGGCGGAGGACATCCAAGAAAACAATCCATTTGTGACAGAAATATCTAAACGAGTGGAATTAATCTGAACTATGGCAAGACGAAGTTTTCTCATCAATTCATCAAATTCTACACTCCAATTAGATAGCAACAGCGAGGATAATTCCTTAGACAAATTTGCTGCTTTTGTAAAATTTTCATATTGAATGGAAGTTACACAAAGTCCAGGTAACTTAACTTCACATCCCAATTGAGCCAATTGCCATAAAATTTCTAATTGCTCCTGAACCAAATCAATGCGCTGATTAACAATCATTAACCCTCCTTTTAATCGACTATTCACAGAGGCTTGAACATCTATTGCTTCACTAACTGAGGCAGACAGATTGTTAAGATGTTGAGCAGTGGCTACCTGTCCCTGTAATGCTAAGGACGACACGGTCAAAGAGGCCCCAACTGCCGCAGTCGCTATAATAGCCACTATAGCTGCAGTAATGCCAAAATCACGTTTTTGTCGAAATAAAGTTAAAGAATTATTAGTCTTTACTGGCATTGGCAAAAACCTGGGCATACGGGCCACAGTAGCAGAGGAAAACTCACTAGCATTCCAGCAAAGGGCAAAAAGGCATCCTGTATCATTACATACAGCAAAACGAACGGGGGCCAGACACAAACTGGAGTGGGATCCACCCATTTCACATTAGAAATCGGTGACGCTGACACGTCACCTCCGATCTTGGTGCTCATCTGGGTTATCCCCGTTGATCCCCCCAGGATGGTAACCATAGGCGAGAGGTCTGTACAACTACCCCTTGCACCACAAAGTAACCAAGCATCAAAAGGATCAATATCATATCTCCAGGGATTCATCTCTATAAAGTTCCCAAAGCCTTCTAAAGGTGAGAAGGTAAAGTGTCCATTTAATGGGTGAGCTCTGCGACTCTGACAGCCAGTCCAAGGAAAAATTGAGGAAGAATCTGAGCGCCCACCAATGCAGAAAGGTGCATATTGTGGTTGATGACGATGGCGGCCGCGGCTCATCCCTGAATCGAGTGTGGCCACCATCCAAAGAGGACAGTGGCATTAGCAGAAATCACCTTGGCAAGCCCTTTTCCAGTAGTAACTTCCTCCCCTAATTTGGCATAGGAAAAGTTTCCTAACTTAATACAAGGATCTTTAGATGACTGGTTCACAGTAAAACATAAGCTACCATTAATAATCCAAGTATCATTGTTTTGAATAGGAGCCACATCCTTGGATATTGGCAAATATGGTAGCCCCAAAGAGTCATTAGTCGTAAAAAATCGTGGAAAAACTTGCGCATCATGCATCACCGGCATCGGCCGAGGGAAGGTCGACAGGATTCCCCAGCGTATCTCTTGACTCGTCGTCTGTGAGCTCATCAGCATTCCTAGCATGGTCAGGATCCAGAGCGGGGCCATCATGCTTCACCATCCGAGTCAATCGTGCTGGTACCCAAATTGGATTTTCTTGACCCTGTGGGAAAACACAAACAGCTCCCCTGGATCTTATTAATATAGGATCCGGTCCTTTCCATTGATTATCAAGTACATCTTTCCATTTTACAAGCTCTTTTGGAGATGTATGAGTGACATGTCTGTCTGCAGCAGACTGTCCATTGGAATCCAATTTTAAAAAAATTAGAGTAAATATAGTGAGGGAAAGAGTTGCTTTCTGTCCCATGTTTATGGCGGGGGCAGATTCCCCCTTTTGTTTTTTGTAAATACATTTTGATGGTGCTATGAGCACGTTCTATTATGCCCTGTCCTTGGGGATTGTAGGGCAGGCCTGTTACATGATGGACTTCCATTTTTGTGCAGAATTGCTGAAATGTCTTAGAAGTATAAGCAGGACCATTATCAGTTTTAATTGTCGTGGCTTTCCCCATGCTGCCCATGCCTCCAAGCAGTGGGTGATAACATGAGCCACTTTTTCTCCAGATAATGGCGTGGACGTGGACGATCCCGAGCAGGTATCCACAGAGACATGTACATATTTTAATTTACCAAAGGTAGAAACGTGGGTAACATCCATCTGCCAAATATGCAAAGGTTTTAATCCCCTAGGGTTAACACCAAAGGTAGGTGCAGATCTAAATTCCGCACAATTGGCACATTTTAACATAATGTCACGGGCATCTGCTCGTGTAATGCCAAATTTTCTTCTGAGTGTATCTGCCGGAACATGATACAACTCATGAAAAGCAACAGCATTTTGCATGGGATTAAGAATAAAATAAAATGCCTTAGTAGCTTTATCAGCCAATTCATTAGCTTTTGTCATGGGTCCAGGCAACAGTGTATGCGCTCTCATATGCTGTATGAAAAAGGGATGCAATCTTGTTCTAATTGATTGCTGAATATCAGCAAAGACTTGTGCAACAGCGCTTTTTGAGGAAATTAATCCTACTGTTTCTAAAATCTGTACTGCTCCTACCACATAATGTGAATCGGAGACAATATTCAAAGGTTGAGGGAAAGCTCGCAAAACCTCAGCCACAATGGCACATTCAACCAATTGTGGGGATGAAAAATTAAAACAGTTTTGAAACACCTGATTATTAACAACATAACTGCCAATGCCTGTTTTGGACCCATCAGTAAAAACATCAATAGCTCCTATTATCGGTTGACTTCTAGTAATTTTTGGAAAAATAATGGCATTAGTAAGAACAAATTGTAACAACGGATGCTTAGGATAATGATTATCAATATGCCCCGAAAAGGTGCAATGAAGAATCGCCCAAACATCCAAGGTGGCACATAACACATTGACTTGATAAACAGTATAAGGCACAATAATAGATTCTGGCTCACAGCCGAAATGAGCCAGAGCCAATTGCAGACCCTTCAAGGCCATCTCTCCTATTTGAGTGGGATAATGGCCCAAAACTTTACCAGGAGAGGTTTGAGGATGGACCCATAATAGCGGTCCCCTTTGCCATAGCACAGCTGTAGGCTGTTGAGGTGAGGAGACAATGCACAGCTGGAATGGGCCAGATGGACCTAGCCGAGTTAGAGAAGCTTCACCCAATTTCCTTTCCACTCTATCCAACACTTGGGCAGCTTCAGCGGCAAGCCGTCCACTAGATGCGATGGCCGGGTCTCCTTCCAGAATGGCAAACAAAGGTTCAAGTTCTGCCGTAGTCAGACCCAAACACGATCCCACCCAATCAATATCACCCAAAAGCCTTCGAAAATCATCAAGTGTTCCAAGAACATCTCCTCTGACAACAATCCTCTGCGGCTTTACCTGCGTCGGGTAAATGGTAGAACCCAGAAAATTTCCAATATCCCCTTCTTGTACCTTCTCAGGAGCTATAAACAAATCCTTATTATTCAACTCTTTAGATAGAACGCCAAAAGCTTGCTGCAGAAGGGCTTGATCAGAATGGCATAACAAAATATCGTCCATATAATGACATATCTTAATGGCGGGAAATTGAGATCTAACTGGCTGAATAGCTTTTGCTACATAAAGTTGACACATAGTAGGACTATTCGCCATGCCCTGCGGCCAAACTTTCCATTGGTATCTCTCATCAGGTTGTTCATGATTAATGCTAGGCAAGGTAAAGGCAAATCTAACTTTATCTTGCTCATGAAGGGTATAGAGAAAAAGCAATCTTTAATATCCACTATTAAAATTCTCCAGCGAACTGGTAAGGTGGATAACAAAGGCAAACCCCTTTGAATGGGGCCCATGACCTGCATTTGTTTATTTATGGCTCATAGATCATGTAATAATCTCCATTTACCAGATTTTTTCTTAATTACAAAAATAGGGGTATTCCAAGGAGATTGAGACGTTTCTATGTGTCCTGATTTAATTGTTCCTGGACTAATTGATTGGCGGCTTCCAGTTTTTCAGAGGTAAGGGGCCACTGAGGAACCCAGACCGGGTCCTCTGTTTTCCAGGAATGGGGATTGCCTCCCCAGCGGCCCCTAGGAAAAACCCAGTCCTGTTCTGTCTTGCTTCCCATTAGAGGGCAGGGGACTGAACGTCCCTGCAAGTGTTTTCCAAGGCCTCGACCAGGGACGCAGCCCATATTTTTCATTATCTGCTGGCTCTGAGGTGAATAGTCATTTGTGAGCACAAAATCTAGTTGTTGTAATACATCTCTTCCCCATAGATTTATAGGGAGGGTTAGCACATATGGGGTAATAGTTCCTCTTTTCCCTTCCTCATTTTGCCAATGTAATTCTTTTGCGCTCTTGGCTGGAGCCTCTTCATATCCCAGCCCCTGTAGAGACTGGGATGACTGAACAAGTGGCCAGTTTGACGGCCACCAGCTGGTAGAGATAATACTAGTGTCCGCGCCAGTGTCCAACAGCCCCTGGAATTTCTTTCCTTCAACAACCAATTCCATCATGGGTCTTTTATCTAATTGCATAGAAAGGAAAGTATGTTGTCCTCCTGAGGAACCGGAACCCCTTTTCCCCTCTCTGAACTTCTCTGCTAGGAAATTGATGATGTAGACTAGGTAAAATCAAGAGTTGAGCTATACGATCTCCAGGGGAAATTGCACTAATCCCGCGAAGGGAGGAGCATAATATCTTTAATTGTCCTGTATAGTCTTGATCGACCACTCCAGGATGAACTATCAATCCCTTCAGGGCAGTGGACGACCGACCAATGATTAATCCTACCGTACCATCAGGCAAAGGGCCTGCAAGGTCAGAGGGCACAGGCTGACAGCCCATAGTAGGAGTTAATACTGTTCGGGGCGGTGGCACGCAAGTCCAGTCCGGCTGATCCGGAGGTTGCTCTCTGACGGTGTCATCTTTACAAACCTCTTTAACGGGTATGGAGGTTGTTGGATTGCCCCATACATTTGTGCAGGGCCCTGGGGTCGGGGGCCCCATTTCCCGTTTTTGACTGCTCAGCAGATCATCCAGGAAGAGGCCGGCCCTGATCATCTCGAACAGAGCGGCATTCATTGGCCCAATGCTTCCCCTTTTACAACGGGGGCATATTCCTGGTTGTTTCTGATTAGTGAAACTTTGGGGTCCAGGGCTCATTGGTCGAGCCCCAGGTGAGCCCGACATTGACGTTTCATATGTCCGGGCTTACCACAGTTGAAGCATTTCATGTTTGCTGCCTTTTGTGCAGATAGCACTGCTGCCGCTATCCCCTGATTAGACAGAGGTCCCCCTATCTCCCTACAAGCTTTCATCCAAGCATTTATTCCTTTTGCTTTCCAGGGGTGATAGCGTTACGGCATTCTTTTGTGCATTGTTCATATATTAATTGTTGCACAAACGGCATTGCCCCTTCAGCGTCCTCAAATATCCTTCCTGCTGCTTCCATCATCCTAGCCACAAAATCTGAAAATGGTTCAGTTGTTCCTTGAATAATCTTTGTAAGATTTCCTGTCACTTGTCCTTTATTAGGTAGACTTTTCCATGCTCTGACGGCAGCCTTATTTATTTGTTCATAAACCTCTAGTAGGTAGGCTGTCTGATTTACAGCTCATTGACCTTGACCTGTGAGCATATCAAAGCTCCATTGAGGTCGTTGACTGGCTATATTCATCTTTGCCTGGGCCGCACACAATTCCTGATAAATGGACTTCCAATCTAAATAATGACCCATAGATAAGCATGCTTTAACTGTATTGTTCCAATCATCTGGGGTCATTGCATTCAAGGTCAGCCTTTCAATAAGGGCTGTGGTAAAGGAAAAGCGCTAACTCCGTATGTTTGTACTGCTTCCACTAAGGCCTTCAATTGTTTCAGATCCAATGGTGTATGTTGGCTCTGATTCTGGGCATCTTCCCAGACGGGGAACGCTGCCCTTATTCTCCTTGTCTCCTTATCTGATATCATAGAATTTCTTCCCTTTTTTGGCCATTTTTGCTGCTGTACAACATCATAGGGGCGGTGCCGTTGGCTCATAGCCTGGAGCATAAGGTGGGGCATCGCCCATATCTCCCAGCCTCATAATTTTTAGCTTCCTCATCTAATTCTGCCTGCTCGGCAGGGTTCAGCTCTGGATCCCCTTCTGACCCAGATAGGTCAGACTCATCCTCCTCTCCGGGGGACGTCTCCTCCTCGGAGGAAGAATCTATAGTATAATGTTTAAACTCAGTGAGGAGAGGGTATAATTTTGGATCCTCACACTCACAATCCTTACATGCTCCTCCTTTTGGAGCAGGCACAAGCTTTAAATCTTTAGCTCGTCGGTTAAGTTCCTTTTCCTTTTCGGCGAGCTGTTTTGCTTTCTTTCCTAGCTTTGCTAGTTTACTGTGCACATTTTCATTCTTATTTGACTTCTTTCTGGAGAACCTTTTCTTTTGTTCTCCCTTTCCCTTTTCAGCTTCTGATAGACTATCCTGATGGTCTGAAAGCACTCTCTGTCCCTCTTTGACCTGTTCCTTACATCTCTCATCTTCAATACAAGACTTTAACAATTTATATAATGGCCATACACCAGTCCTTAAAGTTCCTTGTTCCTTTTCCCGCATAAGATCTCCTCCTAACTTATCCCATGTTCCTTTGGAGAGGGTCCCAGAGACCACAAACCAGGGAGCAACACGGTCAACTTCCTTAAGGAAGTTCTGCAAAACTCTATCTGGAATCTTTAGCTCCTTCTGCTTTAGCAGCGCCCGGCGCTGCATCTGCAATAGGCTTGGTCGGCTGGTTCCCCATTATTCCTTTATCTACAGGAGAGGGTGTGACGGCTCAGATATTTACCTGAGACTTAAGGCCACTTATGCTAGGTCACAAAAGGGTGAGCGGCGAGTGTTCTCCCGTTTATGACAATTAAAACACAGACAGCACAATAAAACGAAAAACGAAACAAACAACAAGAAACGGGATCACCCAGACCACAGGGGTCATACCTTGCTGAAAAGTGCTGCAGCTTCTGTCGCTGGCTTGAATCTTCCTTCGACGAGCAGTCGAGGGTCCTTCGAGTAGTTCCTCCGCCCAGGGTCGGCCGTTCCCGGGTTTCGGCACCACTTGTAATGGCGAATGCGGCTCCCGAAACTGGGAGTCTTAAGTCCCAAGCTGAGGGTCACCTACTTTAATGTTTACGGTAGCCTGTGAGTGAATGGACACAGGAAATGAGCTGTGTCGCCAAACCCAGAAGCCTGTGCCAAAGCAGACTTCCTGGTCTAAGAGCGGGCTTGGATGATTTAAATTTAATTGGTCTTCACTGGGTGCTACAAGGTGATTGGTTCACGATGAGAGGGCATTGTTGTAACCCTATAAAAGCTGTCTCAATTCTGTGCTAGGGGTCGTCGCTGAGCCTTCTACCCTGCATGGTGTATGGCTGACGGCCCCAGTATACTGGAATATAAAGAACCTTATGCATTTGCATCAAGACTGCTTCTTGTGAGTGATTTGGGGGGGGGGGGAGGCGCCTTTCCTGAGTGGGAGCGTGAGGGGCCACGCTTTCACGGGTCTTACATAACCTCCTATATACACCTGACAAGGGGACAAGAAAAAATCAAGGAAACAATACCCTTCATGATAACTGCAAATAATATAAAATAACTTGAAGTAACCAAGTAAGTGAAAGACTTGTATGGCAAAGCATCAAAAAGAAATTGAAGAAGATATCAAAAGATGGAAAGATCATCCATGTTCATAGAACAATAGGGTTCACATGGTAAAATGGGCATCCTATCAAAAGCAATGTACAGGCACAAATTCATTCCCCATGAAAATTCTAACACCATTCTTTACAGACTATAAAAGTAAAATACTCAACTTCATATGAAAAAAAAACTATATATAGTTAAAAAAAATCCTATACAATAAAAGAATGTTGGAGGTATTACCATCCCTTATTGCAAGCTGTACTACAGAACAAGACATAAATCCACACACCTCTTGACACCTGATTTTTTACAAAGAAGCTAGAAATACAGAATGGAAAACAGAAAGCAATTCATTAAATAGTGCTAGTCTAACTGGATGTCTACATGTAGAAGAATGCATATTGATCCATAATCATAACCCTGCACAAAACTCAAGTCCAAGTGGATCAAAGACCTCAACATGAGTCCAGATACATTGAAACAGAAAAAGACCATATGGAAAAGCCTTGAAAGCATTAGCACAGGAGACAACTTCTTAAACAGAATCCTGACAGCTAAGACACTGGGATCAGTAGTTGATAAATGGGACTGCCTGAAGCTGAAAAGCTTCTGTATGGAAAAGGACATTGTCAATAGGACAAAATGGCTGGCTATAGAATGGGAAAAGATTTTGCCAGCTCCTCATACAATAGATGGCTAATATGCAAGTGACTCAAATAATCTAATAAAAAGTGGGGTACAGATCTAAAGAGAGGATTCTCAATAGAAGACTCCCAAATGGCTGAGAAACACTTAAAGAAATGCTTGACATCCTTACCCAGCAGGGAAAGGCAAATCAAAATTACTCTGAGATACCATTTTAAACCTGTCAGAATGGCTAACATCAACAATACCAGTGATAGATTGTGCTGGTGAGGAAGTGGAGCAAGGGAAATACTCCATCATTGCTGGTAGGAGTGCAAACTTGTACAATCACTAGGGAAATCAACATGGCAGTTTCTCAGGAAATTGGGAATTCAGTTACTTCAGGACCCAGCTACATCACTCTTGGATGTACCCAAAGAATGCTCTACTCTACCATATAGACACTTTCCCAACTATGTTCATAATGCTTTATTCATAATAGCCAGAACCTGGAAATAACATAAATGTTCTTCAAATATAGAATGGGTATAGAAAATGTGATACATTTACACAATGGAGAATTACTCAGGACTGTAATAGAAAATGGACATCTTGAAGTTTACGAGAAAATGAATGGAGCTAGAAAAAAAAATCATCCTGAATGAAGCAACCTAGTCACAGAAACACAAACATGGTATGTACTCTCTTAAAGGTGAATATTAGCTGTTAAGTAAAGGATAATTATGCTATAATCCACAGACCAATAGAAGCTAAGGAACAAAAAAAAAGGCTCTTAGAATGGCATGTGGGTCTCCTTGGGAAGGGGAAAGAGAATGGATTTCATAGGTAAAGCAGGTAGGGATGGGGACAGGAAGAGTCAGACTGAAGAAGGATGGACAGACAGAAAGAGTAACAAAGGGAAAGACAACTGATTTAGGGAGAATTTGCGGCAGGGATGTTGTGGAATGCTATGGTAGTGGAAACTTCCTAGAATCTGTGAGGCTACTCTAGCAAGAACTCCTGGTAACAGAGCCTGAGCCAGCTGTCATCTGTAAATCAGGCAAGGCTTCCAGTGGTAGAATTGAGACACCAACTTAGCCATAAAACCTGACACTGCCTGGATGGTCACAAACCAAAATCTTGATGGCCCAGAGAAACAAGCACTACTGGCAGAAAAAAAATGTCAGTGAAATGATTACTAATGATATTCTGCTAAATTCATAGATCAGTGACTATCCCAATCATCATCACATAGGAGTCTTTCTTTCTGGCAGCTGATGGAAATCCAGAGAAGCAGAGACAAATGTTAGGCCCAGCTCAGGGGACCTCACACAGAAAAGAGAGAAAAGATTGTAGGACTCAGAGGAGAAGAGGACACCAGGAGGCACAGCCCACAGAATCAACTAAGCAAAGTCCATCCAGGCTCACAGAGACTGAATCATCCATCATTAACACCTTCGTGGGTCTCTGCTAGGTTCTCTCTACATATATGCCATGATTGTTTAGCTTGGAGTTTTTATAGGATTCCTAATGTAAAGATGGAAAAATACAGCCTAGCTCTCCAATGACCACAGGAAGTAGGCAAAAGGTCACATTCTTTGCTGTTTACAACAAGGTTGTTTACGACAAGACCTGTTAGTACTTGAGTACAGGAAATGAGCTTTGTTACCCCACCCAGGAGCCCGCACAAATACAGACCTCCGGGGCAATAGAAAACTAATTGGTCTAGGTGGGGCTTGGATGGTTTAAATTGATTGGACCACAGAGGCTCTGGATGCTATGAGATGATTGGTTTAAGATGTGCGGGCTTTGTTGTAACCCTATAAAAGCTGTCTCAATTCTGTACTCAGGGTCCTCAGTCCTCTACCCCTGCGTGGCATTTGGCTGTGGACCCCAGTGCACTTGGAATATAAAAGACCTCATGCTTTTACATCAAGACCGCTTCTTGCGAGTGATTTGGAGGTGCCACCTTTCCTGAGTAGGGGCATGAGGGTCCATGCTCTGTGGGACTTTCACTAACAGCGGGAGCTGGTGTGTCTCTGGCTCTTTTGTCTGCTCTTGGAAACCTTTCTTCCTACTGGTTTCCTCATCCAGCCTTGACATAAGGGTTAAGCCTCTTCTTATTGAGTCTTACTATGCCATATTCAGTTGATATCTTTGGGAAGACTGCTCTTTTCTGAAGGAAAATTAAGGACCAGCGGATCTGGGGTAAAGGGAGGCTAGATGGGTTGATGGAGAGTAGTTGAGGGAGAGAAATGGTTGTGATGCTTGATAGAAGAATACATTTTTAAAACTGAGAGAAACAATGATTAAATAAAAAATATGTTTGACAACTCAAATGAGTAAAAGAAATGACAGTAGTATTTGGACTAGATGAAACAGTGTAAGGAAGTGCCTAGGGTAGCTGAGTATTCTTATACATAACAAATGGACTATTAGTGCCCAGAGAGTTCATATTTAATTGTTTACTGAGCAAAGCACAATCCAATGAGTCCTCTTTGGTCAATGTCATCAAGCTCAGTCACTTGTTGATAGAGTTTACTAGGCTTAGTTTAATATAAGAATTCAAATGTATAAATCGAGGAAGAAGCCTTCAACTTCATGCCTTAGTTTAAAGTGTGTGTGTGTGTGTGTAGTAAATGAAGGCTACATATATTTCAGATTGGGCCACTCATGAAGCAAACTGCTATGTTCATTTGAGCCTTTGGAGCAAGCATGTAGCAAAGCCCTCTATAAAATTTGAATGTGTCTGCAGGAATGTGATGCTATGGTGTTCCTAAGGAATATGATGGAAGCAAACCTCTGTAGCATAAGATTAATCATCTGTCTATTCTGAGGACAACGTTTTGCTCCCATCTTCAGAAAAATATGAAATGATATGATTGATGATCATCCCGTGATAGGGAGTTAGAGCATAGGATGTATCTTTTCAGCAGTTACATATGTGGGGCTTCCGCAAACTGTTTCAGGAAGAGTAACATCTTTAAAAAGGGTAGTGATTTTAAAGTAGGTTGTTCGTGCATGGTTTTAAAGAAAATTCATATGAGTAAAGGCAGATTTGTTTATGTTTGGAATGTGTTTTTAATTGAATTTTTTATATTATTAGAAAATTATCTTTGTGATAAAGAATGAGGGCAAAATAAAGGAAATTTTAGACAGAAACACCCAAATACATTTTTTAATTAAACAGACCACTTCTAAAGACAGAAGA
Organism: Cricetiscus sungorus; assembly: GCA_030556225.1. NCBI lineage: Eukaryota > Metazoa > Chordata > Mammalia > Rodentia > Cricetidae > Cricetiscus > Cricetiscus sungorus. Next base: position 42,255,301 of record JANBXA010000031.1, read on the forward strand.
AATTACTATGGTAGAAGCATAATATTCAGGAAGGAAATACTTATGTCTATATCTATCTATATCTAACACACACACACACACACACACACACACACATGTATATATGTATATATATATAATATAATATATATATAATATATATAATCACATTTACATTAGTTTAAACACAAAACAAAGCTTTAGCTATCTTGGCTTGTAAGACCTGCAAGAGCGTGGTCCCTCTCAGGAAAGGTGGCCCCCCAAATAACTCACGAAAAGCGGTCTTGATGCAAATGCATAAGGTTCTTTATATTCCAGTATACTGGGGCCATCAGCCATACGCCATGGAGGGTAGAGGGCTCAGGACTTCTCGCACAGAATTGAGACAGCCTTTATAGGGTTACAGCAAAGCCCGCACATTGTGAACCAATCACCTCGTAGCATCCAGTACAGACCAATTACTTTAAAGTATCCAACCCTGCCCTTAGCCCAGGAAGTCTGCTTTTGCACAAGCTTCTGGATGTTCATACACTACCATAAACATTAAAGTAGGTGACCATCAGCTTGGGATTTAAGACTCCCAGCTTCATGGGCTTTCTAGGGAATTAGGCTAAATTTTTCCATCCTAACAGGCTCTCTGCATTACTTCACCACTGTCATTTGTGCATTTTTATCAGACACATTTAGAACTTTATTGGCTTTTGTTAGTTTGTTTGTTTATTTAGTATGGGTGTGCAGGGGAGTGAGGGGACAGTGACCCTGGAAGACATGGGAATGAAAACCTGGTACAGATGGACTTTGTCAACCTAGAACAGACATCTCGGGATCTAGGGCCAGGTGGCTCATTGTCAATATATTTACAACACAGTACAATTTGGGGAAATGTTTCTAGGCAACAGTTATTCCCATTCAAGATTTTTAGGCAACTACCATTCTAATTTCATGTGCAGAATAAATCTTATGGTGTGACTACTTGGAAACATCTTTAAAAAGTATGTGTGACAATGCAGGTGGGTTCTATAACTCAAAGGCCTAGGATCTAGTATGGTCTCTGATAGTGTACAGGTCAGCATGCTATAAAATACATGTGGCATCTCCCCTAAGAAAGGGTTTACCTGACAGCTAAAGATAACTGTCTTGGGAGGGAGAATTTGAAATAAGCATTCTGGGGGATTTGAGTGAGATCTGCCTCCACAGATTGCAAAACAGTCTTTAGGTCATTAACAAAATCCACCTCCAGCCTTCTGGGGGAGAAGCAGATATTCTGTCTTCTACATTGAAAAGAGGCCCCTGTGTGTTTAAGTTTCCTGGTTTCCACAGTTATCTGTGGGCACTATAATCTTTGTGCCTCCGACAGGGGATTATGTGTTCATGCCATAGCACATGTGTGGAGATCAAAGACAGCTTGTGGGAGTGTGTTTTTTTTTCCTTGATATGAACCATGAGGTTAAATTCAGATCATCAGCATTGAAGGCAAGTGCTTTTACTCATGAGCCAGTCTTGCCATACTGTTCTCTATTACATAATCAATGTATACTAATATTTACTTATTTCACTTTTCTTACATGCTCATATATACATGCACAAGTGAAAATGCCTTTGTCTGGGATTGTGCAGAATAAACAAAAATGGAAAATGTGTACTAAATTTTAACCTCTGTGAACTTTACCTCATGAACATAAGAATTTTATGTCTACTTTTGATCATTGGTATACTTTGAACTAACAATGAAAGTTTGGACAAAGCCATCCATGAAAAGTTGGATAAATATTTTACCTAGAATACTTCTATGCCAAAATATTAAAATCAGCTACTGGATTTTAATTTTTAAAAAAACTGAAGAATTTATTTTACATTTTTGGTATAACTGTAACCATTGCAGCTCAGATGGGAAGCTATCTTGGCTGGGATGGGAGCCAAGGAACACCACAAAGGCACTGTAAGCCTAGCAGCCTACAGCTCTGCTCCTGAGAAAAGTTTCCCGATTACAAATGTAACAACTCTGTCTGCTCCAGTTCTCTTCTGCCCTGAGCAAGTGTTACAGCTCTGCTCTGCCCTGGATAAGTAATACAGCTCTGCTCTGCTCTGTCCTGAAGAAATGATACAGCTCTGTTGTGCCCTGGAGAAGTGATACAGCTCTGCTCTTCTCTGTTCTGCCCTGGGAAAGTGTTACAGTTAATGCTCTGCCCTGGAGAAATGTTACAGCTTTGCTCTGCTAGGGCAAAGTTTCTCCAGAGCTAGGACTTATCTCAATGCATAAACTGGCTTTTTGGAGCCCATTCCCTGTGATAGGGTACCTTGCTCAGGCTTGATACTGGAGGAGGGACTTGTTACTGCTTCAACTTGGTAGGCCAGGCTTTGTTGACTGACCAAGGCAGGCCTTACACCCTCTGAGGAGTTGATGAGATATTGAGAGCAGTGCAAATGATGGAGGCCTGTTTTGTAATGTTTCCAATGAAAGCAAAGACTCTAGATATTCTTCTGTGTGACAAATCTATGGTGCCTGCTCAGCTGGATCTGGGAGATCAGCTGTGATTAACAAGAAACCAGAAATCACTAAAGTGAAACCTTTGATTTATTTCAACAATTGATGCTAGTCAGCTGGAGCTGAGAAATTAGTGGTGATTAAGACAAGACCAGCATCAGTTAAACTTTCTGGGAAGTGTTTCCTGAGAGATAACAAACAGAAGTGTTCCAGTAGTGGCCAAGGTTGTACGTTGCACTGGCAGTTGGATTGTATAAGAATCACCCAGGTAATACTGGTTTTCAAGGCATGAAGGGGTCATAGAGAACAGCTGAGGTTTGGTACTGTGAGAGTTCAGGAGAGGCCATTGGTGAAGGTACAATCTCAGTAACAATTCAACCCCAGAATTGAAGGGCCATGCAGAAAAATTGAGATTCGGCACTGTGAAGAGAGGCTATGAGAGGCTATTAGTGAAAGTGCAGCTGGCAGTCTACCCCAGTGTTTTAGAGATGCCAGCACCTAGAGATGCCACAGCCTAGAAGACAAGCAGTGTTTGAAGTGAGTGGAGCCAGGAGAAGTGACCCAAGCCCTTGAGAGGAGGCACAGAAGATCATGAAAGGATTCTGGACACTGGATATGGAGTTATTTATACTGTTGATGGTTTGGATCTGCTTTGATCTGATTGGGTCTGTGCCCTGGCTCTTCCCTCTTGAAGAAAGTATTTAACTTAATTTTAATTTTTACAGAAACCTGCAGTTGAGAGATGTTGATGTTTTTTTGTAAGTTATTTTTTTTAATTTTATTTTATATTTCACAGTTCTCCCACCCCTCCTCCTGCCCCTTTTCACCTCCACCCCCTAGCCCACTCCCAGTCCACTCCTCAACTTTTAAAAGAGAGTTTTCATATTGTAAAGGACCAAATTTTAATGTGTTTTAATTTGTAAATACTCTAGGACTTTTAAAGTTATTCATGTTTTTAATGGGAGGTCTTAGGAATAAATGAGAGAAGAACGGTTGTTGCTTTATGGTGATGTATTTGTATGTCAAATTGACAAGGAATCAATTGTGCTGGATAATTTTATATCTACATAACACAGCTAAAGTCATCTGAGAAGAGGAAATCTCAATTAAGAAAATGCCTCCATAAGATGGTTGCAGGCAAGTCTGTAGAGCATTTTCTCAATTACTGATTGATGGGGGAGAGGCCAGACATTTGTAGGTGGGGTGATCCTTTGGCTGGTGGTCTTTAAAGAGTCCTAAGGAAACCATAGAGAGCAAACCAGTAAGCAGCACCTCTCCATGTACTCTGCATCAGCTCCTTCCTCCAGCATTCTGCCCTTTTAAGTTCCGTTTTGACCCCCTTGATGATGAACAATGACATAGAAGCATAGAAGGATGAGATAAATAACCACTTCCCCAAGTTTCTTTGGTCATGATGTTTCGTGATAGCAATAATAACCCAAAAACAATCCTCTTGAGAAGACAATAAAAGGGGTAAGTGATATTGTAGTGAGCCGGTAGGCTTTTGAGAATGGAGAGCCTTAATTGCTGTGCAGAAGTGGCAATTGGAAAAGTCTGTTACCTTTTTTTCTTATGCAATCAGAAAACCCAACTACAGCTTCAAGGATGAAGATAAAGGGACATTCTATTGGGAGATATAGCTAACAAGAGTCATCTCAGTTTCCTTTTGGCCCCTCATACCCGCCTCATACTTAACTCAGAAACAAAGCTACCATAATTTAGCTATAGTTTTTCTTAATTACCTCATGACTCTTTCCTGACTGTGTAACTATATGTATGAATAAATATTATGCATAGCTTGAAAACTATATTGTAGTATGCTTATAAAATTTACCTCCAAGAAAGAAATATTACTGATAAAAATTGTGAATGTTTGGTTTATTTTATGATAATTAAATATCTAAAGAAACAGGGTCAAAGACTGAGGCAGAATCATGTATCCTTTGGGGGAGAATATAACCATTTTTGCTATTATAATAAATGTCTAAAATTGTTTCTTATTTTCTTTTTCTTCCCTGTTTTTTATATTGATGAACAAGATGAAGCAAAGATTTTCACTTCTAAAAGATTAGCAGCTGGACACTTTTATTTATCCAGAGCTTCCTTAACAGAATTGGACAAGAAATTTCACTGAAAAATAAGTTAATAAAATACTAATAATAATAGTCAACATTTTAATAACACCAACTTATTAAGATCCAGATGTTGTTCTAAGAACTTTCAGATTCTATGTAATCCTCATCTCACCAGTATGAGGTAAGCACCTTGCCCAAGGCCATGCAGCTGTTTCTGAGAAAATAATGATGTTGGGACAGGCTTGTGTCTTTGTGTGGAACTTGATAAAAGCCATTTATGTTTCAGAACCCGGCTAAAGAGAACTTTGTGACAATGTTGTTCTATGGCTTTTATTTACTTGCTTTCCTTTTTAGTGTTTTGTCACAAAGGAAGAAGAGTCAAAGGCAACCTGAATTACAGATCATTTATAAATTACTTATGATAGCAACTTAGCAAGCTTAAAATTGGCCAATAACTGGTAATATGTACAAAGATACTATAGTGACTGAGAGTCTGATTGTGTCTTAGTTCCTTTTCTGTAGTAAAATACTCCAATAAACATGACTTAAGCGAAAAGGGCTTATTCAGTTCATAGTTCCAGGTTACTGTACATAGCAATAAAGTCACAGTGACAAGATTTTGGGAGAACTAGTTACAACTGATCTACTGCCAAGAGCATAGAATGGTGGATTAATATATTTCCGTGCTCAACTAGCTTCCTACTTTTTATTATCTATGTTCACTTCAAAGAATGATGCCATCCCCATTGAATGTGTCCTCTATCATTGATCAATGTAATTAAGATAATCCTCCTGCACTAATTTTTTCTGAGGCTCTTATCATAGCTGATTCTGGGTTGTGTCAAGCTGACAGTTAAACATCACAATACTACCAACTATCAATTTGATACACAGATATCATTTTAAACAATAGCTTCTTATCCCTGTAAACCATGACCTTTTTATAATCCCAAATTATAATTGGTCCAGCTTTAAAAGCTTATATATCATTAACAGTTCTAACAGTAAAAGTTCAAAATCTTTTTTTTTTCCATTCTGACACAGGGTTTCTCAGTATAGTCTTGGTTATCCCGGAACTTGCTTTGTTGACCAATCTGGTGTCAAAATCACAAAAAGACAAATCAAGTAATAGACTTTCAGCTTTAATTACATTCTCATTTTAAATAGTGTAAATAGGACATAGCAATGAATGACCAATCTGAAATCCAAAATCCTACAGAACAAATCCAAACCCCATAGATCCATGTCAAGCATCTTGGGATTATTACATAATCAACTGGGCTCCAACAGTCTAGGTCAGTCCAAGTCCTCCAAGTGAGTAGTATGTAAAACTTATAGAGTCTCTGTTGAGTTAGCTCCATTTTTGGTATATAGCCAGTTTTCTCCACTATCTTGAAGTCTGCAAATTAGGATTCACTTTTAGAGCCTGATGAAGCAACCCCTTTGGGTCTCTCTACACTGACTTCAACCATTTTACATATTGCCTTGCCTTCTTTTACATTTTTAATGACTTAAAAAAACCATTGCCACAATGCCAAACTCTTCTACTAGCTTGGGATGGAACTTGATCCTGCCCCACCACCCTTACAACATAGCTAAGTCAGCTTCTGTATTCTGACCCTAGAAAAGCACTTTTCCAGTCTGTTGCTTGTGACAAGCATGGTGTTTCTTCATCTTAGGTTTTCTTTTTTTCAATAGACTTGGATCTTTACAAGACAGAGCCTTGTGATGGGAATCAAGTTTATTAAATTGTCCTTAAACAGTATGATCTGAATAGTCCAACAATGGCTGCCTCATACTGGGCAGGCTAAGAACCTGGTATTTTCCCAATTCATTGAGCTGGTGCCACAGTGGTCCTTACTGGCACTGAAGGCCCTGAGGACTCCTGAAGAACTTAACTCCACACTGATAATCTCACTGATGTGGCAAGAAAGACAACTAACTCAATTCATCATGGACAAATTCATTTGAGCAAGTGATTAATTAATCATTTTTATTCCTATGCATGGGCTGCCTCTCACTAAGGAAAGATATAAGAGAGCAGCATTGGACATGGACATAGCTAAGGACAGAGGTTTCCAAATGAGGGATTTGGGAAGCAAATAGACAGCGTAACAGAAGCAAACAGAGCAATTTGGTCATAACAACCTCTTGGGAAATAGACATGGTTACAAGGTAGTCATAACAAGGTATTCATAACAGGGGAATATTAACAGGTGGTCATAACTACAGAGGGTCATAATAACCTTTGGAAACAAAGGCATGGTTGCCATCTGCTGAACAGGCAATATAGAACCTTAGCCTGTTAAGGTTACAAATGAGGACATAGTCTAATCTTTGAGAAACAGAGACATAATCATAAACAGGAATGAGTCTAGTTTGTATATTATAAGATGGCTTTCACACCTATTATGGAGGCAGTTCCAGGAGCAGCAGCAGAAGCGGGTGCACTTGAGTGAGGACTTAGAATGGAGGCATAGATGCCTCCCACAGTAACCTGATCAACAACATCCCTCCAAGGTATAGCCAGTAGCTTGCTTTAAGTTGATCCCAGATGGAGCAGGTTGGTATACAAGATTCCACCACAACTGTGAAACAGTAGAAAAGGTTTCCAATCTTTTGGGTTGGTAGTGGAAGCTGAATGATTTTTTTTTAACTTTTTAACTTAACAAAATTAATATTAAGTTTTTTTTCATTCTGCGAATTTTATGTGTAAATATTGTATTTACATATTTCCATCCTTCCTCTCCTACTCCAATGACTCCCCTGGTTGCTCCTCCAATTTTCTCTCAAATTTAAAACCTTTATTTTGTTGTTGTTGTTGTTCCAGGAACTAGGGCTTTGTTCCACATTTGCAAATCAGTACGTAGGAATCACATGATCACCTCAACAGAATTTGAAAAGGCCCCTGGCAAGCTCAGCATCCCTCCATGACAAAAGCTGCAAAGAATGGTATGAATACCTCCCTTACATAAAGACACAAATAAAGAAGTATATGACTGTTTGAGTTAGGATTTCTATTGCTGAAATGAAATACTGCAACCAAAAAGCAAGTTGGGGAGAAAAGGGTTTATTTGGCTTACACTTCCACATCACTGTTCATCACCAAAGGAAGTTGGGACAGGAACTCAAACAGGGAAGGATCCTGGAGGCAGGAGCTGATGCATAGGCCATGGAGGATGCTGATTACTGGCTTGCTTCCCATGGCTTGCTCAACCCATTTCTTATAAATGTTTAGGTGGTATAGCCCTGGGATGACACCACCTACCATGGGCTAGGCCCTCCCCCATTGATCACAAAATGAGAAAATGCCTTACAGATGGATCTCATAGAAGTATTTCAGCAGCTGAGGCTTTTTCCTCTGTGTCAAGTTAGCACACAAAATCAACCAGTACAATGACCAACCCAAAGTCCACATTATACTAAGTAGAAAACACCTGTGTGTATTGTCTCACTAATCAGAAATGAGCTCCCCACTCCCTGCCACCCTCATCACAGTCTCTTTCTAGCATCATCAGTTACTTCAGGTTACAATACTCAAATCTGATTCAGAGCCAGAAAGCCACACAAAAGGAAGATCATGTAGAGTTGTTTTGGAAAGACCTTCTTAAATGATGGTTTTACACACACACACACACACACACACACACACACACACACTTTCCTGTGTCAATTTAGTGCTACTTATAATTACCTGTGTTCATAGAGCTGATCTCTTGGGATTGGATTATTAGGGAGCTTGGCCCTGAAGAAAACTAATTCTCCCTGTCTCAGCAGTGGTAGATTGCCTGTAGCCCCATCATCAAAGGGTGGGGCCTCATGAAATATCCCTGAGCACATTGTCATATCAACTGCTGTGACAATTAAGCAGGTCTTGTTCAGACAATCATATTGTCGAGAATTCATGGGTACAGGTATTCAACATTTTAGAACCTACATTCTAGCAAGGGCAAAGCAAAACTTCAAAAACCACACCATAAAAGGCCCATTTAGCTGTACATTAGTACTTAGGCCCAATTTTCTGCCTATGAATTAAGAACACAGTATTTACTTCACAGCTACTGCTAAGAGTCAACAAGGTAACAGTGGAAAGAATTGAGCCCAGTGAAAAATAAGGCTCTCCTGTAGCTACAACAAAATGACACATTTAACTTTGTTTGGATCTTTATGGGAGTTTGCTTGTTGTTTGTTGTTGTTTCTCCTTTTTTCATGTTTGTACATAATATACATTTACTTTAGCAAGACTTATAAAAGCGTAAGTGACTCTCCTAAGTGTTCCAAAAAGGGAATCTCAGTTTATCCTTGAAAATTTAGCTCTCTCCTTGTCCCATGTCCCCAGTGTCAACAGTATTCCATTGTCTGTTCAAAAATCTCTGCCTTCATTAGTAGCCTTTAGGAATTTAAGATAAATATTTGCATAAGAAAGAGTTTTTATTGAAATGATCCCAAGTCAACATATGCTTTCTCATTTGTAATATTTCCCCCTAGGAAGCAGAATGAATAATAAATGGCCAGCCAGATGTTGGGCTTATTTAACTACTTAAGAGAGAGTTTATATTCCAGGCAGCTAGCCGTAACCAAACCTCAGCTGTGTTTTTATCTCAAGACACATATTTTCTCTAACTTCATGAATACAGAGAGCTTCAAACATCAACTCTGACTGTTTCTTTTTTGGCTCAAATAGAATTCAGTAGTAAGAGTGTACTTAGTTAAAGAGGAGTAAAGAAAACTCAATAAATTTTGCTTTAATCTGACATGATAAATGGCAGTGCTCACATGGAACTACCTGTAGGTCAAGGGTTGGCTTATTATAAACACAAAAGCATAGGATATTGAAAAAATATATGGCTCCAGGGACATTCTTCTGACCAAAAGCATAAAGTACTCTACTTTTAAACAGTATAAGTATGCAGGTAATTTTAAATAAATAAAGTGATATTTTTATTAACAGTAATTTCAGTATTTAGTGTGAGTCAGGCCATCCTTCAATAAATTTTAAAATATTAATTCATTAATAAGTTGTAAAAGGTAGTTGAAAAATTTTCTAAGGCAGGTATTTTGTTTATAGATAAGGATACTAAGGCCAGAAAAACTTCATATTTCCCAAGATCATTTGGTTTTGGGTTGTTATAATGAGGCAGAGCAGCAGCTGATGTGTACTGCGCATGGGTTCCCAAGTATCTGTCTCTCCATGTCCACCAGGAAGTGTGGGGCTATTGACCGTGGAGTCAAAGCTGGCCTTGTACATCCTTGATATTTCTGAGATGAATCTAATAGTAGTTAATGTATTCTAAGGCAATTTATGTTTGGGTCACTATCATTTGATCTGCAAAGTTACTGAGCTCAGCATAGTGGTGTTGAAAGGAACAAATGGTTATATTCTAGGGAGGAAAAAGATATAAGCATGTTAGTTTACATAGAAGATGACAAAAATTAGAAGTATGTTTAGGACCAATTTCAAAATTGTGAGAAATTCTCTTTATCCTAAACCAAAATTTACTGATTTTTTTTTTTTAAATAAAACTCGTCAGCAATGTTTAGTGTCAAGAATTACATAATATAACTCAAAGAAATAATAACATTAGCCATACTAAGGACTAGCTATAGATCAATGTTACAGGCCTTTGCTTCCATAATAAAACCATTGTGTTTCCGCGTGCGCAGTAAAATCATAGCAATTCTGAATACACAGTGGTTGAGCCAAAGTGTCTCAGGTAATGTGTGTCAACTCTGCAGAGGAGTACATTGTGTGTGTGTTCAGAGGTTTCAGTGACTCGCTTGACACTGTTAGAAATGCCTGGGATCTGCTGTGTCCTAACATTTTCAGAAACCTTTTACTGATGTTAAGTTTTCCCACTCGACCTGACCCTATGTAGACCTTTAACCAGCATTATTATCATTATTTTCCTCCCACTGGAATTCTTTCTAACATGCTTCTAATTTATTTTGTGGTGCTTTTCCTAGAGTTCTCCATGGGCTGATCCATCTGGGCTCATTTCCCACATCTCTTGTGGGTTTTCTTGTATATTCAGCTAGAAGAGGTGCTGTTACTAGTCAGGGGTCCCATCTAGAGATGCAGTCAGCTAAGCATCTTCTTCCGGGTCCTTTTCCTTTATCTGCAGACCATTACTGTACTCACAAGGCCCCACAATGTTATGCCTTCTACACCAGGACAGCAGTTGCTCCCTAATGCTACTTCTGTGATCTTGCTGTCTCTTTGGCCTGTAAAACCAAACTTCTTTACTAAATAAAGGGCTTTTGTTAAACAAGATCAATGAGGTTTTTGTTTTACTGGTAGGCCCTGTCAGTAGTCCCGTGTAAAATAAGGTTATGTACTTGTAAAATGTATGAATTTATTTTTCAGAGTTCAGATAAATGAGAAATGGGAGAAGAAGACAGAAATTGAGAAATGAAGAAAAACACATGACACCAAAAGATTATGTAAATGTGCTATGATTATAATGGTCATAAATAGATAACTAGGACTTAATAATCTTCAGAATTATATTTCTTAGACTTTTTCGCTTCATTCACATTTAAAATTCATTTTGCATTATTATATTCCTAGCCCTTATCATATTAATGTGAAGGTATGTTAAGGAATTAAGGTTATGGATAGAAGTGATGAGCAGGAATTTTTATGGCCGTAAAGGTGGCCACCATGTTTTAAAACTTTTCATTTGAGTTTCAAGGCATTATTGAGTGCTGCCTAAAATAATATTTCCCACTCTCATAGTCTTACAATTTTGAGTCACATCAGAATTTATGTGCCACGACTACCTTTTTTTTTTCCAGATGCACTTGTTTTCATCTGTATAATGTCATTAATATTAATCACTTAGAAGACCTGATATTAACATGTGGGGAATGCTCTGAAGATATTACAAATCTGTTTAACCTTATGTACAAGGTAACAGCTGTCTTACTCCATATGTCTTCCATATATGTTCCCAGCAGTCTTTAACAGGACATTCTTTCATCATTATGTACACACCATTTTAATGTTTGTTAGGAGTTTGCATTTTCTTGTTTTTACCGTTCTAAACATTCCTTCCTAGTGTGCCATATGTCAGGAATAGACCTGTAATATGTGGGCTCAAGATTTTCAGTAGCATTTGTATGTTCTAGAGAGACCTTGGGTTGCCTGTTCCTAAATATTTATGTCACATGCACACCACAGAAGAAAACTAAGACAAGCAAAACTGATTTTTTTTCCACATGAAACTTACCGAATCTTTATTCAACAAATATATTGGTAAGTGCATCTATTCACCATTTTGCCAAGTATTATAAACATAAAAAGTAATAACTAGTACTAACTATACTTTTAAATTTTTGAGTCAAAGGCTTTATCCCTTCTCAAAAAAGGGGGCCAAATAGCTTCACTGATTGGTAGTTGTATGAACTGTTAATAATTATGGTAAATATTAGATTATGATATTCTTCTCTCATTTTGTCATTCACTAACTTCTCTTAACTTGTTAAGATGTACACTTCACTGTCTTCCCATAAGATTTGGGTAGAAAAAACTTAAGCATACAAGAAGGAGAAAAATGTTACAAAATTTAACAGTGGGGCTCAGTGATGGCTCAGTGGTGGGTAAAGTGTTTGCTGTGCATGTCTAATGGCCTGAATTCTGAACTCAGAGTTCAGAACCCACATAAAGACAGACACAGTAACATATGTCTATGATAACAAGATGAAAGTGAAGACAGGTGAATCCTGGCAGTGCATGACAGTCATCAAGAGAGAGCCTGTCGCAAACAAGAGTTAGAACTAACACTAAGGTCTTTTGACCCTATACATGCTCTGCTCTATGACAAGTGTGTAACACAAAACACACACACACACACACACACACACACACACTATAGCATAAACACAAAAATGATTTTTAAAAGGAGAGGATTTGCTTAAAAAAACAATGCTTTCAATTAGAGGTCCTAGAGAAATTGATTACTATGTTGAAAATATGGTGATATAGTCTGTGAAAATTAGATAAAAAGGCAAATAAATACATTATGTGAAGGCATAAATGTGCTAATTTAGTTGAAAGAAGATGCATTTCCCCAAAATTATTATCAAATAAACTCGTCATAATATTAAATGATAAAGCACACAATATCATTCACCACAAAAACTACACCTCAAAATTATTGTAATTGTTCAAGTGACTACCCTGGTTTTCACCAGAGAGCCTTCATCCAGTGACTGATGGAGGCAGATTCAAAAGCCCAAGGATAATATTGGGCCAAGCTCAGGGAACATGGCAGAGGAGAGAGACAAAAGGATTGCAGGACACAGGGAGCTCAGGGACATAACAGGAAACTCCAGAGAAATGGTTAGCCTGGCTCATGGGAACTCACAGAGTCTGAACTAATCATCAGATAGTATGCATAGGAATGACCTAGGCCTCATATATATATATATATAAATATAAAATATATATATATATATAAATATATATATAAACTTTTATATATATATAAAAGTTGCACAGCTTGGTCTATTTGTGAAACTCCTAGTCTGTCTCTGGTGTTTGGCTTACTCTTGGGAACCTATTCCTCAAGCTTGATTGCCTTGCCCAGCTTCAATATGGGGTGGGGGTGGGGTGCTTAACAGGCCATGTTTTGCTAATTCCCAAGGGAGGCTAGCCCCTTTCTGAGAAAATATGGAAGAGGGGTGGATGGGGTGGTAGAGTGGAACAGGGAGGAGGGAGAGAGTGGGAGGAGAGAAAAGAAGGGAGGCTTGCAGTTGGGTTGTCAAATAAATTTTTAAAATTCCCAAAAGAAAAATGTCATTGTTTAAATAGTTAATTATTAGAGAATACATATATAAAATGAACAGTATGATGTTGTCAGTGACCAAGTCTTGGCTCAGCATGAGTCCATGACCAAATGGCAACCAGGAACACAGGGTGGTGTTTTGTTTTATATATTTGTGTAATCTACTAGGATATAAACTATTAATCATAAATTAAATAGTTACAGGAAGTAAGGGGATAGAATTTTAAAAAGGTTAGCATTGTATTTTATTTTTTTAGCACTGTATTTTAATATGTCTGATATAGAAATATACAGTAACATAAAATATATAGTCACATAAAAATTACTTGCAAAGTTAAAATAAACTAAAATTTGCGCAGAGGGGAAAAGCATGAAAATTTTAAATCAGCATGTAAATAAGTTTCTTAATAACTTGTCTTTTGTTAACTGATTAATTCAAAGAAAGAATTTTGCAATTTTTTTAAGGAAGCAGAGGAAAATAGTTAATTTGTGATACTTCTAGGTACAATTTTTGTTATATCCAGGGCTTGTGTAATAGCTATCAAAAATACCTTGTTCTATTCAAACTATTTTTTACCTGTTTTGAAGAACTATGAAAAAGCAGATGAATAAATTTCTGCAATTGTTTATTTGCAATATCACTCTTATCTCAACAGCATTATGGAGTCATTTATATGCTTAATGTCTACAGAGAACATGCTAATTCACAGAACGGATGTAGAAAGTTAAGAAAAACTGTGGCTTACATTTCTCATAGCATTTAAAAAGACCTCCTCAAACAACTTCAATGTGGAGATAATAAATCCTGAAGTCTATTCTTTGAGAAATGATCCGGTTTCCATTTCATCACATAAATTTAATCCTCCTATAGCCATCTTTCAGTTACTTCTGCCCAGGAATATGAATCAAGGGTATGCTGCTCCTCAATCATAATATATAATACCGAAATCTCCCTTGGTAAAATCATAACAATGATGTGCTTGACGAACAAAGGAAAAATACTTAATTTTAATTATGATAAGGAGTTAAATTCATCTTTTCTAAGTTCTATACTATCTATCCTGGAGCTAAAACTGAAATACCTACAAGGCACAACAACCTTACTCAGATCATAGCAAAAAGAGAAAGATAAATAAGTGACACCCTTAAGCATATCAGGAACATTGAATTTAACCAAGAATATTCAGCATTAAAGTTACCTGTTTATAGTGTGTACTCTTCCTATTCTAAATGTTTAACAAAACCACTTTTAATTCTAAATTAGACTTTGATATTAACTTGAGATTAAATGTGGGTCTGAAAGCCAGAGTGAAAGAGAAAGTACAGGAAAATAATTTGAAATCAGTGCCTTTCTCTCTCTAAATGTCCTGAACTGAGGTTCCTTCAGACTTAGATCCAATTGTATATCCTAGTTTTGTTAGGATGGAAAAATATAGCCTAATTCTCCAGTGAACCCAGGAAGCTGGGAGTCTTAAATCCCAAGCTGATGGTCACCTACTTTAATGTTTACAGTAGTGAATGAACACCCAGAAGCCTGTGGGAAAGCAGACTTCCTGGGCTAAGAGCGGGGTTGGATACTTTAAATTAATTGGTCTGCACTGGATGCTACGAGGTGATTGGTTCAAGATGACGGGCTTTGTTGTAACCCTATAAAAGCTGTCTCAATTTTGTGCCAGGGGTCGCTCTGCCTTCTACCCTGCATGGCGTATGGCTGATGGTTCCAGTATACTGGAATATAAAGGACCTTATGCATTTGCATCAAGACCGCTTCTCGTGAGTGATTTGGGGGGGCGCCTTTCCTGAGTGGGAGCGCGAGGGACCACACTCTCGTGGGTTTTACAGTTTAAGTCTGCATGGTCTAAATAAATATTGGCTTTTTCCAAACTACATGATGTGGATCCAGTTCCAACTGATACATCTGAAACTTGACGGCTATACCTAAGGCTTAGAGATCACTGTGGGAAAGAGGACCAAGGAGTCTGCTGTGCCAGAGGACAGCGCATTTGCTATGACAGTATGATTCCTAAAAATGTCAGAGAATCTACACAGCTGTGAAATCTTATCAACACAGCTGCATAAACATGACCTGAACCTGGATGGCACCACGAAACATGCTAAGGTGAAAAGGAGGAAGATCCTTTTGTCTAGGCCTCAGGCCCTAGACAAAGAACTATAGGCAGCAAAGTATGACAAGAGCAGGAAGAACAGTCTTCCCCAAGGAAGACCACATCTACTGGTTATCTAGTACTAAAGGATCATCCCTGCGAACACACATCCAAATAATATTATACACATACACACACACACACACACACACACACACACACACACAAACACACATACACACCACACACACCATAACAAATAAAAGGAGGCCATGATTTTAAAAGCGATCAAGTAGCTGGGTATATAGGAGTGTGTGTTTCTTATATTATAATCTCAAAATATTAAACATTTTTAAAACACACATTTTAAATTAACACACATATTTTAAAGTAGCTTCTTTGTGAAGGAAAATAATTTTTGTTCAACTGGAAAATTGTCTTTACTGTTGCAAAGGGAAAAGGGAGGAAGAAACAAGGAACAAGAATGGGAATACCTTCAAACTGGTATATATTTTAATATTTAGCAGCATAATGTTTGTGCAGATGAAATTGTTAGTTAGAGTCCCAAGGGTGTTTACACTTACTACTAAATCAGTATGAGCTAAGCAAAGCAAGTAGGCTCGAATAAAGGAGACAGCATTCCAATTTAAAATACAGGTTCTATCCCTCATAGTACAAAAACATTTGTTAGCTGACCTTTTCACTGATCATATTTATTTTTTCCTTTCTTTGATGATTGCTTTTCCTACACTCTTCTAAAAGGGAGCAGGGATTCTACAATCATCCTTTTCTATTCCAAAGCAAGAATCTACCCTGAGATCTTTCTGGAGAAACCCAAATGCTAGGACAAGTTCAAATCTTCCAAATTGACTTATTAATAAAAGCACAATAGAGATGTCCTCACACTAAATAACCTCAGCTACATTAGCACCAGTGCACTGACCTTGCCTGTGGTATAGAATGAGCATTATCTCGCTAGTCACTTTACTTATAAAGCCAAAAGAACTTGATTTGTAAAAGTCTATCTTCATCACAGATAAATGTCCAGGGCAGTTGTATTTGCCATTGACTGAAAACCATATTGTCATCCTTTGGGGGGAGTTTTACTTTCAGATTTAGTTTTCAGTGGGGAAAAAAACCAAACAGCTGCTTTTAGTTTAAACATTTCACTTTTGTTACAGCATGGCAGCCCAGAGACATTTTCTATCAAGGTTTATCTCCACTTGTTAAAGCTTAGATAAGAGGCTGCCAGATATTTTTCTTCAAAAGAGATAAGAACAAATGTAACCGCAGACTGTACTCATTTATCACTAGCATGGATGGTGTTACAGAAGAAAGAGAGGTCTCTGTCTCAGCTGAGGAAGAGGATATTTTAGAAGGAGACAAGAGAGGAAACACAAGATACTTAATTTCAAAGATAGTGACACGTGTTTCCAAAAGGAGTGCAAAATTCACACTAAGTCAGTATTGGCATTTGAAATTCACTCCAGTATTTAGTTTTGCACTTTACTAGATTTGGGTATTTTAGAAATTTGTTGTAAAGACTCACTAATTTAAAATATTCAGTCACCATTATTCTTACTGTCTAGGATTGAAATAGTGGTGTGTGTGTGTGTGTGTGTGTGTGTGTGTGTGTGTTTAAGACATGAGAAATACTTTTAATTGACATAAAATTATGCATATTTAGCATTTGCATGACGCTTCAACATATAACCAGTAATATGTAACATTCAAAAATGTTACTGTTTATCTGTGATAAAAAAAAAAACATTCGGAATTAGTTTCTCAGCTTGAGAAGGAAGGAGAGAATTGTATTGTTCAGGAGCTATATTGACATTGTGCCACAAATGGTTAAAGGACAGGAGAAAGAGTTCCAGAGGGGACAGTGACAAGATCCACGTGATCTGAATGCAGCTGTTAGGGATCATGGGAGAAAATGAGCACAGTAGAGATGAAAAGAGAGCTGCAATTGTTAAGGGAAGAATATCACATGAGGCACCTGAAGATCAATCAGGAACCAAGTTTCACTCAAAGGGTGTGATCAAGGCTACTTAATCATAAAATGATATTAGGACTGGGCAGTGATGTACAATAAGACCACCTGTTATTACTTATTAGAAAGATCTGTGAGCTAACAACAAAGCAGCCAGAGATTAAGCCTGATTAATACAGAAAATGTCATTGAAGCTTTGGGAGCAAAGTTGCATATATTTGCATTGCAAAACAATAGTTCATCATGGTCAAAATATGTAGTTTATTTTGGATAATCTAAGAAAATAGAGATAGAA
This sequence comes from Cricetiscus sungorus, assembly GCA_030556225.1. Classification (NCBI taxonomy): domain Eukaryota; kingdom Metazoa; phylum Chordata; class Mammalia; order Rodentia; family Cricetidae; genus Cricetiscus; species Cricetiscus sungorus. Next base: position 42,273,019 of record JANBXA010000031.1, read on the forward strand.
TAAAAACTGGAAAGACATTTACATAAATGTAGTATGTTGAGAAGAGTTGTGCATGTGTGTACCAAAAGGGGGGGCACCTACGTTTTTAACTTCAGTCTGTGAGGGAACACTGAAGACGTTTAGCTAGCAGATGTTATGATGAATAAATGTAGGGATTATACAGAAAACTGAAGGAGCTGGGATATCTAACGCCTGAGTGTGTTCCTTTTCCTTTCCCATCAGTTTTCTTTCTCATCTAGTAAAAGAGCACATGCTTTGCCACATTTACCATGCTTTACCATTTGTGAAGCAAGGACGTCATATGCAGGCTGCTTTGCTGCTGTTGCTTTGATGTGACCTGTTCTCCCCAAAGCACATGATACAGTTGGTCGCTAAGAGGCATTACTGGAAAGTGATGCATTTGAGGGGGATTCGTGAATTCTTCAGGAAACTGTATTAGAACTATTGAGACTGGGTTCATTCTTCCAGGAGGGTGTGTTGGAAAGTTTCTACCTCCTCATGTCCTCTTCTCCTTTACAGGGTTCCTTTCTTTCCTGCATTCCTGTTGTGTATCAAAGCTACTTCTGTCATGTATGAAGCCACTTGACCACAGTCTTTTAGCCTCCAGAACTGTGTAGTCCATAAGGCTTTTATTCTTTACAAATTATCCAGCCTTGGGCATTCTGTTACAGTAACAGAAAATGAACTAAGACATTGTCTACCAAATTATAATATCAGTCTCTGATAACATTGAATTGACCAGAGATATACATGCCTAGAAAATAAACATTAAGATTATTCTCATTTATTTAAAGGTAACACTGCTAAGAAGAGCTTATTTTCATTGAAAGTGCTGTGCCACTTACAGCATTTACACCAGTCTGGTACAATAGCTGATCCAAAATGTACAGGCTATAAATAAAGAAGAGAGACTTGTTTCCAATAAAATTGTATGTTCATATTAAGTGTTCTAGATTCAATTTCTGAATTTAGGTTTGTCATTCTAGCAGTCTGAGTATAAAAATGACCCCAGTTCCTGGCCTGATGCTTCCTATCTGTTTTGAACATTTCCTTTCAGGAGGTGAGCATCTTCCCTACCTCCTGGATCTGGGATAGCATCTTGGCATGTTTTATTCAATGACATGATTCATTACAGAGACTAATCATTGTAAAGAAACAACCAACATTTCACTAAGCTTCCTGAAAGGCAACATATGATTTGCATTTTCAAGCATCAGTCTAAATTCTTCCTTTGGATAAACAAATGCATGGCTATACAGAGAAGAGAAATGATTTCCTAAAATGTGTAGACTTGAAATATCATGTGACAGAAAAGCACAATACTGTCTATGACCTCCTGGGCCTGGACATTGTTCAGCCTTAATGGCAGCAAATTCTGGACCTCACAAGATGAGGAGCTGCACCGGGATTGTCATCTAAAGCCTGAGATGGGTGGAGTAAACGAGGCATCAACAACTTGGTGAATAAGATAACATTTATTTTGCAATAGAATTTACATAGAGTTTGATGCCATAAGTCAAGGGAAAGATAATCATACCCTTTTTCAATCAACTACAAATAAAAATTAACTTCTTGCCCCAAATAGCACTTGCATTTCCTGCTGAGATTATTCTTTACAAAACAGAAGCAAATTAAGTATTAAAGGCTGAGATGCTATTACATATTTTGAGGGAGAACACTGTTCAAAGTGATGTGTAATGTATGGTATCGACATCACCCCTCTGTCTGTTTGCTTTTCTCGGTGCTTTGGCAAATAAATGCTAGGTATTGACTTTGTCTCGAGGACTAGTTATAGATTTGTACAGACCCTTCTCTCCCTTCATGGAGCTTATGTTGTACTGAATAAGACATGGTTCCCAAATAAACTCTGTTTTTAGTGTACTAGATGGTCACACTGGCATGGACAAATGAATGGCAACCAAAAGTTGATAAGAGTAACTGGAAACTTGGGAATGTAATTTGCAACATTGTGGACCAGATCACTGAGACCTTTGCACTGTGAAGGGGATCTGAATAAGTCACGCACACAATAGACTACTGAAGCATCAGCATTCTATGAGGAAGTAGCATCAGTATAGCTCCAGGTTAGACAGACATGAGAGAAACAGGTTCTACTAGATAAAGTAGAAAAAGAGAATGCGAGGGGGGTGGGTTAGGGTCTACAAAGAAGAAAGAGAAAAACTAGACAAGATAGGCTCCCTTTAACCAATAGTAAGTCCACTGTCTGGCTGTTTTAGTTATAAGGAAGGTTATAAACTACATCAAGCCTGAAGAAAAGCTGGGAATGGGTTTAGCACAATCAGGTATGAAATTATGAAAAGGAAAAAACGATTCTGCCCAATTTATCATGTAAAATAAATCACAGATCAGTGAGTGTATGATATTTCTTCAGGCACCTCTAGTCCATGCCAGATTATGTTCAAAGGATTACATTGCTGAACTGGTTCTATCTGTTAGCATAGCATATGCATCCTTCCATGTTGGTCCATTACTGTTGAAGGAAAGCCACACTATGCATTCATATAGTGCTTATTTTCTATTACATTATGGAGTAACTGAACACATGAAGTTTAAATACTGTCACTTAACTATCATCTTATTTTCAATCAAGTATTAAATTTCAGGGTATAGGAATCAATGTCTTATTTAAAAGGAATTTCATGACAGATGTAACTATGTGTACCCCAGTGGAGTTACTTGTAAACTGGGACTCTTTCTCAAATAAATTTCTGTTTTCTGCCATTGGAAAGATTATGTTTAAAAAAACTATAAAGGGAAAGAGTTTAAACCAAAAACAGCTTAAACAACAGAAACATCCAGTGAGGGAGGCACTAGAAGGTTTCTAATGTCAGATTTGTCGTTACTTGAGGGTAAATGGAGACAGCATAAATGAAGTTATACCAGACACTGGGTTCTTTAAAAGCCAAGGGACTTTCACCTGGGTCTGTTTGAAGCCAACAAAACACCATGCTTGATTTGAAGCCAAGTTCATGGTAAACTCTGTCCATATATGTTAAGTCCTCTGAATTGTTCTTTGGTAGAAAAAGACACTGTCCAGCAATGCCATTTTTCCCAAAAAAAACCCTGAGATTCAAAGTAGGCAGTCAGTAGATAAAAGTTTAGTACAGGGTTTTATTATCATGTAAAACCCTCTTCCTTAAAGATGCAGATGCACTTAGATCAGAGCCAATCACTGTTCTATTTCTAGATGCAGTGACATTTTACTCTGTTATCTGAGTCAGAAACTAGCCTCAAGGCAATTATTCCACTGTATCAATTCAGCTTTCATATTTTGATCTCTGCCCATTTGCAAACAAACAGAATGACTGGCAAAGACAAGCAGAAGCCTCAACTAAGAAGCTTATGTTCCAGACTTTTGTATGCTAGTGGAAACAGGTATGATACAGCACAGGATTATATGTAAAATGAGAAAGCAATGTTTAAACAGCTATCATGCATCATAGAAGAAAATGGTTATTCTCACTGAGGAGGTCTAGAAGAGATCACCAAAAGTGATGACATTTTAATTAGCTGTAACATATTAATATAAGCTCATCACATGGGGAAGAAGGCAGAGTGGCACTTGAGAAAGCATATGCAGAGTTCTGAAAGTCTGTGATGTTTAAGGAATGAAAATTACTTCTGCATGATGACAGTGGAGCCTAGCAGCAAAATGATTTGCACAGTTCATAAACACTGGTGGAGATTTAAGCCTCAACCTACTTTCAAGCACTGGAAGCTGTTAACATGCTTGGATGTAGTATGATTAAATGGTACATTTAATAAGACAAAGTATTGACCAATGACAGGAGGTATTATTTCTAATAATCGCATAGTGCAAAAAAATTAAATTTATTTATACACAAGCACATTCAAATTCTTCAAGATTTGTCATTGCCTTTAATTTTCAATCCTTGAAAGTAGGTTTTCCCTTTCTGTTTGTAAAATATATATATATATATATAAAAGCTTTCATGACAGATGGATGAAGTTAGCACAGTTGGAGTACATGATAGGTGTTCATGAAATGTTTTATTATTGGTGAATTATAAAGAAGAAAAATAATTTATACTTTTAAAACCCATAAAATTTAACACACAATAAGAACAATGGTTAGTTCCTTTTCCTTTAATGCTTAACTGCAAGTAAGTGAAGACGTGGATGTTTGATTTTTTTTATAATAAACAACTCATTTTGAAGGTGTCATGAGGAAGTCTTGGGAATTAAGTAATGACCGATTTTTTTCATGGGCCATAATAAGATATGCTATACCAATCTGAACAAAAAAACAGCTTTGAATGTGATGTCACGTCTCTACATACAATGATCTTTTATAAGGGATCTATAAATATCATCATGGAAACTTGGTCTTGGCATAGTGTTAGGTGTCTGCGAAATTACAGCACTGTATGTGTAGGCTGATCATATTTAGAAAAAATATATGTAATTACATTAATAGAACACTATGCAAAAGCTAGACAAAATTGTTACTTTATCTCTGTGATAATGTAATACATTCAGTTATTCAGTGTTCTTTGCATTTTTCATATCATGAGCATGTATCACATTTTTACTATAAATACAAAATGCTAATCCATACATGCATACTTCTTACCAAGATATGCATTTATCTTACACTGATAATACACAAAAGACACTCCCAGATAACAGTAAAAATATTTACACAGAGAACATTAGCATACAAAAATGCAAGGCAAAAGTGGCAGCTTTGTCCTAATGAAGACAAAGTTGACAGTGAGAAGTTCCAAGGAGGGTAATCAAAGAGTCAGGCAGAACCGTGCCTCTATGCACTTATGCTTCCTGCCTCTATCTCTGCTGCTCTCCATGAACAGCAAGGCAATCTGTAGCAAGGCAAACTAAAGTTAAGTAAATGAAGACAAATGTCTTCTTTTGTTCCACACAGAATTAAAAGTGAGGGGGTTCTGGAGCTGTGGTGATAAATGGCATCAAATTAAGTTCAGTCTATCTCATCTGCTGCTCCATGGGATTTATTTTTAAGACTCAAAACTAGGATAGAAAGTTTGTGCCTTGTTTAAATGAGACATTGAATGTTCCTGATTATGAAATGGATTAATATGGAGCCATAAAGTATCTTAGTCTGGATTGTGGGAAGAAATATTGGCAGTATTATGGGAGAAACACATTCCTCCTGTAGGGGAGATGTCACATATTCTCTTTTTAAAAAGTCATGAAAGCTGCATTTGTCTACATTATATTTTCTGCTTAGATAATTCCACAGCTGAGAGAAAAAATTTGGAAAACAAAACTTCACATTTTCTGTTAGTCTAATACATCATGTTTGATTTCTAGTTTCCATCAATTAAATCTTGTTTTTCTGAAAAGGATCATAAAATCTTTTCTAAGACTCCTTAGAGGACCTACGTGTTTCTACACTAAGTGTGTTGTACTCATATCATAAGGTGATGTTTATGCCCGCAGGAAGAATCATTACAAATCCTCTCTTTTCCCATCATCCCCTGGCTATAGATGCTATTTTGAATTTTATGCTCATTTTATTATACTGTTTTAAACCTATGTTATGCATATATATATATGTATATATATATATATTATATGATGCCAAAGAGTTCAACATGTAATCTCTGCAATACAGAATATTTTTATTACACAGAATTTATTTTATTTTTTTTACCATTTATTAAACAACTCTGAAGTTGGGTACTTAAGCTTTTTTCTGTGTTTGTGCTTTATAGATGTGTTACAACAAACATACTTGAGTAATTTTCTTCTGGACTTGTTTCCTCAGTCTAAAGAAGTTAGTGTCTTTGATCTTCCTTTCCAAAATAGTAACACTCTAAATAAATTTCCCTCCTGACACACCCTGGCCTAATTCAGAGTAGCTGATAAATGGCAGGACAATTCAAAAATTACCAATTTTTTCTTTCTGAGTTTTACCTCCTTGAATTTTAACTTTTAATTTCATATGTAAAAAGTATTATTTGATTTTCCTGTCCATAGACTCTTAATGTTGATTGTGTGCTGTGACTGGTTGAAAGGCATGTGTGCCTTGGAGATAAATCAATCAAAATAGGCTGCCATGGTGATACATAGTATGAACATTACAGTGTTTATGTTGGCTTTTTTTCTTTTTTTTTTAAGACTTGTGATGTGGATAAAACCTACAACTCTGCACATGCTAGCAAACTTATGTACCTCTTAGATTCACCCTAGTGTTCTCACTACAAAGGCTTACTTCTTTTTATACCACATACATAACTATTCCATGTAGACATGACAGGAAAGAAACCATTTTCAGAGGTAATTGGACACACTTGATTAATAAGTTCTGTGTGGAAGCAGAGCAGAGCAAAGCACCATTGTTGTGCTGTGTGAAGGGAGCAAAATGAAAGAAGCTAGAAGGCTTCTCTGGTGCTGCAAGGCCACTCCAGTCTCCACAGTGTGCTGACAGAGACTAGAATCAAGGCCATGCTGCTAAAACAGCTGGTTCTGTGTAAAGATTTTCATTGGCCACAGCCTTAGCCTTATTTTTTTTTTCCTCTCTCTCTTGAGTAAAGTCAGAAGAGATTCCTTCTCTCTGGTTGTTCTGATAGTTTCACTAAAATCAATAAAGCTTTAGTTAAGCTTAAATATATTTGAAATGGTATCTTTTAAAATTTATTATAAGAAGTATATTAAACAAAACTAGAGCTACCACTCAAGGTTCTCTTAAGTATGTTCAAATGGGTAAGAATATATACATGATGTAAACAGGAGAACAGTATCTCAAAAAATAGTCTAATTATAGAAGTTCAGTGGGTAGAAAGAAAGAACCAACTCCAGGAAGTTTTTCCCTGCTGATGCATGTATAAATTAAGAGATACTGGTGGCAAGTCTTGGACCTGTAAGAGAAGGAAAGTGACACCGGCTCCCACCCTAACCAAGATGCTATCTGCAATTGACATCTGTTGCAACAAAAAAAATTAGTTTTCTCCCATGGGGTCTCACTGGGTATATAAACTACACTTAGAAGTAAACCATATGCCCAGCACTAGTAGAGACAAAAAATAATACTATTTTAATGGCACTATGCACTTTCCCTCTCAAATTACTGGGCACTTTCTCCTTCCTTTCTTTTCATTCCTTTCTTTCTTTTTAAATCCATGCTAATCTAATTGGCCTGTGCTGCCACCCTGAGCCCTGATGTCATCTGATCCAGAGATGCTGACAAGAGCCATATCTGGGACCCTGATTCTGCTGCAGCTGTAGTCTGTGTTGATGTCAGTGCTCCCTGTTATCACAGACCATTATCTGCCCATTGAAATTGCAGGAACATGATGAGCTGTCTCTGCCCTTCACTGGATACTGGAGCAAAAGTGTTGGGCCCTGATCACAGGAGCACTGCCCCCCCCCCCATCCCCTCCGGAAAGAGGGCTCCATCCCTCACTTCAGCCTGGGAGAATTGGCCCTGATAGGATGGTAGAAGAGCTGGCTCCTCCCTTCACCTGAATGGGCTGGCCCCAAATGATGGAATGACTAGCTCAGCTCCCATCCAAGTCCATGAAAAGTTTCTATACCCTGATAAGCCTCTCCGCCGGTGCAACAATCCAAATCAGACCAAATCAAACCAAATTAGAAAAAAATCCATGTTTCCCCCAAGAGGAAAGCAGGGAAAGAGAGACCCGAAAACCACATGTCTGTTTTCTGAGAGACAGTTTAAACATCCAATTGGAAAAGTCTTGAGTATCTCTGCGGGAGGGGTCATCACTTGGCTAGATATCTCCTCTTTGGGGGTGCTGGAAAGCCATCCCAGAGCATTGTATCCATTAAATGTGAGTTTTTTCTAATTCGGTTTGATTTGATCTGACTAGGATTGCTCCATCGGCGGAGAGATTTATTGGGGTGCAAAAACTTTTCAGTCTACACCCAGAGCCTTGAGCCCCCCCTAATATCTATCCCAACTGTGTCCTGCTGGAGCTCATGAAGGAACTGATTCTGTGAGTTGGAACCCATAACTCCGGGTGACCGCGAAATATATCAGAGTGGAGTTTTCCTGAGGGTCCAGTGACGATGGTGTATCAAGAACCTTTAACCAGACCAATGACTCATTTTAATGAACATTTGCTAGTAAGGCTGATTGGACAAAAGGCCACACCACTAGGTGCCACACTATGAGAAGACTCGCTGAGAGGTGATATGTGGAACCCTGAGAGACTGCGATGTGAAACATCCAACACGGGGACCAGAAAGATGGAGGAATGGGGTGGTTTGTTCTGCTCAGGCTTGGTTTGATTTTAATTTTTTTTACATTTTCTTTTGGGACAACACTGCAAGAATGAGGGCCAGATATTGGTACTGGAAAAATGAGCAGAATTGGGCTGCATGATGTAAAATTTACAAATAATCAATAAAGAAATGATAAAAAATAATCTGGCCACTGTAAATGGCCAGAATATATAGAATCTATATAGAACATTTCCAAAATTCTTATAAATCAAGAACAATATGTCTTGGTTGTATTATTCTAATGCAGTTTTTAAGTGACAGGTATATAATCTGAACATTTAAATTGAAATCAATGCTAGGAACCACATCAAAAGTATTATTTCCAGCTTCATTCCTCTATAAACTCCAGCTTTTTCTAGAAGTTGTCAATGCATCATCACATGTGTGTGTGTGTGTGTGTGTGTGTGTGTGTGTGTATGTGTGTGTGTATGTGTGTGTGTGTGTGTGTAGTGTAGTTGTTAAGACTAATTATCAGATGAGGGCAATAGCAAATGAAGACAGGTGGAGAGATTTGGCAGTGTGAGCTTTCCTAGTTGTCTGGAACATGGACTTATAATGGGAACCTGAGAAGTTATTTTGAGTGTAGTGCTTACAATAATGCCATGCATGACAAAGTAGGATCAAAGTCCTGTGGCTCCTAGAATTAATACATGCCAACTCTGGACAGTCTCCTGAATGTTGCTATTAAATAAGAATGCAGTGAAATTATTGTTTGGTAATTTTTGTCACTTGTAATTAAATTGATTTTAGATAGATTTTTTATTTTTTGTCACTAAGCAAAATGATTAATATATAATATTTTATATATATTAATTTTGCAAAAAGTAAAAACTAACAAAAAGTATATGTGGATTTTGCTAACACATAAGTGATATCATTGCCAACTACTGCACATTAATCATAAATTAGTTACTTTTAAAGCCATTTATCTGTGTATTTTAAAGCCATTTGTCTGTGTATTGTTCTCAACTTTCTATTATAGAAGAGAATGCTAAGGTATCAGAACCTGTTGTTAACACTTTCTTTCTTTGCAGTTAGTAAATATTTTCAGCAAACTGAGACAAACCTGAAGATCCAAGCCAGTGACAAGCTTGCCCAAAGAGCCTTACACCAACTGTGTTCAAGTGTTAAGAAAGGAATAAACCAAGTTATCAACTGTGTAGTGTATGAAACTTGTTTCTTATGTTTTTATATGGATATCTTTAGAAAATTTACTTCCAAGGCAGTATAGGAAAGCAGCTCTAGGCAGTGGTTTTCTTTCAGTTGGGGGGGGTTGTTAAAACTGTACATGAAAGTTCAGACTCAGACAGACAGCTGCTTGGAGTAAAAGCCAAGAGAAAGCAATGCTGAGGGTCAGCCTGAAAAACCCAAGTTGGATTAAGCAGTGAGTGGAGGAGATGGTAGGCAGACTGTTTCAGGAAGACAGAGTAGTGGGAAAGTTATTGAGGAACAAATCACAGGCATAGATAAAAGCAAACATCAGACAAAACTCATCCATGTTCGCTCAAGGAAATGCTAGGCTCTCTCTCCAGCCTCCGGCATGATCTAAAAAGCTGGTTCAGGGTGAGATCTGGAGTCTCTAAGGTTACCCTGTAGGCAGGCCAATGATGGACCTTGGGGCTGCAGAAATGAAGATTTCCCTCCACATGTGCTCTTTAAATAGACTTCTGCAATAGCAAGGGTAAGAGTAACTTTGGAGATAAGCAACTTGAACATATTGCCTTTTAGAAAAATAAGGTTTTCAACCAAAGTGAGAAAGCACATATGAAGTAAATGGTTGCTTTCCAGGTTTATTTAGGAAGGGTCAGGATAGTGAGATAATAATGAACAATAGGAAAAGAATAAATGAGCCATAACCTGAGGGGTTTAGACCCAATATTCTACGATAGGTGATTTCCAAAGACTATAAAAACTGAGAAATAGGATAGAATCAAGCAAATTTAAGTTAGAGGAAGAAATCTCTAGTCCAGGTTTGGAATAAACTATGTGAAGTACCAGGTAGAAAGATATGTAAAAAGCAATATTTCTAAGGACACTTCATAAGATTTTGAGCTCCTAGATCTCTAAATTCCAGGCATAACAATGAGGAGTCCAAAGACATAGCTAGCTAACATGAAGTGCACACTATTACAGGAGTAGTGAAAACAACGTTTTACTCTTTATTTACTAGTTCAGGAATGACAATGCAATGAAAACACTCAAGATAATGTGACTGTGTTGTGGACAGCATAATGATGTGGTCAGACTTGAAATAGTCATGACAAATTTTGTGGAGAGAGAGAAAAAGATAAATGTATGGATAGGTAAATAGATAATAGACAGACAGATAGAGAGATGATACTACATTTTCAGTAGGATCATTAGAAAAAAGGGAGATTTGATTTTTTTTGTCATGTGAACATGTGATGTGCCTAGACATTGAGTTGAAGATTCAGATTGGGCACTACGGTGGGTGAAGTTTTAATAAGTAAACTATGACATAGTACCATTTCAGATCTTTACTGCTAATACATAACCTTACATTTGTGAAAAGCAGACCCTGAGTTTCAAATGATTCTATTAAGAACAAATTATCTAAACCTTCACTTTCAACCAGTTTCCAAAAGTTGCTTTAAAATACAAAGATCACCCATTTCCATCAGTCAGGTACTACTGCAGGTTTCTAAGTTAATTAGGCAAACAGGATGCAAGAAAAACCCTATGCTCATTCCTCTTCTCTGTTCCTTCTTGTTGGCTAGGCCTCTACCATATTCTTTGCTCAGTATTTCAACTAGACAAGTGAAGGAAGTCCTTTCCTCAATCAGAGAGGAACACAGAACACAAACTAAGCTAGGAAGGGAGTCAGATACAGATGCACACTGGCTTCCTCCAAATGTGGGAGTTGGCTACAATTGCACCAGGGTTGCCTTCCCATATAGGTTTGCCTAAGATTGAAGCACTCCACCTGGTAAGAACCTTTCATTGTGTGTTATAACATGGCAGAAGTGATACAAAGGGATAGGAAAGGGGGGAGAGGATGGGAGAAAGAGAGATGGAAAGAGGAAGTAGAAAGGAGAGAGGGGATCTTAATTCCATATAAAACCATCATTCCATTGATACACTCATAAGAGCAGAGGAAATCTTATTAGCTAGTGGCTGCATAAAGCTTCTACCTCTCAACATTCTCTCTATTCAAGAGAGGCAAGCACAGTGTTCTACACTTATAATCCTAGCTCTTAGGAGGCTTAGATAAAGGATCTTAAGTCAAGATCAGCACAGAACATACCGTCAAAATAAATAAAATAAACTGATAAATATCTTTGCAAGAAGTGATCTTTAGAGGATTTGGTCAAAATATTACTCTGTAAGATAGATTCACTGTATTTATTTTCTTCCTTAGGAAATATTTTATATTTATGTTAACTAATTTATTTTATAAAACATAAAAGTCATTTAGCATTTTAATTACATTTCAGTATGATATGGTTTATACATATGATATCAGTTACAAAATAAGTAAATAAACCACTAAGGTTTTACACTTAAGAATTCATATGTTTTATTTCTAGTGCTGGCTCTCTCTCTCACTGTATGATAATGGCCAAATTATACTTTTCAGTTGATTTGTTTTTTCTTTAGGAAACAAAGCATGTATTTTCAATTGTCAAAGGCATGATTCCTGGCAATAAATACTTTGGAAAGTAACTATGTAAAAAACTTAAATATCTTTAGAAGGTATCTTTTGTATATAACACCCTGTAGCATCTGTGGTGGCAATAGGGACCATTACTGCTGTTCATAGCTTCACAACTCTCTCCTTTGTTCAAAGTGAAACCACTAAGAATGTCACCTTTTGTTTCTGCACAATTCTTAACTAAATTTCACATAATTTTTTTCAGTACTTACTTTCCCATAAATGATGCTTGAGGAACCACCTTTTCTAAGTGGTCCTTACAAGTCCCCTCCACAGTAACAAATGTCATTGTGCCTTGCATTTATTCTACTTGTCATACTTAAGGATGAGGAAACCAGGCTCCTTATATTGACAGTTCATCTACCACTGAGCAAGCCCACTCCAAAAGCAGCTTGACTTCTGTGTGGATGATAACTAAGTTTTTTTTCCTTCTATGTTTTCCAAAAAAATAATTTTTAATATTTCTATTAACAGGGATAGAAACAAAGTAATCAAACAGAATTAATATTGAGAATCCACTCTTAAATGTTCCTATTATAAATTATTAGACACTTTCTTATATGTGAAGATAAAATGATGATTGAAAGCATTTAAACAATGCCTGACAAATAGGCAGCATAGAGTAAGTCTCATTTATTGCTGTTAGACCATCTTCATCTCCAAGTATAACCAAACACACTCCATGATTAAGCATTTAGTCTCATATATCTTACTTCTAATTGGGAGGAATTGAAGAAAGAGGAGAAAAGACTTAAAAGCTTAGGAATCTGGAAAACTTGAGGAAATGTGAAACATCAAAGATGGGAATCTCAGAACCCATGTAAAGAGCTATTAATGAGATGATAGAAGTATTCATAAAATAAAAATCCAAGTTTTCATGATTTGAGACTATGGCATGTTTTGGGCTATTTGCTCATTATATGAAGATGTATTGCTCTGATTGATGTAGTAAAAATCTGAATGGCCAATAGCTAGGCAGAAGGTGCAGGCAGGATTTCTGGGAGAGAAAAAAATGAGGAGAAGAAATCTGGGCATTCAGGGAGACTCAAAGAGACATGGGGAGAAAACATGAGGTGCAAGATGGAAGAGAGTTAATGCCATATGATAGAACATAGATGAAAATAAGTGGATTAATTTAATGTATAAAAGCTAGTTAGAAATAAGCCTAAGCTGAAGGCCAATCTTTCATAATTAATAAGAAGTTTCAGTGTCATTATTTAAAGCTGGCTGGCAGAACAGAAAAAGACTCATTACACATGGCGTCCAACATGGAGAGTCAAATATACACATAGGGCCTGCAAAAGGTATCACTTAGGTAGGCTTGACTCAGAGGCTTAACTTTTTTAAGAGGCCCGCTGTATAATAGAGCACATGAGCAGCTGGCACTGTGTAAAAATATTTGCTTCAACAAGACATATTCCTAGAGATGGGGTGGGTAAATGTGGCTCTAGGCTGGTACGAAGGACATGAGAGTCAAGAAACCAAGGAGGACAAAGTCAGTGGCCAGTGTAACAATACCAAGCAAAGCCAGACTGTAGCCTAGAACTTTAAGATTTGGCTGACATGGATCAGAGGAGGTTGCTGATGAACACACACACACACACACACACACACACACACACACACACACACACACACGCAAGTCCAGACCAACAAAACCTCTGGATAAGTTACAATATGTTTAAAAAATGCATTAGATGCTAAAAAACGAAAAAGAAAATGGATATGGACTGTCATTAAAAAATAGTTTAAAAATAATAAAGCCTTTAAAGAAAGAGTAAAGTAATACAAAAAGAATAAGCCATGTAAGAATGGGAAATACACAAGGTATCTGGATTCTGTATGGTGCTTTGTTAACTTTGAATTTTTATATGATAATGTACAAAAAAACAATGGCTGCTGAGAGATATTGGAGGATGGAAACTGCTAAATCAAACCATTGTATATATTTTAAGAATTTCTTAACTTCAAAATGGAAGTTAAAAATGTGTTGTATTGGGGGAGAGGTTATGCCTTTGTTTACACATAAAACAAAAAGTTATGGTTCTCTTCCAAATTAATAAAGATCAGATTTGATTGGAGAGACCTAATGAAAACATTGGCTATAGACATGAAAAAAGAAATCAAGAAAGACTAAAGGACCGGTGATATATACACTGATCCCTTGACATGGGAATACTTGAGACTGGGTGAAAGATGATAAATTTTTCTGGCTGCAGAGTCCTCATGACTTATCATTACATGCCATCCTTTCATGTGGATGGATAGAGACTTATATTACAGTTTGGTTATGTAGTCCAAATAGACCTATAAAGTTGAAAGATGACTTTTACGTGCTCAAACATAAAACTATAACAAAAAAGTATTTGTGCATATTCCACATTCCATAGTTATACAAGTAGATATACATGTTACCTTTAAAAGTGTATGTATTTTCAGAAAGAAGAGCCAAAACCATGAAAGACAAGCAGACCAAGTGATCCAGCTTCTCAGAATACCTCTTTGAAGTGTCCTCAAAGTTCTGCATCTAGAAATGTTTCAAAGCTGCTAGCTGAGATGGACCAGCCTCTCAGACTATCCAGCAAGATTTCAGATAAGCTCTACAGTTTTCCCATCACACAGAGACTAAACAAAAATAATAAAGCTACTTTTCCCAGGACTTGACCATTATCCCAATTTTCTTAAAGACCCCTAAAGATGTCATCACCTCCAGATAACAGGAAGCAATCTAGAAACACTGTGCCCACATTCCCAAGAGGTGGATGGGGAATTTTTGGTAATTCAGTGGATATGGAAGCCTGTCATCATTTAGGGGAGTTGGTTACAAGTTGTTATTGGTAATTGTAAAAATAAAAAAAAAAAACCTGAATAAAGCAGATTATATTTAGGGATAGCTTTCTGAAGGCAAAAGGAGGATACAGTTAGAAATGATAAAAGGATAGATACTGAATCTAGTTTTAACTAAAAAGCAACTAGTCTCAAATATTTTCTATTTTTATATATTGATACAAACATAAGGTTATTTTGTTACAACATGCTATCTATATACACACGTGTATGTGAGTGGGTATGTTTGTGTTTCCACCCTTGTTTAAGGTACATATGCAGCTCATTTAAAAATGCAATATAAATTTTCAGTCCTTGAAACTATTTAGGATAATAAATACAAGGAAGTAATAAGTGATCTACAACAATCAAACTTATAGTCATGTTGGGTTTGCTTTCCAGGTCAAACAGAGATATATTTTAAATATATAGATGGTCTTCAAATACTTCAAGGACCTACAGAATATGACATTTAAGATGTTTTCATAACATACAGTCTTTCCTTGATAGTAAGACAAGTCTGCTCCTGGCAGCACCAATTTACTTCAAAAAAAAAAAAAAAAAAAAAAAAAAAGGATGATGGGCACCAAAGAACCTCCATAGGGTGTTTGCTTATAATGTGGCAAAGCTAGCCAGTTGGGTAAAAATTGCCCTGGTCTCAACTGTTGACAGAATGCTGTCTAAACTGGACAAGCAGGACACAAAAGAAAGTAATTGCCAAAATTCGCCAAGATAAGGTAAGATAGTCCTTCAACATTTCTGCTTCACAGAAAGTCTGTCAGGTATTCTAGTCCTAGAGGCCAAAGATGGATGCCCTAACATTATAGAGGAACCTTGGAGTGACTGTCCAGGCACACAGATATGTCTATCATTTCTTAGTTTTAGAAGGTGCTTGCTTTCCACTTTCTGTTTACTCAGTTAATATTGTATCATTCTTAGGTCTCTGATGGAGATGGAAGATTCGATTGTATACAGTTTTCCTTGTTACCAAATTAAGAGAAAAAAGTTATATGAAAAATACACAGTTTATAAGGTTGATAAACATAAAATCTTAAGTTGTTTATCTGAGAAAATGTTTTTTAGGTCTAAAAAGAGAGTTTTAGGGTCATGTGTGGCTTGTCCAGCCCATATGCCTAGCCAGCTGGTCATCATGTAGGAAGTCTTGGCAGAGAAGCTGGACGATGGGGAGCAGCTGGTGAGAAGGCATTGCAAGGAGAAGGAGCTGAAAGCCAAAATTCAGGGAATGAATAACGCTGTCTCCAAAAATGACAAAAAGAGGAGGAAACAACTCATCGAAGATGTAGCTAAATTAGAGCGTGAAATGGAGCAAAAACACAGTGAAGAAACGGAACGAAAGAAACTGACTTTGAAGGAGAGCAAGACAGATTCCCTTGCTGTTAACATTTCAGACTTCGTACTTGAGAATCAACCATACTGGATTTCAAAAGCACGAACAAGATGTGAGGGGTGGGGGGAGCTGCAAGGAGAAATCTGGCACTAGGGAAATGTCCAGAGATCGACAAGGATGACCCCAACTAAGAATCTAAGCAATAGTGGAGAGACTGCCTTAAATGCCCTTCCCTGATAATAAGATTGGTGAATACCTTATATGCCATCCATAGCCTTCATCCAGTAGCTGACGGAAACAGAAGCAGACACCCACAGCGAAACACTCAGCCAAACTCCTGGAATTCTGTTTCAGAGAGGGTGGAGGAATCATCAAAGGCATGAGGCTAGGCTGGGAAACCCACAGAAACAGCTGACCTGAACAAGTGGGAGCTCACAGACCCCAGTCATAAAACTGGGGAATCAGCATTGGACCACACCAAGCCTTCTGGATGTGGTTATCAGTTAGGAGGCCTGGGTAGTCTATGGGACCTCTGACAGTGGAACTAATATTTATCCCTAGTGCACAAATGGTCTTCAGGAGCTCATTCATCGTGAAGGAATAATATCTTAGCCTAAATACGCAGGGGAAGGCCTAGGCAGGGTGGTGCTTTAGTAATGCAGAAGGTGCCATGGCCACATTCTTCCTAAGTCTCCCCATTTTTAGTTCGTCCTAACAGGGTCTCTGCTTGTGCTCACTTTCTAGAATTAAAAGCCCTGGCTCTAAATTATTTTGTTACATATTATATTATTTTTCACACACACACATACATATACATGTAAAATTGAAGACCACTGTTCAGGAGCCAGGAGCTGAAAATCAGTACAGAACACTTTTCTGTGGAATGATTTATGTAAGTTGGATTTCAAATCCATTTTAACTGTTCTTCATAAGAGAGTTGTACCCACATACACAAGTGTATCTGCTATGCTTATGTAGCACAGTACAATGGGATTGGGATACAGCTCTAGCATGAGGCTTGAAGTTCACTTTATAGCACCAAAAAAAAAAAAAAAAAAAAAGTTACTAAAATGAAACTTTTTTGTTTGAACTGTTTTTTCTCCAAGTTAGAGATACAATAAGATTGAACATTACTCTTACAACATTTGGGCTTTGGTCCACATATACTGTCCATGAGAAAATAATGGGCTTATGATGTTAAAAGTAGCTAACATTGTAGCAAGATGACAGAGACTGTTCAGCAGAGAAAGTCAGAACTTTTGAGATCATTCATCCAGCAGATTAAAACATCCTCTTCCTCCAACACAGTGTCTTCTAAAGAGTGCCTGCTTTGTAATTTCCAATCTTTCCTTTTTATTCCTCTGAAATTTACAAAAGAATGAAGTTGTAAATTGAAAACTTTAGTTTATTTTGAAGTAATTTTATCTTCATATTAAAATATCACGTTGAGGATTAACAAAACAAAATATGAAACATTGTGGCTGCAAATTACATTTTCAGCAAAGGTAATCTAAAATAGCTCACTAAGGTTTTTGTTGCTTTGATAAGAATCTAAATGTACTTAATCATGTATTTTTGCTTTTGTGTATATGTTTTATTTTAAAATGATCAATGTATTTATGAATAAAGTGAGTGGCCAACTTCTACCATTTTAGCCTTAAATTAAAAAAAAAAGTCTTTTAAGAATTTAGATGTTAATTAAAAACAACATATGTGAACTAAATTTGCTATTGGTGGTGGCAGAGGTCTAATGGGAATCTATTTAGCTTTTTATAGTACTGACTGGAAATGTGTATGTGAAAATTCTGGAATTTGTCTTCAGCCACGAATTTTATCCACTTACGTGTTTACAGCCCATATATAGTAAAACAAAGAATGTATAAATATTATGAGCAAAATAGCTTTGCTCGTATTATCTTATGTTTGTCAAAAGAATAAACGATAAAGGAGTTGAATCAAAAAAGTCATAGGATGATAATATAAGTTATGATAGAAACTTTGGACTCACTATGATAAGATACATAATACAGTAATTTCTCTTAATTTGCCAAATACAACTGAACTGGGAATGTGAATGTAATTCTTACCTGATAATTGTTTTATTGTATAATTGTTATTAAATTTTACTATGTTAGAGTTAAAACCTCTTCTTTTATTTAGGGAAAATGTTTGGGATGTTTATACACTGTGTGAAGACATATTGATGTTTTTGATTTAACAAAGAGATGAACAGCCATTAGCTGGAAAGGAGGTATAGGTATAGGAAGGACTTCTAGGAAGAGAGAGAACATAGGAGGAATTAATCAAAGTGCAGAGGAGATCCCAATGAGATATGGAGGGAATCAGACAAAAAAAAAATGAAAAAAAGGTAAAAAGCTACACGGTAAAACATTAATAAAAAAATATGGGTTTATTTAAGTTATAAGAACTAGTAAGGGACAAGCCTAAGCTATAGGCTGAGCATTCATAATCAATAAGAAGTTTCTGTGTCATTATTTGAGAGCAAGCTGGAGGAACACAGAAAAGTCAACTACAATGGCAAACTTCAAAAATTAGGGGAGAATCAGTTCAAAAATATCAGGAATTTTTTTAAAACTTTAAAATCTTCCAACATGCTCCATCTGCTATTTTCAGTCGTTCACATTCCTGCTCTGTTTCTGTCTCCCAGGCTTGTATGCTTTGTGCCCCTAAGAATTGACACTTGTTTACTCACAGTTGTATCCCCAGTGCCTTACATTATCACAGTAATAGATCAGTGTTTACGTGTTCACTTAAATGTGACAGAAGCTTGTGACAGAAGCCAGTGAAAACCCCCTCTCCAGGAAACACCAAAGGAACTTGTAGATGTTGCTTTTTAAACAGTAAATATGCTCAAGATTCATTAATATAATTGTATTTTTAAAGTAAATGAAATATCACTGCAAATACTAATATGTGTTGTAGTTCTGAGCCAGTAATAAAAATTAAGTGTAGACAAATGCAAGCTTAGACCCTGTTCCTGGGGAATTTATAGTCTCATAGAAGAAACATTGTCAGTGCAGAGAGAGAGAGAGAGAGAGAGACAGAGACAGAGACACAGAGACAGAGAAAGAGAGACAGACAGAGAAAGAGAGGGACAGAGAGAGAGAGGGACAGAGAGAGAGACAGAGTGAGAGACTTCAAGTAACAACAAAGTATATAAGCAAATAATAAGCCGACTGAGGTAAGCACTCTGAAATAGAAACGCATCATACTTTGGAATGCGTAATTGAGTCAGGAAGGTGGGTGGGGGGATATTTGGTGATTTTTAAGACGGGTGAAGTCAATATTAGTCAGGCAAAAACTGTGGGTGGGGGGATGATCCCAACAAAAAGAGGAGCAGATGCAAAAGTTTTGAGGGAAGAAATGCAGTCAATTTGCAGAACTGAAAGTTCCCATAGAAGCTATAACAGAGTGGGCAAAGGGAGAGGAAGTGACAGATAGATTGGATATTCAGAGACAACCCATTTAACTACTGATCAACCAATGAGGAACTATTACAGGATTCTTTTTCTATTAAAGGATTTTTAATTGGATAACTACAGTTAACTACAGTTATGTTTTCAAATGTATAACTTATAGCTAATCAGATAAAAGATTGAATTTAGGTGCAGAACCAACTCTCAGAATTATTGTTATAATGAAATTAAAGGAAAATCATGGCTTGAAAAAGATGAACCCATTGGAGGTAAACACACCTGGGTAATTTAAGACATCAGTGAGAGGTATAATTGCCACGTGGATGATCACCGAAATGTCAAAAGGGATATGTGGAAAAAGTGGTTCTCTGCATTCTTCTTTTAGTACTATGAGGACAACATTTTGATAGGGAAGCTTGAAAACAAGTAGGAATTGAGGTTCAGTTTTGCATAAACTCAGTTCACAAAGTAAGACAGCTTCCCAGCAAGGAGGACCTGTGGAGATCTGTGGACAGTGGGGCTGCCTGGTGAAGCTCTAGGGCTACCTTTGCCTTTATTCTGTGGCATTGGGAAGATGCTGAGTTCTTTGAAGGTAAGAAAACCTTTAAAGGAGAAGTTATGTTCTGCTCTGTTTTGCTGTCTCTGTGGGTTTCTGCAGCCTGGTGTTGACCTCTGTGCATATCATTTCTCCCTCTCTGCAACTGGATTCCAGGAATTCAGCTCAGTGTTTAGCTGTGGGTGTCTGCTTCTGTTTCCATCAGCTATTAGATGAAGGCTCTAGGATGGCATGCAAGATAGTGATCAATCTCATTATCAAGGAAGGAAATTTAAGGTAGTCCCTCCATGATTGCTTAGATTGTTAGTGGGGTCCATCCTTGTAGGTCTCTGGACATGGTCCTAGTGCCAGATTTCTCTTTATACCTATAATGGCCCCCTCTATTATGGTATCTTTTTTCTTGCCCTCCTCCGTTCCTCCCCTGACTCAAACTTCCTGACCCCTCATGTTTTCCTCCCCCACTTCTCACATCCTCTTTCTCTTATTTCCCTTCTCTCTCTCCCTTGCTCACAATTAACTCTAGATCGTCTCCTTTTTCACTTCAGTGGGGGACCATATATGTCTCTTCTAGGGTACTCCTTGTTTCCTAGCTTCTCTAGCAGTGAGAAATGCAGCCCGGTGATCCTTTGCTCTATGTCTAAAATCCATATATGAGTGACTACATATCATGTTCATCTCTTTGTGACTGGGTTACCTCATTCAAGATGGTTCCTTTTTGTTCCATCCATTTGTCTGCGAATTTCAAGATTCCATTGTTTTTGTTTTTGTTTTGTATTTTGCTAAGTAGTACTCCGTTGTATAACTGTACCAATTTTTTTCTCCATTCATATGTTGAGAGCTATTGATGTTTAATAAGGATCAGAAGAAACAAATAGGCCAAATAGATGTTTATTTAGGGAGAAATAATAACATAGACAGATGAACACCAGCAGGTTCTTGGTCCCATATATGCCTCTAGATGTACTCCTGTCCCTGTACTACGAGCAAGAGAGCTCTCCGAGCCCCCTCCTCAGACTTAGGTCTCCCAGGTAATGTCGGGCTCTGTCTCCACCCTATATGGGTGTGGTCTATGCCACAGGTGAATATCTCACTAAAATTCCCCTTTTAGTCTAAAAAAAAAGATTTGGCCTTGTTACAAAAACTATATACAAAACAGTGAATAACAAGTGTGCTCTAAGAAAAGGAAAACCAAGAACATACAAACTTAAGACCTAACTATCTAGTCCTAGGGTGAAGTTGAAATGGGGTTTACAACAGAGTTGTCCTAAGCTGGAAAGCATAAGTCTAGTACCTAATATATCTAACTAGGAAGAGAGAATAATAGTTGTGATAATTTAATCTTCAACCTCATCAAAGACCTGAGAAGGAAAATAACAATACTAGGGTAGGCAGGAATTGTGGATGGGCAACTTCCAAAAGGTGCAGCAAGGACAGAAACAGCAAGCTACTTGGACAGTCACCCAAGGTCTCACAGTAACGTTCGTACAGACAGTTTTGGCTAAGGTCTAGAGTACTTGACAGACCACAACAAAGGCAGGGAGATAAAAAGGCTGTCTTACCCTGACTTGTCAGGGTTAAGCAGTCTTCTATGTTTGTCTCCTGCAAGAACACAGGGCCACACGTTCAAATCAGTAGTCCAGGTGGAGGCAGTTCTTTGCCCAAGAGGCCATAGCTAAAGCAAAGATGACTCCAGAAGGAGTGACAACAATGTCCAACATTTTTTTTGGAAGGTGCATGGTGCTGTCACGAGCAATAATGTCTCATGTCAACAAAGTACTAATATTAAAATGTTTAAATGCCATGTTCTGCAGGTCTAGTAAGTGTTTGAAGATTAAGCATCTATGTCTGACTAATCTCATCCTCTCCAGCATACTGTTATTAATCCTTCCCATTTTAGTTATTCTGACAGAAGTAAGATGGTATCTCAGAGTTGCCTTGATGTGAGTTTCCTGATGGCTAAGGATGTTGACTACTTTTTAAGTTTCTTTCAGACATTTCTTGAGAGTTCTCTATTCATTTCTATACCCACTTGTTAATTGGATTATTTGATATTTTGGTGACTAGCTTCTTGAGTTCTTTGTATAGTTTGGAGATCAGTCCTCTGTCATATGTGGGGTTGGTGAAGATCTTTTCCTATTCTGTAGGATGCCGTTTAGTCTTGTTGACTGTGTCCTTTGCCTTACAAAAGCTTCTCAGTTTCAGGAAGTCCAATTTATTAATATTGATCTAAGTGTCTGCTACTGGTGTTATGTTCAGGAAGCAGTCTTATACCAATTTGTTCATGGGTACCTCCCACTTTCTCTTCTAAGAGGTTCAATGTGGCTGGATTTATGTTGACTTCATTGATCCATTTGGACTTAAGTTTTGAGAATGGTGATAGACATGGGTCTACCTGCAGTCTTCTACATACCATCAACCAGTTGTGCCAGCACCATTTGTTGAAAATGCTTTCTTCCTTCCACTAGTTGTTTTGTCAAAAATCATGTTTTTATGGGTGTCTGGGTGAATATCAGGATTTTCAATTTGATTCTATTCATCTAATACCAAGCTGTGTTTAGAACTATAGCTCTATAGTAGAGCTTGAAGTTGGGGATGGTGATGCCTCCTGAAATTCCTTTATTGTACAGTGTTGTTTTGGCTCCTCTGGGTCTTTTGTTTTTCCATATAAAATTAAGTATTATCCTTTCAAGGTCAATGAAGAATTGTGGTGGGATTTTCATGGGGATTTCATTGAATCTGTAGATTGCTTTTGAAAAGATTGCCATTTTACTATATTTATCCTACCTATCCAAGAGCATGGGGTATCTTCTTTAATTTCTTTCTTAAAGACACAAAGTTCTTATTATATAGGTCTTTCACTTGCTTGCTTAGTGTTACCCCAAAATATGTTGTTTATGGCTGTTATAAAGGGTGATGTTTCTCTGATTTATTTCTCAGCTTCATTACCGTCTGTATATATTAAGTCTACTGAATTTTTTGAGTTAATCTTGTATCCTGCCACTTTTCTGAAGGTGTTTATTAGTTTTAGGAGTTCCCTAGTAGAGTTTTTCAGGTCACTTATGTAAACTATCATATCATCTGCAAATATGACAGTTTGATGTCTTCCTTTCCAATATCTATTATCTTGATCTCCTTTTGTTATCTTATTGTTTTAGCTAAAACTTTAAGTACAATATTAAAGAGATATGAAGAGAGTGGACAGTCTTGTACTGTTCCTGATTTTAGAAGAATCACACTAAGTTTTTCTCCATTTAGAGTGATGTTGGCTGTTGGTTTACTGTATATTGCTTTTATTATGTTTATGTATGTTCCTCTTATCCTTGATGTCTCCAAGACCTTTATCATGAATGGTTGTTAGATTTTGTCAAACGTTTTTCAGCATCTAGTGAGATGATCATGTGGGTTTTCTTTTTAAGTTTGTTTTTATACAGTGGATTACACTGATAGATTCCCTATTGTGAGGTTTTATGTTAGAGTTGAGTTTTAGTAATTTTTTTTAACAAACATTAGTGCTTTTGTATTTGGGGCATAGATGTTCAGAATTGAGACTTTGTACTGATGAATTTCTCCTGTGATGACCTTCTTCTTTTCTTTTGGTTTACCTTAGTTTGAAGTCTAATTAGTTAGATAGATTAGCTACACCAGCGTATTTCTTGGGTACATTTGATTGGACGATCTTTTACCCTGCTTTTTTATTTCCAGCATTGTTTTAGTTTGTGTTTTCTTTATTGTCTCTATTTCAGTTTTCAGGTCATGGTTGTTTCAATTGTTTCCTTGATCTGTTTGATTGATTTTTCTTAACTTTCCTTGCTTTCTTTAAGAGATTTATTGACTTTTAGCATTTTTGGGGGGGTTGCTTTTTTTTTCATTTCTTTAAGAGATTATCATTTTCATGAAATTGTTTTTAAGGACATTCTCTTCTGCTTCATGTGCGTTAAAATGTTCTGGTCTTGCTGGCATAGAATCCCTAGAATCTGGTTGGGTCATACAAGTCTTACTGTTGTTGGATGTGTTCTTATACCGTTGTCTTTCCATCTCTTCTCCTAGTGGGTAGAGGTTGGATCTCTCTGTCTCTTCTCTAGTGGAGGGTTGAGGATCACGTCAGGAATGGTGCCAGAATGCTGGGTTCTTTATTGTGCCTCCAGGTCCCTCTCTCTAGCAGAGGGTGGAGGGGCAGGGCAGGAATGGCACCCAATAAAGGGTCCTTTGTTCTGGCTCCAGATCCCTCTAGGGGATTCGGTGGCAGGAAGAGTCTCCAAAGTGCCTTAGCTAATATAGTGTGAAGTAGAATATGAGGCCTCTATATACATCCTCTATATACATTTTTTTCAAACCTTAAACACATGGTTTCCTATACTGATTTCATGTGTTACATGAAAGACCAATTTGAGTAAAATGCAACAGTAATTCATCAACTGAGCATTCCTGGAAAATGTCCAAGAGTAGAGGTGCTATGATTTTTCATGTTCATCTATCTAAGCTCAGCTTTCACAGTTGAGAATTATTGTCTAAACTATCTTATTAGGGCGTTGCCATTATTTGTTGCAGATTCTTACCTTATCAAGCAACAGAACATGAGCATTTCCTATTAGAATGACTCTTTGAACAAACAAAGAAAACTATTAAATAATTTTCTTACACATTCTCCTCCATATTCTAGAGACATTTAATTACTTTTTATCATTTCTTGGAGTCTTTTTTCTAAAACATCTCTATTTTTTTCATTTGTGAATACTTTTAATGGTTGATTTTCTCGGTGATTTTTTTTAAGGTGTATTGAGGTATCATTGACATAGTGTACATATTTAGAAATCAAAATATCATAGTTGATAGATGTATATAGTGTGAAAATAGAGGGTGTGCTTTATATATATTCTCTTATGAATACATTTAGATTTGATGTTATATAAAACTCAGAGACCTAAAAACTTTAAAATACATTTCAAAATCTGTAAACTATATGAAAGGAACAACACAAAAAATCCTTCCTTTTACCTCATTGCAGCATGCTACCTATGTTGATTTCTCTCAGGTAAACAGAAATCATCAAATGAGAACCTTTTGTTAATGAAGTAATAGTTTTAGTGTTATAAAATTTGATAATGATTTTCACATGACAAATCCACATACAAGCCATGAGTAGACTACCTTAATGGTTATCTAAGAATATTTGCAGTAATTACTATGCTTGTTTCTCTCTCTCTTTTTTAATTATCTCATTTTAAATGTTTTTTTTCTTATATTGATCCCAGTTCTCACACCCTCTCTTCCTTCCTCCCAAGACACCTGACCCCCTCCTATCACATCTCTTCCCCACACTCCATAGGGAGAGTGATGCCTTCCAGGAGGGATCAACAAAATCTGTCAAGTCATTTGGAGTAGGGACTAGGCCCTCCCTCCTGCCTCTAAGCTAAGGGAGTATACCTCCACTGCTCCCAAAGACATTTTGTGCACCAAGGATACATCCTGGTTCCACTGCAAGAGGTCCCTTAGAATGCCCAGGCCTTCTAACTGAGACCCATGTTCAGGGGGTCTGAGTTGTTCCAATGCTGGTTTCCCAGTTATCAGTCTGGGGGGGGGGCTTGTTCAGGTCAGCTGTCTCTGTGCATCTCTGTAGCCTAGTCTTGCCCCCATTTTCTTATCCTCCCCCCTCACTCTCTACAACTGGATTCCAGGAGATCAGCTCAGTGTTTACCTGTAGGTATCTGCTTCTGTTTCCATCAGCTACTGGATGAGGGCTCTATTATGGCAGATAAGTTAGTTATCAATCTCATTATCAGGGAAGGGCATTTAAGTTAGACTTTTAACTGTTGCTCAGATTGTTGGTTGGGGTCATCCTTGTAGGTCTCTGGGCATTTCTCTATAGTCAGTTTTCTCTTCAAATCTAAAGGGCTCCCTCGATTATGGTATCTCTCTCTCTCTTTTTTTTTCTTTTTTCCCTTTATTTTTTTCCTTTTTTTTTCTTGTCTATTCCTCCCCTGACTCAATCTTCTTAGTCCCACATGCTCTCCTCTCCGCCCCTTCTCTTCCTCCTAACTCCCTCTCCACTCACTGCCCCCTCCCCACACTCCCAATATGCTCAGGAGATCTTGTTTCTTTCCCCTTCTGTGAGGAACCTTGTATGAATCTCTTAGTTTCCTCCTTGTTTCTCTGGCGGTGTGAATTATAGGCTGGTTATCCCTTGCTCTATGTCTAAAATCCATATATGAGTGAGTACATACCATGTTCTTTTTGTGACTGGGTTACCTCACAGGATGGTTTTGTTCAATCCACTTGCCTGCAAATTTCAAGATTCCATTGTGTTTTTTCCACTGAGTGGTTTTCCATTGTATAAATGTGCCACATCTTCTTTATCCATTCTTGAGTTAAGGGGCATCTACATTGCTTCCATTTTCTTTCTATTACAAATAATGCTACTATGAACATAGTTGAGCACATGTCTTTGTGTCTTTGTTGCATGTTTCATGAATGTGCATCTTTTGGGTATATGCCTAAGAGCAGAATTTCTGGGTCCTGTGGTAGACAGATTCCCATTTTCCAGAGGAATCAACATACTGACTTCCAAAATAGCTGTATAAGTTTGTACTCCCACTGCAGTGGAGGACTCTTCCCTTTTCTTCACATCCTCGCTACCATAGGCTGTCATTGGTGTTCCTAATTTCAGCCATTCTGGCAGGAATAAGTTGTTATTTCAGAGTTGTTTTGATTTGCATTTCCCTGAAGGCTAAGGATGTTGAGCACTTTCTTAAGCATCTTTCAGCCATTTTGGATTCCTCTATTGAGAATTCTCTATTCAGTTCTGTATCTCACTTTTTAAAAGG
Source organism: Cricetiscus sungorus (assembly GCA_030556225.1). Lineage (NCBI taxonomy): Eukaryota > Metazoa > Chordata > Mammalia > Rodentia > Cricetidae > Cricetiscus > Cricetiscus sungorus. The sequence goes on from JANBXA010000031.1 coordinate 42,299,945, forward strand.
GTAATTTGGTGTTTTGATGACTTGTTTCTTGAGTTCTTTGTATATTTTGGAGATCAGCCCTCTGTCAGATGTGGGGTTGGGGTTGATGAAGATCTTTTCCCTATCTGTGGGCTGCCTTGTCAACTGTGTCCTTTACCTTACAGAAGCTTTTCAGCTTGAGAAGGTCCCATTTATTAATTGTCTATCTCAGTGTCTGTGCTATTGGACTTTTGTTCAGGAAGTGGTGTCTTGTACCAATTTGTTCAAGGGTACCTCCCACTTTCACTTCTAAGAGGTTCAGTGTGGCTTGATTTATGATGAGGTCCTTGAACCATTTGGTCTCGGGTTTTGTACATGGCAATAGACATGGGTCTATCTGCTATCTTCTACACACCATCATCCAGTTGTGCCAGCACCATTTGTTGATGATGTTTTCCTCCTTCCATTGTATACTTTTAACTGTTTTGTCAAAAATCAGGTGTTCATCGGTGTGTGGGTTAATATCACAACTTTTTTCCATTGGTCTACTTGTCTATTTTTGTGCCAATACCAAGCTGTTTTCAGGACTATAGCTTTATAGTAGTGCTTGAACACAGGAATGGTGATGCCTCCTGAATTTCCTTTACTGTACAGTGTTGTTTTGGCTATCCTGTGTCTTTTATTTTTCCATATAAAGTTGAGTATTATGCTTTCAAGGTCAGTGAAGAATTTTGCTGGGATTTTGGTGGAGATTGCATTGAATATGTAGATTGCTTTTGGCAAGATTGCAATTTTACTATATTTATCCTACCTATCCAAGAGCATGGGAGATCTTTCCATTTTCTTGTATCTTCTTTAATTTTTTCTTTAAAGACATAAAGTTCTTGCTATATAGGTCTTTCATTTGTTTGGTAAGCATTACTCCAAGATACTTTATGTTTGTGGCTATTGTAAAGTGTGACGTTTCTCCAATTTCTTTCTCAGCTCCTTTTTCTTTGGTATATAGTAGGGCTACTGATTTTGTTTTAGTTTATCTTGTATCCTGCTAATTTGCTGAAGGTTTTTATCAGCTGTAGGAGACACCTACAGCTGATGTCTCTTATGTAAACTCTCATATCATATGCAAATAGTGAAAGTATGAATTCTTCCTTTCCAATTTCTATCACCTTGATCTCCTTTTGTTGTCTTATTGCTTTAGCTAGAACTTCAAATACAATATTGAAGAAATATGAAGAGAGTGGGCAGCCTTGTCTTGGTCCTGATTTTATAGGAATCACCTTAAGCTTGTCTCCATTTAGTTTGATTTTGTCTGTTGTTTTACTGTATATTGCTTTTGCTATGTTTAGGTATGTTCCTGTTATCCCTCATCTCTCCATGACCTTTATCATGAAAGGATGTTGAATTTTATTGTTGGCTTTTTTGGCATCTAGGGAGATGATTATGTGGTATTTCTTTTTTAGTTTGTTTCTATGGTGGATCGCATTGATATATTTTCATATGTTGAACCATCTGTGCATCCCTGGGATGAAGCCTACTTGGTCCGTGAATGATTTCTCTGATGGGTTGTTGGATTTGATTTGCCAGTGGAACATTGGGCCCAGCAGGGCTGCTTTTCTCTTTTAAGGTTATGCCATCAATCGTTCATGTGAAATACCACATTGGACAACATACCCTGACTTAAATTAAATTGTATTTGTCTCAATAAAACAACTTTAGTTATATGCAAACAAAAATCTAATTCCCCTAGCCCTGAATATTTGGCTTGTGTTCTAGTACCAGGGGTGGTTTCCCTAGAAATATTCCCCTCTCTCTCTGTCTGCCTTTCTCTGTCTCTGTCTTTCTCTGTGTCTCTCTCTACCTCTCTCTCTCTCTCTCTCTCTCTCTCTCTCTCTCTCTCTCTCTGTGTGTGTGTGTGTGTGTGTGTGTGTGTACTAAAGACCCATGATTTTAAGGAAGACCAAATGACAATTAACACATAGACTGTGAAGGTTGGATTTAGGAATTTATACAGACCAATTATGTATATAATACATAACAACTAAAGAAAAAGAGGCCAGGAATTTGAAAGAGCATAAGAGTTTGCATGGAAAAGTTTGGAGGGAGAACTTGGAAAGGAAAAATTGTGCAACTATCATAATTTCATGAAAAATATAATGAGTTTACCCTTTTAATTTTTAACAATCTGCAAATAGGAAAATATAACCTCTTTTATTTTTAACACATTCTTACTTTACATTCCAATCCCAGTCCCCTCTCCATACTGTCCTCTTGCTCCCCCAACATTCTTTCCACCTCACCTCTCATCTGTTGCTCAGAGTGGGTAAGACTTTTCACGGGAAGTCAACAAACTCTGTCACTTCACTTGAGGCAGGACCAAGGCCCTCCCAACTCTATCTACATAGGGGATGGGCTCCAAAAGTCCATTTGTGTACTAGGGATAAATACTGCTTGTGGCCCCCACAAACTGCTGAAGCCACCCAACTGCCACCCACATTCAGAGGATCTAGATAAGTATTTGCAGGTTCCTCAGCTGTCAGGAGTCAGTGAGTCCTCAGTTGCACAGGTCAACTGTTTCTGTGGGTTTCCCCATCATAGTCTTGACCCCTTTGTTCATATTATCACTCCTTCCTCTCTATGACTGACTCCAAGAGTTTGGCCCAGTTTTTAGTGCTTAGCTATGGATCTCTGCATCTGCTTCCATCAGTTATTGGATGAAGGTTTCTATGATGACAATTTAGGTAGTCATCAATGTGATTGCAGAGGAAGGGTAGTTAAGGTACCCTCTCCACTAATGCTTAGATTCTTAGCTGGGGTTGTCCTTATGGATTCCTGGGAATTTTCCTAGTGCCAGGTTTCTCACTAATCCCGTATTAAATCCAAACTCTTTAAAGTCAATAATTATTCACTTATTAAAAAACATTCTTTAAAAATTTTACCTCATTGCAAGATTATGATAATCTTAAAACTAGACGTGTACACACAAATATACAAATGTACCCCAAATATTCCTGATTAACATTGATGCAAAAATTCTATATTAGCAAACCAAATCCTCCACATTATTGACCAGGATCAAAGCTTCATTTCAGGAATGCTAGGATGGTTCAATATTTGCAAAACAATGTACATGATTCATCATGTCAACAGGATGAAGGGCAAAATCAATAATGATCACTATGAGAGAAAATTATTTGTTATAATTTAATATTTCTTCATAGTAATGCTTTTAATTAGTTATAGGAGCAATGTATGTCATCATTAAAAGGTCCTATGTAACAAACCCACAGCTAACATCATACTGAATACAGCAAAGATGAAAACTTTTTCTTTAGAATCTGAAACAATACCAGGAAAGCCCTGGTATAACAGGTATAACCACTGTTAGTATCACAGTGATGAAATTTCCATCAGATAGACTAAGCAAGAGTAAGAACAAAGTCTATCTTAACTGGAAATGGTGGGGGACGGGGTCAATTTTCATTCTGTGCAAATGTCATGAATTTCTAAAGCAAAAACCTAAATGATTTCACTCAAACATTATTAGAACCAGTGGAAACTTCAGCCAAGTTTCAAAATGTAAATATGACATTTAAATAGTCTTGATACACCAATAGCAATGACCAAGGAAAGAAATTAAAAGAAAATCCTACTTATATGAGTAACAAAAATTAAAAAGAAAAATTTAACCAAATAAAACAATTTAACAATGTAAATACCTCTGAAAAAATAAAAGACATCACATGTCCATAGATTGAAATTTGTATTATTTAAATATCAGTGACATGGGTCAGAACGGGTATCTTAGTGACTGAGAGAGCTTCCTTCCATAGAACCAGACTTCAGTTCCCAGAACCCACATCACATATGGACTCTGTAATTCTAGCTCCAGAAGATATGATGTCTTCTTCTGGACTCTATTAATACATATATGTGGCATTCAGTAACATAAAAACACACATATCTACATAAATAAAATTTAATTTGATTTCAAAATACTAATTAAACTGGTTACACAACTATAAAAAAAATCTTAAAATTTATATTAAATCACAAACAAAACTAAATAGCCAAATTCATCTTGGATGAAAGGAACAAAGCTGAACATATTACACTCTCTGACTTCAAAATACACCACAAAGATATAGTAATTACAGTATCATAATACTGATATACAATGAGAACTGAATAATGAAACAGAATACAGATCCTGGAAAGAATCTCACAAGTCTCCACTGAATAGATTTTTAACATGTACTAAGAAAAGGCATTGGGGAACAGACAATCTCTTAGATAACTGATGCTGGAACAATTATATCCATATGAAAAAGAAAACTATACCCTGTTTATCATACCAAATTCATCTTAAATGCATGAAAGATCCAAAACTATGAAACTAGTAAAATAAAACTACTTAAACACATTACAATTGGAAATGTTTATTTTTTTAATTAAGAAAAAAAGAGGATGAGAAACAAGACAAAATTATGAAAGTAGGATGACAAACTAAAAAGCATCTGCACTGCCAAGGAGACAATCAAATGGAAAAGACAGCTCACAGAACCACGGAAAATAAGTATAAACTTCACCGCTGACCTTAGGATAACACTTACAATATGTAAAAAACTCAGCTGACTGCAGCAAAATAGAAAGCATGGAAAAACATCCCAATCTTTAAAAACAGAAAGCAGGTGTCAACAGACACTCCAAAAAAAGAAGACTTGACTGGACAGCACATATATAAAAAATATAGTCAACATCATCATGGAAACAAACTCAACCACAGTGAGCCATCATTTCATCATTTAAAAATGACTATTTTAAAAACCCACAAAGCAAAACACAACTTGTTAGGGTATAAGAAGGGGAATTCTGGTTCATATCAACTCAGCCATTGTGGAATACAAGAAAGAAATTACCCAGAAATTCAAAATAGAACTACTACACAATTCACCAATCCTTTTACTATTAACTAAATCTGTCTACTAACAAGGCATCCTCATTCCCAAGTTCATTTTAGCGTTTTTCATTCAAGCCAAGATATGAAAGTAGCCTAGCTATCCATCAACTGATAATGAAAGTATGCCAGAAAGACAGCGGAATATTATTAAGACATAAAAAATTAATTAAACCCTACTAATTGCAATACCATGAATGGACGTGGAGATCATGACATTTCTTGAAATAAGCCGAATGACACAATCTTACTCATACATTCAGTTTTTAAATACAGTCTCACAGACAGTGAGAGTAGAATGGTGAATACCAGAATCTAGGTAAAGTTGGAGAATGGAGATATGTTAAGCAGCAGATACTGAATTACAGTTAATTCAAGGCAAGACATTCTGGTATGCTGCTGAGCAATGAGGGGCTCTAGATAATAAATATACCCAAAAATATTTTTTAAATGTTAGACTGATTTATCATAAGAAAATTATATGTGTTCTAGGAAATAAACTTATTCTGATCTGAACACTGTGTATTATGCACACTGTCAAAATATCACAAGATGCCCCACAAATACTATGCATAATTTCTATTTACCAGTTAATAAACAAAAAACTATTTTACAATTGTCATCTAGTATATACAGTTAATAGGCCATTTTAAATTAGCCCTCTTTGCTAATTCAAATCTAAATAATATAATTAAATGTAAGCCCTGAAATGTATAAGTCTTAGTAATAACTAAACAATTTGTATACAAATCAAATTCTCTTGGAAACATTATTAAGCCTTCAAAAAGTGACTAATTTTATATTATTCATTATAAAATATACCACTATTATATATGAAGCACTGTGAAAAATAAAGATCAGACAAATGTTAATAACAGGACATTGTTGGTGTTTATAAAGTACAAAATGAGTGAAATACAATGTACACTAAAAATAGTGCCCAATAAAACAAGTCTGACCCAGTACAGTCATAGGCCAACTACAACCAAGTACAAGGGAGAAAAGACAAGCATTCTGTGAGCTGAGAGTGACTTCTAGGTTGAGGAAGAGGATGCAAAAATAAAGGCAGCTACGTGAAATTGAAAGTTTAGTGATGGTAGAGAAAATCTGGTGAGGATTGCATTTGAAAACGTGTAAAAATAGTGGTCAAAAACTCTGATTATTCAAGAATATTAGAGACAGATAAAGATCCAATACTAGTCTGGAGTTCAATGCATTGCTATAGTGCTTATGTTTTTTAATGTTGTCTTATATTTTTAAACCAGAAATGAGCATACAACTAATTTGTAATCTCTTCTATATATTTTTGACTTCTATGAAGTAGACGTGAAGTTTTTTTTTTTTTTCTGGAATTTTTCTATCTCACTACACATACTAGGCATATCTAAAGTAACACTTTTATAATGTTATCATTTTCTTTCCTAATTTCTACAAGTATACCTTCAACTTGTAGTGACTTTCTTCTCAGATAAATGACGTATACAACAGAGACATTTCTGAATATTAGCAGCAAGATGGTCACAGGCTGTTTAGAGTGAAGAGTATGCTGTGACTTATACATGACAAGCTTGCCATTGATTAAAGGAGTGTGGAGAGCTAGCTTAAATTGGTTAGGTGAAGGATGATATTGTTAGGAGACTAATGACAGAGAACCATTACAGGACTTCTGGACCAAAGCACGGAGGACATTCAGATTGAAATGACTCTTTTGAGTCTTGGACAAGTAAGCATTAATTACCGAGCCCCAGTGGACTGTCCCACATACATGTGTATACAGGTAGAATTAATAGGCCTCAGTGAATCATAATAAATGACATTATGTTCGAAGGAAGAGGCGAAGAGACTCAGGAAGATTTGAGAAGATGAGTTAATGTGATCAAAATATATTGTATACAAGTATGAAATTCTCAAATACTAAATAAAATATTTTAAAGCACACATTAAAATACTAGTTTAGTTTAGCAACTAAAAATTAATTTCACTACTGACCACTCAATAAAAATAGCTCTAAGAACTTCTTTAAGAGACCATGAATGAGTCATCGTTCTTTAAACATGAAAATAAAGAGTTACTGAAAAAAATTAAGACTTAATGATTAATTAGAGATTAATTAGAACAACACACTACAGAAAAGTAAGCAATGCTGTATTAGGGATCCAAACTTTATGAGTTTACTTAAGACATTTGCTCTCCTATTGAGAAACTTTGCAAATGTCATTTTTAAAAAGATTTCTTGACTCTTTACTTGAAAGAATACATGAGCTAGATTGTAAAGTGAATTTTTAAAAGTCCATTGTATACAATTTAAAATATACTGACATTAGTGAATAAGTGAATATATACTTTAAGCATAATCATTAAAAATGATCAGCTGTCTTACTATGCTTATCAGGTTATAGATAACAATTATCATTTGAATTTAGAATCAATATAAGATTAGTTACTTTGACAATTATTGGGGGAGAGACAGTATGGTAGTTAGAAATAATCAGTGGAGTTACAGAGCTCTTGGTTAGAAAGTTAATAATTAAATTCTTCAGACTCACATGTATTGTGAAATTATTGAGCATCCTGTAAGGATGCCATAATTTAATTAAAATTTGCAAATAATTTTATAATATAGAGTTATAGAAAGTAAAGGGAAGTAAAGGACGCTTATAACATTTTGTATATATTTGCAGAATACAACTTAGTACCTTCCTAGAAAATTTAAACAATAATAACATAATCCTATTTTACTCTTGGAGATATTAAAGTTTATAGATATTAATGATATTTTGGAGACAATAGCATGGAAAGAAGTCAGAAGAAAATGTGATTTTTACTTAACTCTATACAGAAGTTAATGTATCTCTTGTAATAAAATGTGTGTCATTCCTGTCAATTAAATAAGTGTTGTTGCTGCTTGCCACGTAACATATCCAGGACAGTAATATATTTGTCTATGCATATAATTGTAAAAGAAAAAGGAGACATTTTGGTAAAATATTTTATTATTATTAAGAATAATAATAATATAATTATGGTTATAAAAATAACAACTTTATTAACTACAGAGAATTTATAATACAAGCCATCACCACAGTGTTTCCTTTTCAGGGGTAGCATCCAGCTCTCCCACTCAATCGACAGCTTTTCATTGTCCTATTTACATAGCCAGACAAGCTGCAACACCCACAGGATTCAGTTTTCGGCTCCTGAAAGACAGAAGCCTTCCGTGCAAACAGAAATGAACCTACGTGAAAGCGGCACTGTCAAGAGTTGAGGATCTGGAATAGTTCAATGTTTTATTTGTTTGTTTGTTCTTACTAATAAATTCATGGTACAAACTTCAGTTAAATTTTTAAACATACATTCTTACTTCAACTTCATTGTGAAGAGTGACTGATTGCAATTACTAATCATAAAGAGGCAAAAATATTGTCTTTACCCAAATCCCTTTTATTTTATGGGTTTTCTATGAATGTAAATAGGTGGCTATATAATACAGTGAATAGCAGTAGTTATTTTTGAACTTCACTAAATCAGTTTAAGGTTTGCTTTTACTTAGCATGGGATAGTATTGACATTTTTTATTTCATGTCCTATATATTACAAAGCCAGTATTTATTTTGTAAAAGAAAAGAAAATGCCTGACAGTGATTCCCAGTTCTTGACAGTGCTTTTTTTCAGGGATAGTGTATCTGGAACATCTACTCTGCACAGTACCTTTGGTTGGTACCAGCAAGAAATATCCATAGTATTAAGTGAAATACAGCCTTGCTAACACATGACATAATTATTATTTTCCTTGCCTTCCAGTGTTTCCTGTTCATGTAGATTGAAACACTTAGCAAACCAGAGCCTGTTAGTAGAGACTGACTCACTAGAAGCCACAATACTGAGGACCTGCCCACAGCAAATTGGTAAAAGTTACTTTACATTTTACAATAACATTAAAGAAATATACAAAAGAATTATCATCCTTCTGCACAGCAGAAGCATATGACTAAGATTTTAGTTTTACACTTCTGTTCCTGCAGACATGAGAAAATGTCTACAATTACAATGGTGTGTAACTGTTACTCAGTAAAAACAAAACCAACCATGAAAGCTCATAATTCAAATGGCCCTCTTGTCCACAACACAATATAATATAGATCTATAGATAAGTTGAATTTTTCTCTCTTCTTCCTTTGAAGTTTATTCATAGAAAAACATTCCACACATAGTGTTGTTTACAAATTAACTATTGCCTTTCCAAATAAGTAAGACACTATGGATCTTGTTCACTATCATTGCTATCCGTTTTGCCCATTGCAAAGAAAACCTCATGGGGACAGTTGTTTTACAAGCCATGTTTGATGACTTAATGACATTTGTTTGCTTTTTAATAAATTTGAAACACTGATTCCAAAGTATCTGAACAGTTGACTACATATTGTTTTGAGTAAATTCTGTTTCTTTTTTCATGGATAATTACAAAAAAAAATACACTGAAAGAAGTATTGTAAAATGTCAGTATGTTAAAGTATTGCAATTATCATAACAGCTTTACCAATATAATTTACACATAGCACTAAAATTTAGACAATTCAGTAAGAAGCTATGAAAAGCACTTTAATATTTTAATAATATATCTTTGAAATTTCTGTTTTATTAAAATGACATTACAAAAGAGAAAGAAAAATGTAATGAATGTAAAAAGATATGGACTCGCAATTCACAAGATTTCTCTGTATCCACTGTTTTTCAACATAGTACCTAAGTTATTCAATATATATATATATATATATATATATATATATATATATAAAACATGCACATACACGTATGCTACAGTTTGTGCAAGAACTTCTGGATTTACTTCAAGAAGTTCTGAGGATGCATTAGGGCATTGGTTAAATCTTTGGCCTGAAGATAATTTAAAAGAATTCAATTTAAAAAACGTGAACACTGAATTCACAGCACTCCTATTATAACTTTTAATAATCCTGATTGATACATGAAGACTGAGAATTGGAAGCTGTCTTATTACTTTCTAATATCTTACTCCTGGATATATAACTCTCAGCTAGTCATGAAAAGTAGATTAATGAATATAACTTTAATGTTATCATATAGATTATAAAATTTAAATGAATATTCCTTGTACTCTGGAAAGGGCTTTGTTAAAAGATGACGCTGTCTTTATAACATACCTGATTTTTTCAGAATCATTTGTACTTTTTAAAGTAATTGAAACAATCTAGAAAAACTCTTTCACTTCATATTTTTTCCTGTTACTCAAAGGCTAAGAGTTTTTAGATTGAGTAAAGTATTTTCTTTTTTTTCTCCAAAGTATTTCAAAGTACAATTTAATGAAGGGTTATTCACAAAGCTTTGCAAACGTGGATATTTTTATGATAAATCATTTTTTAAATTAATAAGCGTGAACTAGGAGCCAATCACAGCAGCAACTTTTAATATTAACTCATATAAATACATTTTGAAGACAGAGACACCTTTAAATTTCTTCATTAAGACACATTTTAAAACTGAATAACTGTTATAGATCTACCATTATCCTGCATAAATAAGTAGCCCAAATTTGGAGGAAAGAAATAATGCAAATACACATATTACTTTTTGTTTTTTTAGGAATTAGAAAGCACACAAAATAACTATGATAATAAATATAAATAAACATCAAGGCTAGTCATTATTTTATACTATGGGTCCTGTCCTGACTTTACACACTTTCCAGTGGAGGTCATATATGATATGTACAGAGTCATCACTTATACCTTGTACCCTTCCTGAATATTCCCACTGGCCTTTCAAAATTTTAAATTTTAGAATAAATATAGACAAATACATCCAAAATATTTAGAGACTACACTAGTTACATCATGGCTTAAATTGTAATATGTGCTATATGTGTACTCAGCCATGAGTTATGGTCATGTGTTTTTGTAAAAGGATGTTTGTGTGAGGGTATTATAAGGTATATGTTATGAAAAAAATTAATGAACTATAACATGTGCCACATGAAGCATAATACGATTTAATATAAAGTTACAAGTTAAAGACACAAGGTATAAATGATTTTGGTGGAGTTAAAATAATCATCATTAAGATATTAACCCGGAAAGCAATGTAGAATGATTAACCTTTTCCTTTACATCTTTTATCATCTAGCAACTATACTTTTGCATTTTTTTAATCCATTCAAGTATCTTCAGGAGATATGTTACTGCACTTACAGGTACCTTAGTTCACTTTAACATTTACAAAATAACACTGACAAACAAAACAACAGAAAACACTCATATATATTAATGAGTATCTGAACACTCACAACACTCAAGTAGTTGTTTTAGAATTGGTTTAGGTTTCATTTTAATCTTGAAGTCTCTGAAATCCTCATTATTTATGGATGCTTCAAAAAACTGGCTTCTTCTATGGCTATTACAACTTGTATGTCAAAATTACTTTATGTATCCACTTGGCATAATATGCTACTCGGACAAAAATACCAGGACGATTTGGGATGGCACATCCACGGCCAGGAACAATGACACCAAGAACCATTCTCATTTTGTGTTGTTCACAAATGAGTGGGCCACCATAATCTCCCTAAGAAGAAGACAGAAAATTAATTTGGAAGCAAAAAAGCAATAATTTTCAATAACATCCACTGTTGACTTGCAGCTAAAGAATATAGTAATTCAATAATACCACTTTTTTTTTTTTTTTACATTTTAATTAGTGTGTGTGTTTCCGCACATGTGGAGGTCAGAAGGCAATTTGTTGGAATTGGTTCTCTCCTTCCATCTGAGGTTTGAACTCATGTCCTTTGGCTTGATACAGGTGCCTTAACAAACTGAGCCACCTCTCAGTATCTTCCCCTCACCAAGTAATGTCAATTTTATATTTATTTTGTTGTTAATATTCACCATGTATTCAGAATTAACATTTGGAAAAGGTATAGAATTGTAAAATATAGAGAAAAATCTACTTGTAATCATGTGATTTAATGATTATGCTTTATTAAACATTCTCTTCTATCTAAAACGCCCTTTGCCTTCCTCCAGATGATTGTCTTAACAATTTAAACATGAAATCCTTATAACCAAAACAAGAATTCTATACAATTTGGAAATTACTTTGCCAAGCATTAAATATCCTTCTATTCATAGTTGATACTGGTAGTTAATATAGTTGTAATTGAAATATTTTGTTATATCATCAGATAAAAATATGACAAATGAACACAGATTAACTTGTGTGTGTGTGTATATATAAATACACAAATGTTCACTATTGAATATTCATGTATTCATACCACACACTTTTATATATATAAAGCGGTTACCACTGTGTTGTACCATTTTTATGTGCCACACAGCCTCTTAAGAACACAGTATAGAGCTGGAGCACTAGTTCAGTACTGAAGAGGACTCTTTCAGAGGACCCATGTTTGGCTCCCACCACCTATAGAAGGTGACTTAAAATTGCCCGTAACTCCAGCTACTGGGAACCTGACACCGTATTCCGGCTTCCAAGGGTGCAAAGCATGCAAATGGGTGCACATAAGCATCCAAGTATTCATAAAAACACATAAAAAAGGAATACAGTGACTAGCTTTGGACATCCTTACATAAATAAAAATGTTTGAGATTATCATCATTTTTCTCTAAAATTTAAAAAATTAAATAAATGTAATTTCTGCATTGTGGGCAGAAAAAAAGGAGACATTCATATTTTTTGGTAGGGAAATTAAGGTGGACCTGAAATCAAATGTCAAACAGTACAAAAATCCCTTTTCTAACAATACCTTTATATACAAACCCACATAAGGGAATAAAATTGAGATTTTAAATAATATACCAGTGATTCCTGTCAGGTACTTTCCAAAATTACTTTCTTTGGAGAATTTGTGTAGATTCGCTGCCACTTCTATCATATAGAAATTTAGGGTCATTCTCTTTAAATATTCTTGATGGATAAAATAACCAAGTGACAGATGCAAAGAGTTGGGAAGAAAGGAGGAATGAGAGGAGAGAGGATAGGGAGGAGGGAGAGGTTACATGTGAACATGTGAGTCTTTGGGATGACAACTGTCTCTGTGGAAGGTATGAAAGTATTGTAAAGCTGACTCTCCATGAGTTCAGAAATTGTAAACAAGAGTTATATGAACAAAATTTCAAGGACAAAGTGAGGCAATTAGGACTGCACAGATAGATAATGCTGGTGAAGGCAATTCTGTGAGCTGCCACATGATGGGTGATACAGTAGGGGAAGCACCTACATTTCCCTCTAGAGGATTCCACAGCCCTGCTAACTTCAAACTCCTGAGCTCTTGGGATTAAAAATTATTTTTTTCTTATTAAATATTTCTCACTATACCATAATAATGCTCACTGTCTAGAAAGAAACCACCCCTTTCTGAACTTACCTAAAACCTCTATAACTCAAAAATCACATACTTATCAGGAAGAAAATTTCAGAGAAAGATGTATATGCCATATATACATTTTAGCATGCATATATCCTATACTTAGGACATACTTTCTTTTATATAACAATATCATACTATTATTGAATTCACTACACAGCGTACCAGCATCTCACAGCTATGAGGCTTGAAGAATATGCTTCTCATATTCAAAATCTATCTAAAATGACATCTTAGCAGCTTGTCTATATAAAATGAGGACAAGAACTGCGCCAAGTTGTAGGAACAGTTGCTTAACACATGAAAATAATCACACTATTAAAGTCACTTACATTGACCTTTGATTAAAAATTTAAAAATTTCTTTAGAAATATAAACACTCTACCTACAGCACCCTTAAGAACTTCAAACCATATATGTATCTCCCAATATTAACAATAGAGTTCATCCAGTGGGACTCATAAAGATGAACCCATTTATAAAAGCACTAGAAGACTGGTTTGCACACTTCTAACCCGAACAGCTACCTCTGAGACTTTTGCTGTTTATATAGTATTCTTTGTAGAGACAAATGTCTTGGCTGTTTTTTGTGAATGAAGCATGGGATGGCTCACTAGTCAATTAAAAGAAATAAACAAAAATTGAGGTTTTTTTTTCTACACTTCTCTAAGAATGGGTTGGCATACAAATATTAGGATTGGCAAAGATAAACAGAAAGCATCCAAAAAAAGATGTCATTCACTTTTAAGAAATTTTTGTTTTAGTTAGGTTTTTAAGGCAAACTCTTATCAGGAACTTAGAATCTTCTTGCATCAGCATCCAATGACAGACTTATTTATCTATCTATCTACTAATTAATTAATTAATTAATTTACCTCACATGGTCCTGATCCAATCTTTTCAGCCCCAGCACACAGTTCAGACTCACTCAGAGTCACCTTCCCTTGATGATGCTGACGGCATTTCTCATTCCCCATAATATACAGGTGTGCTACTCGTAATAAACCATCCGAGTTGATCACTAGGACAGCGTAGAAAATACACAGTTAATGAGCAACGAGTAAAGGCAAGAAAAGCAAGAAATAGGAAGGTTTTATATGTTAAATAACCATTCCATTTCCACGTGTCTTATAAATTAGCTTACATCCTGTGTAGCCCCAGCCGTAAACACTGCAAGTGGTCTTTTCAGGGATTGTGCAGCCGTAATTAGGTAAATCAATGGTACTGACAAAGTCATCCAGGACCGCAGGCCTGAAAAGACAAAATACAGTGTGAGTACTCTGTGGGATACAAATCTACAGAAACATGTTCATGTAATGCCATGGGGCAAATTTAAGATGCAAGATAATCTTAGTTATTAAAACAATAGGAAAAAAAGAGTACCTAATTACAGGACAAAGCTTGGGGAAGGAGTCATCTACTAGTAATATTCTGTAATAAATACTCACTATGCAAAAATTTACCTTGATTTTTTTTTCCCTAAGGATTCAAATAGTTGTTAATAAGCTTCAATTTTAAGGTTGTAAGAATATGGTACCAAATTCACTTACTGCTGTTGGAAAGTCATATGAAGCCACTTTCTAATACATCTACATATATATACACATGCACGCACGCCACACACACACACACACACACACACACACACACACACATATATATATATAGCCATGATATATGAGAAAATAAAACTACATATGAGTAAAACAGAAACTCAGCTGAAAATGTTTTGAGAAATCAAGTTTCCATTAAAATACAAAATCTTGTCTTGAAACTCACCGAGAAAGCTTCAGCAACACCAGATCTGAGCCTTCCGGTCCATAGACCAGCTGGGAAATGTTGAGGACCTGTTTGCGTTTCTCCTCGCCTCTACCGTGGACATCGTGAATTCCAAGCCAAGCTTCATAATCTTTCAAGTCTTTGTTTCTAAGTAGAAAAATTAAAACACAACTCTAGTGTATATGTATAGGCTATTATTTATTTCCATTTAACTTATAAGGATAAACACCTACATTAAATTTTGAGTCAAAGAATAATGTATAGCAACACATTTATTAGGGAAATTCTGAACAACACAGAGGTATTGAAGAAAGCTTGCAAAATTCTAAGGCTATTACATTTATAAAATGTTTTATTATACTTGCTATACAGAAAGACACCTGTTATAAAATCCCCATGTTCTTTATATGAATTATAATTTGCATGTAAATTTTGTTTACTCTCAGCTGTGTACATATTTGGTTTATCAATAAAGGTCGAAATTTTTCACAAAAACCATGTGATAAGAAGAGAATTAAGAAGTGAGCTCAAAACACAGCCTCTTTATCCTTGCTGATACCATTGCCTTTGAAATTATTCCCCAATTTGTCTCTACACACAAAGAGATACGAGAAAGACTGCTTATTATCGAAAGTATTTCTCTCTAGAAACACTGAGTGCACAGGGGAAGTTGAGACATGGCTTTATTTACATAGTTCAAAGAAATATTTTTCCCAAGTGAGACCTCGGCCAAGCAAAATAAATAAATAAATCAATAAATAAAAATAAAAAGCTAGCCGAATAAACACTCAACACTGAATGAGCACTAAATATGAAAATATCAGCAAAGCCAAGCTTTCATAATCAAATTTTCAAAGGAAGGGCTAACAAGATGACTCAGTAGATAAACATGCTTGCAGCCAAGCCTGGTGACCTGAATTTGATGACTGAGACCCATATGGTAGAAAGGGACAATGACTCCCACAAGTCAGTTCTGACCTCAACATGCAAGCCATGTTAAGTACACACACACACACACACACACACACACACACACACACACACACACCTTATTTTTAACTTAAAATAACAAAATCGTTTACTTATTCTGGTAAATTCCTATAGAAAAAAATGCTAAATAACAAAATCAAAATAGAAGATGCCCCAAGCAAATGCTGATTTAAAACCATCTTACCTAGCAGGAAAACATTGACTAGCGGTAAGAACCCAACTTTCCTTTATCAAGGTTCCTCCACAGATATGTTTATTTCTGTGGAAAGAGAAAAAAAAAAAAAAAAAAAAACAAGTAACATCATTACAGAAAAACAACAAGCAAAAATAGTGTGGTGAATAGTGAAAAACATAAGTGAACTGTCAAGAATAAAAACATGCTACTCAGCAACACATCAGTGCTTTTGTCTGCGGGTGTGTCTGTGCACTGTGGCATACATGATTGTTTTCACGGTGAGACTAAATTTTAGGGCATCAAGTTTACAATAGAAAATATAGTACCTATACACCAGTATATCCTCCCAATGCTCATCTACAATAATGCTGCAAATACAGAATAATTTAAATGAATAAAATTGTAGACGTATTTGACTATGAATATGATAATTTGAGATTTCATTAAACAACTCTGAAAAACTATCCAATGGTAGCAATGTTTTATTTTATTTTTTAACTTTTATGCTATTCCTTTTCACCTCAACTTTTATTTAGTAGTTTGGGGGGCTTGCTTTTTTGTGGGGCCCTGGATATGCCAAATGTCTTGTACACACTAAGAAAGTGTTCTACACCGAACCACACTTATGGCCTCACTATTTAGATTTGGTGTGCTAAAAAGCAACTAGGGTTGGATAAATTTGCGAATTGTAAGATCATTACTATAGTTCTTCACTTATGAAAGTAAAATAATCTTTCAACATAGATCAACTAGGAAATTTTAAAATAATTGTACTGAAGAATAAGAACTATTACATTTAGATGATGATTTCCAAAATGTTTCTTTTTTTGGCAGAAATATGGAAAGACTACAGTTTTCCATAAGTCATATTTCCAAGGAGAACAGCTGCTCAGGGCTTCAGAGGGCAACACTTGAAACTCTAAGCTGAAGGGACAGTTATTTATGGCTTACCACACAGGAGGATGACAGTATATATTGAGACTTAACTTCTATTCCCTTCAGTGTGTGTTTTGGAAAAATAACCAAACAGCTGTGGTTACTAAGAACTTGGATATAAAAGGCTCTGTGGACTAATATGTATAGGATATGAACAATATAAGTCAGATATTTGATTTTTATGGCATATTTCTAAACTTTTTGTGATATAACTTGCATACTGATTTTACACAAATCATATTATTAATCCTTAAGACCTTCGAGAAATGGATGTATTAAAACTACTATATCCAAACTGATTACAAAAATAAAAAATATATAATTATTATGATAGGAAATTGATTTCCATAATAAAACACTTCAAAATTGTATTTTTCATTTCAGTGATGTTGAACACTAAAAATATTATTTCTGTGGTTGTAAACATCTTGGAGCATGAATTTAAAATATCCCAGATTTGAAAATTAATATATGTACCATAGCTATCATGGTGACATTAAGGTATAAATAGGTGTTTTGTGTCATTTTCTTTCAGTACTTCAGAACCAGTGTTACATAGAATCAGTATTAATGAAAACTGTTAAAACTACGAAGTTTATCATATGCACATATTATACAATCTAGTATGCAGTTTGGAAGTACATATATCAGTCCTTGATTCCCCAATTACTGTGTTGTATAGTCTTCTTGCAATATTAAACTGAAATTTTGCTTTTGCAAATATTCATAATATTGTGATTAGTGATCATAATTACCTGTATTTCAAACTAACCATCCATCCTACATTTGTTCTTGTTGGAATGCCATTTACAACTCTCAGTTGTTTTGTTTTGGCACAGGATATTACAGGATCTAAAAAAAAAAAAATAGCAAAAACGTTTTGTCAAGGCATTACTCAGTGACTTTTACTTTTATTAAGTTCCTTGATAACTGGGCAGATGTAAATAGTATGGTTTACTGAAATAGCATTGGAGAATGATCACAGTTGTTTATCAGACCCATGGTACTTGTTATCCCCATTCTTTCATAAACAACAAAATACTTCAATAAATTCTTTCAGCCTAAGAAGTATGTGAGAAAACAAACAAACAAACAAACAAAAAGTGCCTCACCAGACCCTTGGTCTGAGGCTGAAGTCACTATCTCAGTTGCCCTCATCTCTTACCTAACAGACCACAGGGCTGGAGAAAAGCTTTAAGGCTGAACAGAATCCAGAAGTTATGGAAATGTCCAAACCCTGGCCTCTTTACTTCTGCCTTTAGTATTCTCGCATCTCTTGGAGGGAGATGTGCATCAATGTGATTCATTACATACGGTGTTCCCCAAATTTAAAGTGTGTAAATATACTTTTCAAAGTCATTTGCAGTTCCATTGAATATTTCACATCTATAATCAGGGAAATACAATTTTTAAAATGAAGGCAAATAGAGGCCAGAGAAATGGTTCAGTAAGTACAGATCTTGCAGGTCCCAACACCTACATCAGGGGGCTTGCTACCATCTCTAGGACATTTGACACTATTTTCTGATCTCCTTGAGCTATTCATCAATGTGCACTTACTTTCTTGCAGACACACATACATACACAATAATTTAAAAACAAAATAGAAAAAATACATTTACTTTAGAGGGGATGCTATTATAGTGCTAAATACTTTGCATATATTTCACAGATTTATTTGTAACCTTTTTCATTCTACGAAGAATAAAATCACTTGTGACACATAGTCAATGATATTTTATATTTTGAATATTACTTACGGTCCAAATTGACAATGGTAGGTGTGGTATCACCTTCACCTGCAAAAATGAATATTATGATACATATTATATTTCATATGTACATATTTATCTATATAAAATCAAACCATGGCATTGGAATCTAATTATTCATGATAATTTATCAACATTTAGTTAACCAAAAATGAAAATTTTCCTAACATTATTGACATTAAATTAATTTATAAATATATTAGAAATTTTCTGAATAATTCTATCCATTTTCCCATTTATTATTGTGAGATTCTGTCCCTTGGCACTACATAATGTGAGAAAGCTTTTTTTGTGACCTTTGACAGACTGGATTCCAAGCAGGAGCAAGAGATTATCTCATTCTGTAAGATATTCAGTACAGTACACCAAGGCCATTCCATACTTGTTCATTATTGTTTGAGCAGACACCATGAAGACTGACTGTTTTACTTTCACTGCAATTTGAACTTTTGGCTTTTTTTCTAAAAGTTACTTTTGTTTATACTTGATGCAAGAATCAAGAAACCTAACCCATGCAAGAATTTAGAAAATAGAAGGTAATGTCTTCTCTGCAGAAATGGAGGTAAATAATTGTTTTTGTTGATAGAATATGCCAAAAGTTAGCTTTTCCAGATGTTTGAAAAAAATATGGTAAAAAGAAAATACTGGATAGTACATAACTCTACCTGAACTCTCATGCTCATGACTTATTCTTTTTCCTTGAACTCTCTACTGGGGTTTAATTGCTGCATAAAGAAAGGCTTAAAAGATGCTAGGATTTTGGAAGTACTTGAACAGTAATGAATGAGACACAAGACATTTCCTGGGGCTTAATGTCTTAACTCCTCAGAATTGATGATCTAGAGTTCAGCCAGGCACGGTTTAGACCCAGCTGGCCGTTAATCCCTGGAAATGCCCTGAGCTCAGATAATCTAGCAACAAAACAATAATGACACATAGACACCTTTGGAATGCAAATGTGATTGTTATTTACGAGAGTACTTGAGAGAATTAATGTACGCTAAAGGGTTTTTATTTATGTTCATGTTCCAGGTTGAGATACTATAGGTGGATAAAGATACAGGCAAACATAAATTTCATCATTACTTTATGTGATGTTCCCTTGGAGCCTACTGAGGTCTAGGCTTTCAGTCCTTAATAAAAGGAAGCACACACTGAAGCCGTATATGGCCACTAACACAGAAAAGATATGGGTTGGTTTACTCTAATTAATTACTTGAAATGTTTGAGTAATTTGATAGTCATCCCTTATATTGTCACAACATAGATTAAAATATGTACTCTATAGTTAATTCCACATTAAATATGATGTCACACAACTTCATAGTTGTCTCTTTAGTTTGAAAGATTTAAAGGAGCCTTATATTTGAAGTTTTAGTAATTAATGGCTTAACAATAATTAAGAGTTATTTTGATGATTCTAGTTCAGTATCCTCACACTTAAAAATAAACAAAAATGTCATGTAAAACCAGATTCTGGGGATTGTAATTTTCTGGGGTTTTTTGGACATAGTAAGTAAATTCTTTTGGTGCATACTGTAAGAAGAACACTGAGACATTATGTCTCCATCTAGACATGCATAATCTCATCGTTTTTATATATTAATTTGAATATATATGTACAACATGGTTATAGTTCTTAATTTTTATTTTCCCCATACTGTAAAACACTTGAGGTAAAGAAACAATGTATATATAATTTTGTACTACTAACATGTTGTATAAGCATTTGTATGTAGTAGCAGCACAATAAACATTACAAAAGAATGAATAAATACAGTTTTTGTTCTTACAGATTCTGTTCTTAACAGCCCAGTAAAATTGTCATTCTCATTATAGAATTTTGAAAATACAGAATATGTATCATAAGTAGGATAGGTAGCTTGACTTAGAGCTGTACAACTGGTTTACCACTAATGAAATCTGAATTGAAATGAACAGCTACACTTGCAATACATACAATTTATGTAAGATATTTCAAACATGTTTGCACATACATACATAAAACATATAGCCATTTCTTTGTTATTGCCCATTTGATAAAATCACACCACAATTTATGCTAGATACTATTTGGTAATTTTAAAGAATGCGAATCTTTGCATGTTTTATGAGAGTGCAAAAATGATGAATATTGTCTCTAAGGTTAAATAAATAATAAGAACTCAAATCTCCTAAAGATAAATTGTATTAGCCTTTCAACAGGGAGAAAATGTAAATAAATCCTGGCTATAAATATAAGTTGGAGAAATGACAGTGAAAAAATATTTATTGAAATTAATGTTCAGTACATATTGAAATAAAAGTGAGTTATTGGTAAGAGTTTTTAAAACAACAACAACCCACTGGCATCTTACAACAGCATCTTGCTGAGTTTTGTTTTGCAGAAGTCAGTTAGTATCTGTTTTTGAAAACCTGAGAATCACAAGTGCTGCCTACCTTAAGTTTAATCCAAGCCACAAACCCTCAATTCCTCTGATCTATACATTTATTCAAGTTTGAGCTAGACTTAACAGGGAAATCACTATGATCTATTTTGAAAGGTAGATAATTTTTTTTATCCTTCCATAGATGTATACTATATAAGCCTTTATTATTCTCAATCATAAAATGTCATATAAAAATGCAATGAAGTAATATGAATGCTCATAAAAAAAGGAGAGGTGGGGTGGATATCAGTGGTATTGTGATAGCAGAAGCATGTAAGCCTCAGGTTTGATCCCCAGAACTACAAAAAAAATAAATATTTTGTATTCTAGGAAAGTAGATTCTTTTAGTGTTGGAAAATGGAAATTATCTCACCTGGGAGAACATTTTAGGATATATCAAATCAATAACTGGGAAAAATAAGTATAATTAGAAAAGATCGATTAACTTGAAAGACTATAACCAAAGGAAATAAAAATTTAATAATAAAAATATATGAGGAATTCACTTATTACTAGAACTAATTTTTCTATTTTATGAAACAAGATTACATTTTCAGGTCACTGAAGAAAAACTCTCCAGCTCAACATTAATTTTTGCAAAAATTATAGATGTACTTGCTTAACATTTTTAAATGACATTATTTCTTCATTGCAATTGTTTGTTTTTAATTTTATTATTTGTGTGTATGTATGTATATATTCATAATTATGTAGGAGGGGGCACACACACCATATTACATATAGAATAAACACAAGACAAGGTACAGTAATGGCTTCTTTTTCTCCACCATGGTGTCTGGGTATTCAACTCAGGTGATCAAGTTGCTCAAAAAATGCTTGTATCTTCTTATCCAATTCATGGCCCTGGAATATTCTCAAAGTGAGTTATGCCTTTGAAGCTACTCTTAAAATACTTCTGATTTGCCTAGCAAGAAAAATATTTTTAAAATAAAGATCTTGCTGAAATAATAAAACTACAATCTTTAAAAAAGCTTTATTTCCATTGTTTTTTTTTTTATTTCTTTTTTGCGGGGGGGGGGGAGGGGAAGGTAGTGTTGTTGCCCAAGACAGTGAGAGGAGGTATATGTTTTTGAACTTAGAGTTTAAAGATAGTCGAACACCCAATGAGGTTCTGGTTATCTACAAGAGAAGTATATGCTTGTATCCACTAAGCCACCTCCCCATTCCTCAAAGTGTGACCTTTCTAGGTGATGTAGCAGACCTGCATGCTATAAACATAGAGATGTTGAAAGATTAGAAAAGCACTGTTACCACCTGTTTTCTGTCTTGCATTTTACTCAGTAAAGTATGCACAACGTATTTCTGTTTGAATGCACATAAACATACACACATATATATAACACATACACACATGTATATATATTTTATATATACATATACATATATATATATGTATATATATTCAATTTCATGTGTGAGGATCTTTTTCTTGGTGGTAAGACACTGTATATATCCGAAAGTGTTTCTGATTTTCAGGACTGGTGGAGAAAAATGTTGTTGCTAGTAAGTATATCAAGGAAACTAGGAGTTCTACAATGCATGAAACAGGCTCCCTACAAAATGTTTATAGTAAAGCACATATGTATTATTGTTGCTTTTGATAGACTTATCTAAGTTTACTTCTTGACAGGATTTCCCACTTCATAATGCAATGTAGCACTGGGACAGTATTGTTGCCTATATGCTCACTAATACGGAGTACTAGCAATGTTTTTATCATTTGCCATCTGATATTTAGAAATGGTTTCTCATGAATTCAAGCCTTTTTCTTTAATTTGTTTATTAACTATCCTTATTCTAAAAGGCTGATTTTGTCATTTTCTCCTGAATTCCCACATTTCCATTTCATTAAATGTGAAATATACGACACACTTTTTATGAAGCATTAATAATTTTTAAGACATTATCCTTCACTTAGAGAAGTATAGTTAAATCTCTATGTAACTTAGTGTTTTGCTAAAGTTTTCAGGTCTCCTCACAGAATTAGTTTCTAATTTTAATTCCCTTGCAGAATTAGAAATTTCACTAAGAGCTCTGATGTAGCCAGAGGATGAAGAGGTGATGTCGGCGCTGGGATGAATCATTAACCCCAAACATACTAACGACAGGACGATTTACTGCTTCTTTCTTCTAAGTAGAAAATGTCTTAGGGTAGGAACAATGTAAAATAAGTACAATTGCCTCTATTCTGGAAGAGAAGATATAGAGGGATCAGAGAAGAGAAGGGGACATAAAGAAAGGGAGGGGAGGGATCAGTGGCGAGGCGGGGTGGGGGGGACCAGACGGGAGGGGAGGGTGGGGAAATAAACAGGAGACAGACTGGACTATGTGCATAGCTCTCTGGATAACTTCATTTTTGGAATCATTTACAGAGTCCTCCTACATCATTGTAAACTCTGATTAAGAAGTTGTTTTAGTGGAGATGCAGTGCATTTGAAATATTCCAAGTGAAAAGGAGCATGACATGTACTTACAACGGGAAATAGGGCAATAATCCCAAGGAATAAGAGGATTCCCCGTGTAGCACCAAGGTCCATGGGCATCATCATCAGGATTGCGGCAATAATTCTTATTCAACTTGCTCGCATCTGGCTCCCAGAAAATATGTCTATAAAAACAAGCTAGACATTAGGACGTGTCTTTTCCAGCCAAGAGAAGTAAATTGCTACAAGAAGATATGATCTTGACACACCTCTTTCGTTACATCTTCAACACAAGCTTTGGCTACTGCTCTCATAGTTTGGACGAACACTTTCAATTTCTAAGTTTATTGAGTAGGAAATAAGGCTCCATAATTATGGCATATAAAATTGTGAGACATTTTGTGATCTACTTAATGTTTATAATGCGATGCAGAAAAAAAAAATTTGAGAAGCACTATCTAAAATCAAAACAGTTAAATATTGAAGATTACAATAAAAATATGGAGAAAATACAAGCTACTGGAAAATACTTCCTCATCTTTTTCATGCATAAAAATCACCACTAGCAACATAATTGTCTCAATGAATGAGAAAGTTATTAATAAAATTCCAATTACATTCTAAATTTTTCTTCATTGAATACTAACAAATTAGTTTCCTGGCAGATACCTAAGTAACATAACAAAAATTTCCAACTTATGTATGAACTTTTACTTCAAAATTAAAAAAAAAGCTTGTTATTCTATAAGATTATGCCAATTTTTATAACATCTGTGTTTGCATTTGAGTCAAGAATATTAAGTCAAGTTCTACACGGTGACTTCTGCTTATCACTAAAAACTGTAAATAAGTGTTTTATGTTATTAATTACTACTGGAAAGAACTTGCATATGGAAACTTGGACCATATTTCCAGATGCAGGTTCACTTTCTAAACTAATCAGAACAGAAAATGGTGTACTTCCCATATGCTTGATTATACTGTTATTTATACAGTCTTCAATAAACCTTACAAAGGAGGCTTCAAGAATGCAAGAGAAAATTACTTATTGTGAATGGATTACTCTGTGAATACCAGAGGTGGTGTTGGAACCAAAGGCTGTTTCAATCTCCACTGTCTACATCATTCTTGAGTAGTTCATTCTTAAACTAAAATGCTACTATGCACCCCAACAATTCACTAATTTCCTCCAAAATGTCTTGAAGCAACTTTTAATTGGTCCCCCCAAAATAAAGGTAATGTCTGTAAATTAAGAACGGATAGCAACAGATGTATTGGCACACACCTGCACTCTCAGAAATTTCAAAAATAAATCATAAATGCTCATGAGTTAAAAGCCACCTTAGATTATATAATGGCACCCTGTCTGAAAAATTATATATCCTATTCCTATTTATGTGTGAAGCCAATTAATTTAATAAAAATATAAGTCATGGTTGCATCTAATTCAGAAAGGAAGAACTTTACGTTTAAAATACAACCCGAAGTAAAGTGATTCAACTTCCCGGAGTCCTTGACTCCTTATACACATGATATAAGAAGCTGTGTGGCAGACATTTAATTAGAGAGCCTGACTTTCTTCCATTCTTGTGTACATATTCTGGGGCATTTACTAACAATCTTGTGTACATATTCTGGAGCATTTACTAACAATCTGTTTTTAGTAACAACTATGTTTTGTCTTAATTTATGGTTTTATAAGGGCTAATATTATTTCTAGTGTCATGTGAATACTACCTTCTTTAAAAAAAATAGACAACATAAATAAATATATATAATTCTTCAAAATATAAATATTTTCTTAAGTTACAAGTGTAGTTCTGTTCTGGTTTCAAAATTTTATATATTTTCAGAAAGTTTGCTTCCATTAATTTTAATAGTCAAGTGGGTTTTTAATATAATTATGCCTATAAAAGATCATTTATTTTTTACTTCACAAACTGCTATTAATCTAAATATTTTGCTAATGCTATACTGTCTTGTTGAGTTAAGTAATGCTTCTGTCAATGTTACTAGGTCCCTCCATGAAAATTCATGAATCTACATTTCTACATTTTTGGTTCCCCACTGTATCTATTATATTTCAAATCTAATATTAAGTGTTTCACAATTGTATACTGGTTAAAATATACATGTAAAGGTTTACACACAGAGAACAATGGTTTGAGTTATATAGACAGAATCAATCTATTATTTCTATTGGCTTCCTCTACTAAAAGATAGAAGGAAATAACTGTTTGTATATTTGAATATATATAATTACTACTATCATCACATTTTAGAAGTAGGAAGAAAGAAATCTATATACCGGTGTAAATCCTCCATATTCTTGTCCCACATTGAGCATGTAAGTCCAGACCTTGTTTTGGATAAGTTGCCCATATAATTTTTCCCATTGCCACGATAACAATCTAGACATAAAATACATGGGACTCAACACTATTGTAAAGCATAAAACATGAACATTTTGTAAACATATTAAGCCATCAAAATGAACACAATAATTAAAACAAAAGCTAATGTAAATTAATGAGAAATATTAGGTGTAAATGAATGAGAAACATATCAGACTAAAATATCTCTATTTTCAGCCCCGTTTTGATTCCAGTTGTAAATGTTTGTACTAATTTGAATGCCCCCCAAATAATACCTCTTACATAAAAACATTCATAAAGGAGACTCCTTGTGACACTAAGGAAATAAAATGCTGTAAAGTAATTTTTTTAGTTCCTTGAATTTTTTTTTGAAATGTTGCACTGTGCAAAAAAGGAACAAAAGTAACATAATAAAGTCCTATTCCAGTTAGTTACTAGTGTTTATATTTTGGTTTCTCGTGATGTTGACATCTTGAGTCACCCAAGACAGCTGTTGTACAAATGTTCTTCAGTTTCAATCAGCCTGATTATTTTCCCAGCTATGAGATCAAGTTGAAGACGCTCAACAGAAATTTTGCACAGGTGATAGTTTGTCCTCTTCTGAGTGTGACAGCCTGGCCATACAACATCAATGTGGCACATACCACTGATGCATGTATCTGATCACTTGGTTCAGTGATGGAAAGGAAAAAGTTCTAGTCTCATGTAGCAATAACAGCAGATCCTAAATCTGTCATGCTTTGAAGCTGAGTAATCATCCTATTTCAAAACAAGTTTTTACAAATGCTGAGGCCTATGTTGATGGTGCTCCATGAGTCAGTTATTACTGTGTTGCATGTAGAATGGTTATTTTTCTGTTTCTAGTAATTTTTCTCCCTATCTGTGTCTTCCACTTAGGTATTATTTATACAATTCATGGTATACATAGAGACTTGCACATTCCATTTTCTGATCAGAGGAATATACATATATTTATAAAATATATGTATTCCATTCCTTTTGGCGCTCAAAATATTCAAATAGCCAACACAAGCCACTTTCAATTGACCTCTGTGTCTATTGCTGCTACTGTTTACACCTGTGCTGCTTTACACTGCATGGCAGCCTTCTTTCTGACATACCACATTTTTCACTCACATCCTGCCATGATGCCGTAAGGCTAACAAACACTGCTAGAAACACTTCCACTCTGGTCTGCGCCAACTCTATGCTATGGATGGCACTGCTTTACTGTGATACCAAATGTCTCTGATCTTATTAAAACATAGTACTTTTTATTATGAATAAGAAAGATGGAATGTTTTCCTGTCTTCACTACTCAGTATATAAGTACAAATTAGTATATTTGGATTTAAATGCTTATTTTTTTAAAATTGGGCTTTATTACCTTGAATTTCATAGTTTAATGAATTCAGTCTTGATGTGAGAACAGCATTAGTAAAATTTTTATGAAAAAGCCTTAAACATAATTCTGCATTTTTGTGCTAATTATTTATGTGAAGGTATTCTCAACATTGGAAATTGTAAAATGAAAATACCCACCAACACTGACATTACTCTGCATTTTGGAGTATCAAATATTCAGTCAAGATTGAAGATTTTTTTAAACTAATCTTATAATATGTAATTTTTATCTAATCTTTAATAAGTAGCTATATATATGTATGTATATATATATATGAAATGTGTATTTACATGAATTTCTTTATTATTTATTGTCTGTAAATGCTTGACTTGTATATCAATTCTGTATTTCTATATACCCAGGATTGCGTGAAACTGTCTCAGATGAGAAGTAGTCTTGTCCTCGGCATCAGTCTTCTTTCTCCATGGGGATGAAGATGGAAAGTTTCATAAGATTTAGCTATTGTGTCTGTATTTTAAAGGTTTATGCATAACATAGTTAGGATGCATTTCCTAAACACATGCTTTAGTAGCTGCTTCTCCCCTTGAACAAATGCTATTTAATATTTTTGTTTTGTTTTCTTTTCTTTCTTGAGTTGCATAGCTGACGGCTGCTTGTTTTTGTTAATTTTTAAATCTTTCAATTTATTCATTGATTTTATATTTTTCTGGGGTGTATTTTTATGCTTTTACAATGATGATTTTCTTTCTTTTTGTTCCTTTCATCTCAATTCTTTTAGTATAGAATATTATATTTTCTGATGTTGATTAAATATATAAAAGTATACATCTTCATAACCCAGCAAATACTGTTTTGGTAATATCTTAAAGACATTATACAATTTCTGTTATTATCTAATTGGAAATTGTTTCCAAGTTACTAATCTATACAAGCAAAATGTATACTTGCTATTACCCCAAAGGATAAGAACAACATCAGTTTATATGAGTATACATATATATATATATATGTATACTCATATATATTGATTTACATGTGTGCATATATGTGTATGTAAAAAAAGAGAAAGAAAATTGTATAATTGACATACAATATAGATTTATGTTAAGTTCATAATAAGTAGACTTGTAATAGATGATAAGCAGATATAGATGATAATAGGTAGATATATAAGATAGATGATAGCTATATAGATGATTGATAGATGATAATTTATAGATTAAATGATTTATAGATTATAAAGAGATATGACAGAAAGATGATAGATGATGGACAAGTAGATAGATGAGAGTTAAGCATATAGATAAATAATATATAGATGATTACAGATAGATGTTATGCTAGATAAATGGATAGAACATAGATAGATAGATAATAGAAAGATAGATGATAGATCAATAGATAGATAGATAGATAGATAGATAGATAGATAGATAGATGATAGATAGATGATAGATAGAAATAGGCATAGCTTCAGATGGGTAATAGCATATAATAGCATAATGGTCAGTCAATATCATAGCTGAATGCTGAATTGGCTGGCAGTATTTCCTGAGTAGTGTCACTGTGCTTTCTTTCTTCATAGCATATTTCTGACAGAGTCTGCTAGACTCTTACATGTATCAGATAGAATACATTTTTTATAGAATGTTTGCAAAGAATTAAAGAGAAAAAAGATCGGAAAATCTAAAGATTGTTAGAAGAGTTTAATTCAATGTCACTTGTAATAGCTGGATAATTTGAGCCAATTACTTAATTGTAAAGTAAATGTTTGGTCTTCGATTCATTTTATTCATTAAATAAGTGATACTATTAAATCACCAAATAAAATATTCACATATTCTGTTCCCTGATTCTCATGTAGGTGGCCCTGTGTGAATGAAAACCTCTAAGTACACACAAGACGCTCTCAAAACAGCTGTGTCAATTTCTCCTACTGCAGTTTCTGCAACTGTCTCAGTGAATGAGAAAGGGCCACAGAAGACTCGGCACTAACAACCGCCCTTAATTATTAGTTTTAACTTTATTTCCAGCTGACCTTTAATTCTGACAAATAGTGAAATGGACTGAAAGAAGTCCTTCCCTGTCTCTGCCTGTAAGCAAACAGCTGTTCCTGAGGGAAATGTTAAAGGACAGAAGTATATGGAGGAGGAAATGAGTCTAAAAGCAGGAAGTTTTAGGTGGGCTTGGAATTTTCCTGACAATGGCCATGATTTTTAATTTTGTGTCAACTAGAATATGATCATTAAGAGTATAATTCTCAATTTATTACACAGTAATATGTGTTTAGAGTGCAACATTCACCACTGGCTAATTATTTCCACATAGTGAACTTCAATCTACCTACTACTGCTCCCTGAATCAGCTGTCTTAAGGCACCTCCATTTCCAAGTCAATGGCATTTCCCTAAGCCCTGAAGTAAAGGTCAGTTCTAGGTGCTTTGTTTTTCAGGGCCTGCTGAAGCAGTGCTTCATTGGCCCTCCTATCTGGAACCCTCCCTGAGTATTCTATTTCCATGAGGCATCCAGTGAGATCCAGCTGAAGCTCAAATCAGATCATGTAACTTCCAGGCCTCCTTCATCAATCGTAAGAGCTCCTGTGAGGCCGAAGCAATTTACCCTATTGTCTTTATAACTTCATTGCTCATCTTGCTCATTTGGTGACAGCCAGAGTGATAGGATTAATTTCCTATTAAACTTTTGCAGTACTTTCTTCTTAAACTATGTGCATTTATAGTTTTCCAGAATGCTCTTTACAAAACATGGATGGGGGGGGGCATGCATAGCGGTCAGTCCTCTTAACTCTCCTTAAAACCCCTTATTCTTGACAAAGAAAATCCACCTAATCTTGGAAACATAGAGATCAACATCTCCCTAGCAGCATATTTTCTCTCTGGTATCTAGTCACAAATTTCCATAATAGCCCACTAGAATTTTAGTTTTACATATTTCCTGACTGCTCGAAAGTAGTTCTTTGTGTACTGGTCCTGGTTTTATATAGCCAGTACCTCGAACCACAGCCTCCCTTAAATAAAAGCTAACTAAACAAATGAGTAAATAGATATTGAATGAATTAACAAAAGAACGGATATATAAAACATACCATTCCTACTCTGATCTTCCTTGTAAGCCTCAAGAACAGTTCAACAAGAAATAGAATATGTCCCACTTCTAGGCATTTCTCCTGGATTTAATCACACCCCTACTACAAAATGTCAGCTATTACCTTGTCCACTTGACACGTCACACTTGGGAATTTGAGAGCAGTAGCCAACTCGGATGTTTGGGTCAGTGGTAAAACACCATGGTGATTCAGCCCCATCTGGATTACGGCAATAATTTTCTCTAAGGTCCCTATTGAGAGGAAGCATGTTAAGGTAAATCGCCTGGAGAAGTTATCACAACTACATTTCTAGTATCCCAGATGTATGCATGGTTTGGATTAGAACAGTGATAATAAGTTGGAACTCTGCATACACCACACATGCTCACCAGGGTTGTAAAATAAACACTGTCCTCAGAGGTCTCCAGGCAGGCTGCTACCTGAGGAGCTAGAGAGACAGCAGCACTCAGTCCTCACTGACTATCAAAGTTTCACTCCCACTAACACACACACACACACACACACACACACAAAATAGTATACATAGTAAATATATAAATAGTGGGGAAACTCATAATTCTTTGTAGAAGAAAACTTACTAATAGCCACTACTAATTTAAAATGGAATTTAAAACTATCCAAATATTCCATTGAAAAGGTCTCTTCCTTGATTTATGTATTTCTTTGGTGTATGTAGTATAGTACATAGATTTCTTCTAATCAAAGTTATTCTCAGTTTACAGAAGTTACTATCTTTATAAATATTACTGTACAATTAATGAAGACTCAGTTATAATACACATGCCTAACAGTAGAGTAAATTATCAGTGTGGGTCATGTATAAAGTTCATCAAATTTTAATAAGAAACAGAATTCCCTAGTCTAAGATGCCTCTTAATGTTTTTTATACTTAAAACTATTTCATTGGTGTATATATTTGTTTTCTGTAGTGGTGTTTGCAGTTACTGTACAAGCATTCTATCACTAACCTCCATCACCAACCTTGTCTTTATTTATAATCTTTATAGTCTTTTTTTTTATTTTTCTATTTTTATTTTACATATTGATCCCAGTTCCCTCTCCCTCCCTCCTTCTCTCTCTATTATAATACAGTTCATATTAAACAAAACATTGAATCATGTATGTACAATCTTCTGGAAAGAATAGTGATTATACCAGCACAAATAAGAGCTTTACAATTTCATTAATATCCAAATGGAAAACGGACAAAGTTTGTAGGCATAAACTTACATTTAAGCCAGAATATTAGTAATAACTCATCTCGCCAGATATAGATAATTTCTTACTATATATTATAAATTCAATAAAAAGGTAATTATATCATTGTTCCTTTTCTTTCCCCACTATATTTTTTATTTATTCTTCTCTCCTATATTACATCCAAACTACAGCTTCCCCTCTCTCCTCTCCTCCCAGTCCCTCCTCCCACCTCCTCTCTCCCCTAGATCTACTCCTCCACTTCCTTTCAGAAAAGGGCAGGCCCAGGATCAACCAAACATGACATACCAAATTATAACAATACTATGCACCTCCCCGCAGATTCAGACTGGATGAAGCAACCCAGTAGGAGGAAAAATGTCTCAAAAGCAGGCAAAAGAGTCAGGGAAAGCCCCACTCCCACTGCTAGGAGTCCCATAGCACCAAGCTACACAACTGTGACATATATGCAAAGGGCCAAGGTCAGACCCATACAGGCTCTCTGATTGTTGGTTCAGTCTCTGTGAGCCCTAATGAGGCCTGGTTAGTATCTCTGAGCCTTTTTGTTATTGACACAAACTTACAATAGCATGAGTCAAAATGACACAATGGTTAGTCATAATATGGGGAGGGTTCAACTCATATCAAAACCCCTACACTAGTCACTGAAAAACATGAATAATCTTTCCTTGTTCTTGTGGTTTTCCTATTCTAATTTTTAATTCTCTCTGAGGTGTGAGATGTTGGATGAGTTCTAAGGATAGATTTCTGTGAAGGACATGAACATTTAAACCATAATGATAAGTATAAATTATGTGCTTATAAAATAATAAAGACAAAATCAGAGCACGAAAAAACTAGGGTGTTAACTAACATGCACATGCATAGCATGTGCACTCTCTCTCTCTCTCACACACACACACACAC
The DNA here is from genome assembly GCA_030556225.1 of Cricetiscus sungorus. Taxonomy (NCBI): domain Eukaryota; kingdom Metazoa; phylum Chordata; class Mammalia; order Rodentia; family Cricetidae; genus Cricetiscus; species Cricetiscus sungorus. The sequence continues at coordinate 42,332,789 of JANBXA010000031.1, forward strand.
ACAAACCTCCTTTCCAATTGGGCCACTAGAGTGTAGAACTTTCCACCCTGCTTTGTCAGTTGTCTTATTAAAAGTCAAATATATACAGACATTATATGTCATTTATAGGCACTATTCCAGCAAAAATACTATGCATGGCATGTGTATTTTAAATTTCAAAGATAACTGTTTCATGTTCCTTCTAACAAGATGGACAATTTAAAACCCTATGTCAGTGTGGCTTTGGGAATCCAACAGCCAAATGGTGGACAGGGAGCTGTGGGCTCTCTTCCATGCGTGTGCCTTCATATCCACAATGCAGTTAATACTGAGGCCAGTTTCTTTTGATGTCCGTTATCTGCACAGGTCCAGAAAGGATTGCAAACATTTACACTACTGAAAATAATTTTGATCACAAGCATTTAGGGCTGAAAGCAGTTGGAAGCATTGGTGGAAGTCAAAATGTGCTTCACTGTGAAAGAAAGAAAATGCAATACTTGCCTTTATGCAAACAAGAAAATCTGAAAAGGAGCTAGTCTAAAACTAGACAGACATCATAAAAAATTAAATTCTTAAATAAATCTTTACATGTAAAATGTAGTTGAAGAAGCTAGAGGTATGTTTTTATAAAATATGCCTTGCCGGTCCCCTAGATCAGTGTCTTCCAGATTGCTTTCTAAAATTGCTTATCTGAGGCCCCAAAAGGAAAGCATCCCCCAGTTTTCTCATCAGTATACCGAGGCCATTAAATGTTGAGGGTTACTAATACAGAAGTGAGCAAAAGCCAATCTGCCCCCACTTCCCTGGGATCCACTAAAGTTTGCAGTGTTTCCAAAGCAGACTCACTTGCACTTGAAGTTCTCCGGAGTTATATCATGCTGGTGAGGGTACTGAGAATCCCAGCGCTGACAGGGAATTCCATTCCAAATGGTATTGCTGGTTCCCCTATAACCTTCTCCTTGACCTTGAATGCATTCAGTTGTTTCCATGGGGACATCAGTATCATTCACAGTGCTGTGAGCTATTGGTGGGGAAAAAATATGAGCATAAAGAAAACCCTTCCTTCATCCTGGCATCATCCTTTCAGGGCTCATAGAATTTGTGGTTTTATCATTTCTAAAGTTTAAATGAAAATTAAGAGGAGTTAGAAATTCAATTTCACCTATCAGTTTCTATTCCAATTTCCATTTCAATCCTAATTTTTTTCTTGAAGAGTTTTGTAAAGATATTTATTTCCACATATTTCTATAATGTGCATGCTGAAATCAGTTCTTCCAGAAATGACTACAGTGTCATTCCTAAAGTCGTTTCTTCTATACATACAAATTCAATTTAACCATCACAAATTTTCTTTTATGTGGTTCTATGTAGGTTAATACATTATTTTCTTTACAACCAAATTTTAGGGAATTAAAAACTTCAGTTGTTTCTATTTTTATTTTCCAACTATCACATACCATCAAATATACATAATGCTCAGTTACTATGTAAAAATAATTATAAAATAATTTTTGCCATAAACCTGAGTCCTTCTTTTTGTGTTGAATGTACTCTCAACCAAGTATAACTGAGGACAATTTAGGAGTGAGTGCAAGGATGTACACAAGGGTCTGGGCACATGGAAGCTGAGGAGGGGGTAAAGACTGAGGTTTGAGACCAGCCTGTACCATGCTAACACCCTTCTTCTAAACAAACCCCAAAGTAAAATGCATAAAACTTTTATTGTTTTGATGAAGTCAGAGGTAAACTCCTCAGCTATCATGATGACAAATGATCATGCAAAAATCTCTGGATAAAAGCCAAATTTTTAAACCATTGCAGACTGTTCAGATTTAACTAAATTTCTCTGTGGCATTACAGTCTAAATAGATGGGTCATCTTTTCAAATACAAAATGTTCTATCCATGTTTTCTATACATAGCAGTATAAGATTATTAAAAACAGCTTTTTCTAAGTTTATTTCTCTTTTATATGTAGATGTTTCATTTCATTAAGTTCCCTGAGGTATGTTTATGTATATTTATAATTGTCCTAGAAATCTTTATAAATACAAACAACAATTAAAAAATAGGGCGATCACACACACACACACACACACACACACACACACACAATCACTTCTGGTTGACAAAAATCTAGAATGTATGGGAGGTGGGTTTCAGAGCATGCTTGTGACCCTGGTTATTTTCTCTGAGGCAGGAAATCTATCACACATGAGTGTCACAGTTCCGTAACTGGAATCCAGGATAGCAGGGAAGGGAGCTGAGTGACACTCATTTATGCTTCCTGCTTCCTGACTATGGATGGAACACGAACCAATGCCTCAAGCTTTACCACCTTGGCATTCCCACCATGAGTACTGTGACTATAATCTGTGAGCCAGAATAAATTCTTTTTCCATTAAATTGCTTTGCTCAAGGATTTCTCTCACAGTAACCAGAAAAGAAACTGAAATGATGGATTTCCTCTAATGTCCCCTAAAACAAACTAAAAAAACAACCTTGTTTTAATTTAATAAAGTATTTAGTATTTCATGCATGTCCTTTAGAAAACAGAGCTGTTGTTCATAAATATCCTAATTCATAAAGAAATATAAATTAAGATAAAAATGTTTGGATTGATTTATATTGTTACTTGAGAGCAATATATAAAATAACAGTGATATTAGCGATAGGTAGATGATAAATACATAAATTATTGTTCAAGTAAATGGCTTGGATAGAAGTTTGTACTAAGGACTTAAAAGTCTTTAATGTTATACAAAATAAGATGGATTTCATAGACCCTGGTAATTATATTTCATCAAAGGGAATATTATTAAGTTGGATAATTTAAAATTAATTGGATGAGACTACATTTATGTGGAATGCCTTTGAATGAAAATAACTCTAAGATAAGCTGACATTTTACTAATACATTGCACATCTTACCATAATACCATGATAAGAATAAGCATACATGTCTTAAGGAATCCATAAGTTCCTCCATTGCTATGGTTTGACTATGGCCATTTCCTCTGGATTGTTATTGAAATCTGGATGACATTGATTACTTTGGTGTTGGAAGCTGGGAATTTTGAGATTGATCAAATCATTAAGAGGCATTCATACTTCCTTAAAAGAGGGGATTCACTTTATTGAAGGTGGATCAATGAAGCAAATCCTCCTTCTGTTTTTTTCTACTCATATGTTTACTTGCTCTTCTGCCTTCCAAGATATGTAATGCAGCTTCAATACCTTCCCATGTGCTTCAACTCATCCTTGGACTTGCAGTCGCCAGAAACCTAAGCTGTGTGATCCCCTCTGTCATAAAAATATAAGAGAGACTAAGATTCTTAGCTCTTAGGCACAAGTTCTTACACACCAAACTGGTGACAGCAATAAGAATTTGAACCCTGGATGATGTGGAGAAAGGGAAACACTCCTCCACTGCTAGTGGAATTGCAAACTTGTACAGCCATTTTGGAGATCAGTATGGCAGTTCCTCAGGAAAATGGAAATTAGTTTACCACAGGACCCAGCAATCCCCCTCTAAGGCATATACCCAAATAATCCATATCCATGCAACAGAGACATGTGTTCATCTATGTTCATAGCAGCATTATTTGTGATAGCAAGAACCTGGAAGCAACCTAGATGCCCCTCAACTGAAGAATGAATAAAGATGATGTGGCACATCTACACAATGGAATACTACTTTGCAGAAAAAACAAGGGAATCTTGAAATTCTCAGGCAAGTAGATGGAACTTAAAGAAACCATGCTGAATAAGGTAACCCAGTCACAAAAAGAGGGCCATGGTATGTACTCACTCATATATGGATTTTAGACATAGAACAAAGGATCACCAGCCTGTAATTCACACTGCTAGAGGAACTAGGATACAAGGTAGGTCTCTCACAGAAGGGGGAAGGGACAAGTTCTCCAGGGCACATGGGAAGTGGGGGGTGCAGTGAGTGGAGAGGGAACTAGGAGAAAGAGAAAGGGAGGAGAGGAAAGCACGTGAGACTAGCAAGATTGAGTCAGTGGAGAAACAGAAGACAGAATAAAGAGAGAGAGAGAGAGAGAGAGAGAGAGAGAGAGAGAGAGAGAGAGAGAGAGAGAGAGAGAGAGAGAACATAAAAGATGGAGCCATTATAGGTTTGAAGAGAAAACTGAACCTAAAGAAATGTCTAGAGACCTACAAGACTGACTCCAACTAACAATTTGAGCAACCGTGGGAAGGCTACCATAAATGCCCTTCCCTGATAATGAGATCAACAACTAACTTATCCACCATCATGGAGCCCTCATCTAGTAACTGTTGGAAACAGAAGCAAACACCCACAACTAAACACTGAGTCAAACTAGAATCCAGATGCAGAGAGAGAAGACAAGACCCGGTTGTAGAAACACATAGAGACAGCTGACCTGAACAAGGAGGAGCTAACAGGACCCTAGACTGATAGCTGGGAATCCAGCATTGGACAAACTCAGACCCCCTGAACATGGGTCTCAGCTAGAAGGCCTGAGCAGTCTAAGGGACCTCAGAGAGTAGAACCAGGATGTATCCCTGGAGCAAAAGAGGACCTTGCGGGCACATCTCCCATGGAGGGATACTTCCTTAACTTAGAGACAGGAGAGAAGTCCTAGTCCCTCCTTCAAATGACTTGACAGATTAGATGACCCCTCCTGGATGGCATCACCCTACATGTGGAGTGGGGAAAATTGGAGGAAGTGTGGTCGGGGTGCATGTGAAGGGGCAGAGAGCAAAAGAGGGAAGGAGGAAGAGGGAACTGGGATCAATATGGAAAATAAAAATAAAATTAAAAAAAAACAAAAAAAAAGAAAGAAAGAAAGGAAGAAAGGAAGAAAGAAAAGAATTTGAATCCTGAAGTTGGAATGGAGCTCACAGTTGGGAATTCCAGTGAAAACACATACTTCCTTTAGTCTTTTCAGAGCTGATGATGTTCTATCTTTACTGAACCCCTATTTGTGTTTTCTGTTCTGTTTACTGGTGACCTGCTCTTGCCCATCTTTGCCCTTGTTATGCTTTCCCATGCTCCTGTAAAGCTCTGTTCAGTCTCCTGGACATCAGTCATGGCCAAACTGACTACTTATGGGCTGATAATTTCCCTCAGAAAGTCATTCAAACTTAGTTCAAAAGAAACGAGTATGGTCTGGCTTGACAGATACTAACCAAGGGTAGAAAAGTAAAAATATAAAATGTTCATATATAACTGGGAATTTGGCCATTACCTGATGGAAATTTTCATATATAAACAGATTCTGAATGCTACTTTCTCTACTGTGTGAAGCTTCTTTTATATAGAAAAAAAAATGTAAGATGGTTATCTGGTCGCAGGACATTATGGCTCACCTCACTGTCCAATATTCAGTATGACCCTAAATATTGAATGAAATGTAGGAGTGCTAATATCTGAAGTACTACATAGATGTTTCAGTTCAAAGACAAGATGATTATTAAGATAAGTAAAGATGATCTGACTTATTAGGAAATAAATTATCTGTAAGAAATGAGTGGTTGTGATTAATAACATAGTTATGAGAAAAACTTGAGCAAATAAATTTAAAATATCAATACAAAATAAATAATTTCATTAAGTGGGCACACTTTAAAATTTTAGGAAAACCTGCAGTCTAAAAACTGTCTCTAATAAACTCAAAGTGAAAGGGAACATGAAGTTGGATGAACAGGAAAGAGAGGATCAGGGAGGAGTTTGGAGAGGGTAAGAATGTCTTTAAAATCTACTGCAAGAAAAATTAATTAATACAAAGAAACTCAATTGTATAATGACATTAGGAAAATATCTCACTAATGTGCTACCAATTCTAATGTCAGGGTCAAGTTGAGAATTCTGTATTGCTGGAGTTAACCGTATCTCATATGAAGAATTTTCTAAATAGAGTTAATTAGAAACATATCACTTTTAAATATAAGTATAAGACACTCATCATTTAAATTACTAAGTTGACTGTTCATCTCAACTTTCATTCACATTCTAAATATTGCATTGTTTGATTCTATTATGGTCATCATTATTGCTGTCATATTATTGTTTGAGTTATTTTTTGATACAGTAATGGCTTCCTTTCAGCCTCCCAAATTGGATTACAGATATAAATCACCATGGTTATCCACTTCAGGGGGATATTTTTACATATTTTGATAAAAAATTACTTTTAAAAGTCAATATTCACAAAAAACACAACAACAAAGCCACATTAGTATGGTAACATTAAACCAAAGTTATGAAGGTTTAGTCAATAAAATACCTTCCTCACAAACTTGAGCACTTGGATTTAGATCAACAACATCCACATAAAAGCTGGACCTGCCAGCTGATACCATAACCCAACATAAGTTTTAGGCTTGGAGGGGATATGCAGATCCCTAAAGATGACTGGTAACAGTCTAGCCAAATCGTTGAGTTACAGATTCAGAAGCCCAGTCTAAAAAACTGAAAGTGAAGAATAATTGAGAAGGAACCATGATGTTAAACTTTGATCTCCATAACACACAGATATATTTGCGCACACAAATGTACATGTGTACACTCTCACATATTCACACATACATATGCCACAAATCCACAAAATAGAGTTTGAATTATCTAAATTATTCTAATTTAATTATAAAATGTTCAGACATATACATATAAAAAATTAACATTATGTCAGAAAATGAATACTATGTTTCATTAGGCTTCCTAAAGATGAAAAAAGTGTAAGTAACTATCATTCTTATGCATTAATTTAATGAGCATCTACAACTTTATAAAATATTAAATATCTTAGTTCTTACTTTTCTTTGTTGTAATTTATTAACCACAAATTATGATACTAAATTCAAGACTAGTACAACTGTATTTATTTCACTCCACATTCAGCTGCTAGAAGAACCACAAAATTCTACAGTGCATACAATAAATAACTTGCATGAATGAAGATACAGTAGCACAATTACTTAGGACAACTAAGTAATTTTCATCAAGAAGAGTTATTAAGAGACTTTGAAGCTATTCAATAAATATTATCGGATGACTGATATTATCCATGGTAAATGATACGTACAAAACCATCTAACTATTATGTAAATAAAATAACATTTCTGAACTACAATAAAATAGGCTCCTTCTGCCACCCTACTGTACAACACCAAAACCTGGAGCAGAAGTGAAACACATGCTTCATGATAATTGATTTGGAAAGGGCCGTCAATACTGGGAAAGGCATTCCTTTGTACTTAATCCTTCAACATGGGATTCGGATTGCAGAAGAGTCAAAGCGTCTCCAGTGACCATACCAAGAGAGAAAGAAGAATCGCATCACTGCCAACTATCTGCTGAAGCTGATCAACTTGAGATAAAACAACATATTTTAAAATACATCACCACCACACACACAAGCATTTTTGCAAGTTCACACTTAACATACCAGGAACTCTTCTGAGAATTCCTCAAAATAAAATATTCTGCCAGGGGTGTCAGTGGTGGCCAGGCTTTGGACACAGATGTGAAGATGTTTAAGTCCTCCTCCGTGGCCTGGCAGTGGAGGAATGATTGGCCTTGGTGATTGACATAAAATGTTCTGTTTGGAAATACTTTAAGGAATACAACATTTGCTATTGAAATTTCCACTGTCTTGTTACACAACCATCAGATACAGTGGGAGCTTCTTGGAACATTCTTTTCACTTCACTGGTCTGAATGTAGTGCAATCTGATTGCCATAATATTTGAAGGCTGTTTGCAAGTGTAAATAGATATTTTTTTAAATAAAGAGGATTGATTTATCTAATCCTGAGGGTAGACATTTTTTCCCAGACAGAAAAAACAGAAGAAACAGATCTTTAATAGCAAATTAATCCGGGTATAGTAGCATGCACCTGTAATCCAGCATTTGTTCTGCTAACGAAGGTGATTCATAAAAATCAAAGCCAGCTTGGATATCTAAAAACCCTATCATAGATAAATAAAGTAAACAAATACATTTAATTAATATTCTCTGTTAAAATCTTGCCATATCTTTGCAGATAAACTGTATTTTTTAAAATGGATGTCTAGGAATGGGAGCTAGAGTGTAAGAGTCTCAAAGAGCCACACCCAGGGCTTTCTAAGCTCTAGACAGGAAGGTAAACCATTCAATCACAGCCAGTTACCAAGTTACAATCCTTGCCAAAAGTAATTCAAATTTACCAAGCATGGTAAGAAGCCTGATGTGTGTGTGTGTGTGTGTGTGTGTGTGTGTGTGTGTGTGTGTGCAGAAACTAGAAGGGGACAGCAGGTATTCCAGAGAAACAGAGAGGTGCCCCCCTCTCTCATGAAAGTTACGGATACAGACTTGTAATCACTCTCAGCCACTGACCCCAGTGCACTTCCCCAGTCCCATACTCCTATCAATTTTTCCTTAAGTTAAGAATAAATTGCTTAACATGCCATGGGGCAAACACCTGATCATCCCCTGGAATGTATCTAACCTCATAGCTTCATAAGATGCTGAGGGATGCAGAAACAGACTGTACCTCATGGTGGCCACCAGGGACTTGAGTACAGTACAGAAAGCCATTCTCCCATCAACAGTACTTGTGCTCTTGCACCACAGAGGGCAGGATTGGGCCCACTGTAAATTTAAAGAGCTTCTTGCTTTAAAGTTGACATGGGAAAGTAGTAAAGACCTCCAAAGTACAAACCTCAAATTGCTTGCACGTTTGCTCTCCATGTGAAGCCAGTATTCATACAGAAACATTTCTCTGGACTTTCTCCAAGACTTTTCTGGTACAAAATACACAGGAGACAAGGCATTCATGAAAGGTCTTCAATTCTATAGTCTTATTTCTTAGAAGATGACTTGGAAAAAGCCATCCAAATGAAAGACTTTTCCCTTGACTGAGTATATAACACAATTTTATTTTCATGTATCTCTACTCTGGCCTGGGTTTCCCAATAAAACTCAGTGAAACAGTTACATTTCTTTAAGAAGGAAACAATTTGTCATAAATATTTTCCCAGCATCTGAGTACACTGAAATTTTAAAGATAACGATACTCTTTTTTTTTTTTTTTTTTTAAACAAGGCTCATCTTGAGTTTTACTACAAGGAAGGGCTTTTGCATTTGTTATCAGTAACTATTTTGTAGTAACAAAATAATGAGGACTTGATAGTTCCAGTAAAGCTAACTTATTTTCTCATAGTTTCTGGAGAATGGAAAGTTCAAGAAAAAATTTCTGGTACAGAGGCTATTATTGAGGGCTCCTCTTGGCAGGTAGGTGGCTGGTTTCTCACCTTGCCCTCCTAGGATGGAGGAATGGAGGGAGAGAACAGAGCTGTCTTCCTTTTGCTGTAAGACCATTATTGCTACGGACTTTGGTCCCTTTCTTAGAACTCTGCTTAATGTTAAATCCCTTCTAAAATACTTGATCTGGTTGATGGAGTGGGTGACTGGCTGAAGACTACAGATTTGGGTAGAGAGACTAAAACTAAAAGTACAAAAGGTATCTGAAAGGTTCAGACTAGTTAAGCATATGAAAGGAGATGACTCTATTGTGCGAATATACAATAAAGTGTAGGAGAAGGCATCTAACTGGGCATTGTGGTATATTCCTATAAATCTAGTATCCAGGAGGTAGAGGCAGGCAGATCTCAGTGAACTGGCCAGTCCCATCTACATAAAGAGCATCAACCCAACTAGGACCAAGTAATAAAATACCGATGAATAAACAAACAAACAAACAAATGTTATTTGACAGAATCAAGGATAAGGTTTGAAATGCTAACAGAAGCAACATTTAGTGGTACACACTTGTAATCCCAGCTGCTGAGTGGCAAAGGCAGAAGGATGTCCCATGTTTGAGTCAGTTGGAACTATACAGTAAGTTTTAAGCCAGTCAGAGCTACAGTGTGCTACACTGTCTCAAAATGATAAAGGGAAAGGAGGAGGGGAAGAAAGAAGGAGGGGTAGAGGGAGAGGAGGGGGAGGAGGAAGAGAGCAGGGGAGGAGGGGGGAGGAGGAAGAGAGCAGGGGAGGAGGCGGAAGGAAGAGGAAGAGAGGGGACAGGGGAGAGGAGGATGAAAATATTGCTAGTAGGGATGGTGTCTAACTTAAAATTTACACAAACTATGGCTATAAACTAGGCAAGGAAGGAGAGGAGATGATTGTGATTGGCAGAAGAAGCATTAGGGGAAAGGAACTATTATGGGAATTCAAAATACATGAGTTATCCAAAAGAAAGGGAAAAGTAAAAAGATCCAAAAAAAAAAAAAAGTACCTAGAACAGAAAGCAAAACTCTTAGCAAGAAAGATGGCAGGCTATAGGATCACTCACAACATTAAAAATATGAAAGAAGAATAAAAGATGCTTTGTTTTCTCTCTCTCTCTCTCTCTGTCGTGTGTGTGTGTGTGTGTGTGCATGCACGCATGTTACAGTACAGCGTAAGGATGAAAAATAATGTCACCAGATTTTGCAAACATCATTGGTTTTGTAGAGTGAAAAAAAATGAGAGAGGAAAACAGTAAATGGAGTGGTAACTCCATTCAAAAAACAAACAAACAAAAAAATGATTCATCCAAATGCTAATGATGAAAAATAATACTTTTGGGATAAAAGGGAACAGTGATGAAACAAAATGGCCAATTAAGACATTCACAGAAGTTTAAACAAATAGCTCTAGGAAAAATATCAAATAGGAAATACGAACAAGAGTACCTAGCTGGGGTTACTCTATGATTTTATATTCTGAACTAGATAAATGACTGCTGCAATCATGAAAATGAGAATTTCAATCACAGAACTGTCTGTTCTACAAGAGGAAATTCAAAGAGAAAGATCTGACAAAAATCACCAGGTAGGTAAGTTACTGGTGGTGGGAGACTGAAGGAGATCAATTGGAGTAGGCAACAGGTGTATCCTAACCCACTCTAAGGGAACAATGCAACAGTCAGTGATCTATCTCAGGATAAGTGCTTTCAGATATACTTGACATTCCTGAGAACCCCAGGGGCCTGTAAAGTGAAGACTATCTTCACAATACTATTATAAGATAATTTGTGCCCAAAAGACTGAAGGCACAGCAAAGATAACATTCCTTGCTGCCTTCTAATAAGATCTCTCTCTCTCTCTCTCTCTCTCTCTCTCTCTCTCTCTCTCTCTCTCTCTCTCTCTCACACACACACACACACACACACACACACACACACATATGCGCATGAACACACACACAAAAAAACACAACACAAAACCCAAGACTACAACATCAACAAAAAGAGAGAGAGAAAAGAATAAAAGATTAAAATGCTACAGATCTCTATATTTCTGTAAATTACACATTTTCTGATTAAAACTACATATATTACTAGCCAATGTTTTTACCATTACTAATGAGTTGACATGCTTTTAATTTCTAATATAATAAGCATAGGCTCATATAACCCACAGAGATATGTTGAGGATCGTAATGACAGGGTAGAAGGCACTTTTAGTCCCTGAAGTTTGCAAATCGACTTAAACAATCAGTGCAGCTCCCTAAGGGACATTAGTCACAAGCAAGGTTGAGAACACTAGAAGAGTAATGTATCTGATGCAGTTAATCTCAGCCAACATTATTTCTGACTAATATGCAAAATAAACATGCAAACTATGAACTTTTCTCTGAGAACAAAAGAAAGCCAGTATTCCATTCAGGGACCTCAGAATTTACAGTGTTGTTGTTTGCTTGTAGTATCTTAAATTTTCATATCATTGGGACTGTCAAAAGTTATACAGCTGAAATGTTTGTGGGTGAGATACCTCTTTGTGCAGAAGGACAAGAAGCCTTCTGCAGAGCACTCTGGCACACATATGCAGACAGTGAGCAACATCCATCCTTCGCTTCCAGGGACACACTGACCATAGGGAAAAGCTTAGAAAGAGAGATGGGCACTAACTTGGAGTTTATTCATCAGAAAAAGACATAATAGCATTCAGATTGTGGCTCTGAAAGTCATGCGTTTTTCTATCAGGACTGTTAGCCATGCTTTGCAGTTCATGCTAAAGCTCTGAAATTTCAACATAATCACTTTGCCCAACTCAGTCACGTTTTCATGCATTGCAACTAGTGATGTGTGTGACATGGAGCAGTTGACCAGCAAATCCAGGCCCCACAGAAACTGTCAGCCAACTGATGCTGCCTCGTAGCCAAGGCTTTCCTGTCACTACTCACTAATGACATTCCCCACCATCTTACAGAAGGACGGATTTACCTGAATCCCATCTAATGTAGGCACTCCCTATCCTTAGATTGATACCTCTCAGGGAATCATCTATACAATACCCAGGAAAACTAGCTCTTTTCAACCCACTTCCAACTCCTTCCAATGTAACATATATAGTTTACATTCAACCTCTTGAACACTGTTTACATCCCTCCCCACTTTGTCTTCTCACTCCCTGCCCATCTGATTTCTAGTCTACTTCTATTCTATCTGTATTTCATATACTTTTGTGGGCATGGCTTTATGTCTCACCTCATTGCATTGCTCTAAAATAAAGTCATATATTGAAATTGATGGTAAAATTTCTTATGGTTGCAAGTCATACAGGCAAACATAAGCACATATGCGTACATATAGATGTCTATATGACAGCTAGAGATAAACAATTATTAATTATGCATGCTGACAGATAACATAAGTATGTCTAATGGATTTTGAATATTTCCTTTTTTCAGTGTCTTTAGTGTTTTTAAACCTGAAAGCAATGTATTGTAGTAAATTTAATGTGGTATTAGATATGGGCCTTTGTTCGAAAAAGCAGAAAAGAATAATAATGAAAGTATCATTCTTTATTTCTTTCCCCAACCTCTTTTTAAACATTCTCATGATTTGGCTTAGAATCACAGAGGAAAATTGCATTTACTTTTCCCAGTATATATGTGCCAGTCAAAAGGTAAACATGTGTATGAGTATATATGTGATGTGTGTTCATCTAATGAGAGTGTGCGTTCATGGGTTGGCTCGGTGTGCATTCACATGTGTGTCTACTGGCCCTTGTTCCCAGAAGAGGTCTTAATAATGCCTATAACAAAAACAATAAAAAAGAAACAATTGGTGTATTGTATCTAACTGATGTAAAAAGAGGGAAAGATGAGTATGATTAAATAAGCCAATGGGTGGAACTAATCCAGTCTCAACAGAGCAACAATGTCACAGGAGTCATCTTAGACTTTAAAGGACAAAACAGACGATTCAGTCTCCCTGGAACACTGTGTTTCAGCTGAAAGGCTTCCAGAGTCTGGGATCAATTGCCTATGCTGTGTCCCTTCTCTACGACTTGTCCAAACACTTTGTCTTATTCGTGGGTCTTAGAAAGCAACTGACAATTCAACGCCCTAAAATGTTATAGGGAATGTTCAGAAGACATTCCTCATCAACCTGGTTCAAGGAAACACCCAAATATCCACCCATGACCTCATAATTTCATGTTACGCTGGCTGTGGATGCATCACTTTATGTGGATCATTTCCTTATATATATATTTCCTTATATATCGTGTGTGTGTGTATGTGTGTGTGTATATGTGTGTGTATCTTTGATCAGGCCAATTTATAACATGATTGTATTATCATAAATGTATGCAATTCTACTAATCTTAAAACACTTTAGCTTACAGTCCCAAAAATAAGAACTTTAATCATGTAAAAGCATGTTTCTCTCTAAATATTGTTATATAGTATAACTTCAAAGAAGAGGGGGGTATACCTGGATTAGATATAAAAGAGAGGCCCACATGCACAAATTAAAAGGGATACCACAAGTAAGAGGATCTGAGTTTTAGCTTCTTTCCTGAGCATTTATCTCAGAGCCAGCATCTCGAAACAAAACTTAGGAACATAGCAAATTGAAACAAAATGTAGGCCATGTTTGAGGCTAGCCAGAGGGAAGACATCGCTCTCTAGGGCTTACAGACACCTGTGAGTTGCTTCAATGAAGCATAGTTTTCCCCATACCTTTATCCAAAAGAAGTTAGTTATCAAATAATGGCTCAAACTATAACTCAGAGAGAAAAGGTAGAGAAAGGATTTAGGAGAAGGTATTAAACTCACTAATGATTACAGACGCAAAAACTTCATAGTGATGTACATATTCCCTGTTCATTTTCTCTCTCTTTGAACTTTTTTTAAAAAATTCTTGACAGCATTAAACTGAAAGTATTTATTATCATATGTATAAATGTGTTTATATGTATACATGTGTCCCTTCCAAAAAAAATAAACTGTTAAAAAAAAATTGAAAAGATCAGGTAGGTTGATTCAACACAGTCTTATAATATTAGAAATCATTCATAATAAGATATCAAGTATTCAAGTATAATAGTTGTTAACCTATCTTCTTTATAATTGCTGCTTAGATCCAGTCTGTTAGAGGGAAAGGAAGCAATAAATGCGACCCTAACTTACCACACATTTTAATTGCACAATATTCCCAAGGGGTGTCAGGGTCAAGAGTATAGCACCATGGCCTCGGCTTGCCATCAGGGTTGCGGCAATAATTATCATCAAAGCCCTTGTCGGGATATCTGCAAACCACACCAGGAAAAGTGTCACGTAAATCTGCCTGGAAACACCACACAGCCCTCAATTCCCAGAATAGCCTTCCTCTTAGCTTGGAAGCTAGAGCTTGGACAAGAACAGGTTCCCACTTTTTCCTTTATAGAGCCTGCCAGTCACTAACTGTCCAATTTCACTTACACATTCCATTAAGGATACAGTATCACCCACTTTGTTACTAAGGTAGGTCCATTTTGGACCTGTCCACCAGTTAGGATATCTAACTGCATCTCTTTTTCACAGAGTCCCATTAAAAACAAATTCCACAAACATGACCTTGTTTAGAATGCTCATTAGGGGAGCAGGTTCTTTCCTGAGGCAGGCTTAAACTTCAAACTGAAGTCCGCTTTCAATAGCTCTGCTACTAATGACAGCTCAATTTTGGAAATGGAGCCTTGCTAGGTCATGCCCTCACCTCCACCAGAGCAAGAGACAAACTCCATCACACCACTTTCCTCACACCCCACCTCCCTTTAAATTAGCAGCACCCTGAGCTGGTGATTGGAACTTAATTGCTACCATATCCTTTCTGGTCTTACTTAAAAGAAATGACATGCATTTAAAAAGCAAGGTTTTCATCCTATTCATAAGAACAAAAAGAAGAAATAAACAAAAACATAGAGAAAATTTTTTAAAAAAGCAATTAAACCAATTTCACAAGGAAGGTGGATAGAGACTCATCATTTACATTTCAATTCTTTATTACCAGATTAACTTCATTTTGTTTTCATTTCTCAACTCAATGTTTTCACATGAAATTAATGTCTCTGTTAGCAATTTTAAAATACATGAGAGAAAAACAACCAGAGAATTGTTGTGTGCTGTCTTTCTTTTCACCATGGACATGAAATACATTTAGGTATTAGAAATATGGCCTAACTATCTGAAGAGTCTAGAAGGAATTTGGTCGTATTTAGCACTATACGATCTGCCAAAAGGCTGGGTCTATTAATCACATTATCTTATTAACCACATTGGACTGTTTGTTTGTTTGTTGCTATGGGAAACAAGAGAAGATTCTGCTACTGCTTCCATTCTGTAGCTCACTGGCAGTTTTGCTCAAAAATCTTCCTTACTTTAGCAACTCAATTGAAAGTTTACTGGTCTCAGATGTCTGGCCATAAATCCTATAACCCCAAAACTACTTTCTGCAAACCTCAACCCACCAGCAGGTGTGGCAGAAGCCAGATTATTAAGGCTAATTCCATAGTATCTGCCCGTGTGCCAAGAGGAAAGCACAGAGGGAGATTTTCCATGATGGTTTGTAAAAGAACGAATGGCAGTTTGTAAAGAGAAATCTATGGGAGCGAGATCTGGTTAGATTTTACCTTTCAGGTAAGAATTTGTGCCGGTGAGGTGTCTGATGATCCCAGCGCTGACAGATCTTGCCTGATTCCGTGTGATCCATGGGACCCCGGTAGCTTTCACCATTGCAGGTCATGCATTCAACTAATAAAATCAAAGTATGCTATGTTAATTGTTGCTGGTAGTAAACCCAATGCCATTGTTCTGTTTAGAACAGTAAATTCATCAGTTATGAAACAGTCATACACACCATCCTAATTTTAAATTAGGATCTTATGCCCATAATTAGCAGTATAAAATAATGTCTATGGAATGTAGTTTAAATATTTTAAGTTAGTGCCATCTAGATTTAGCATGAGAATAGAATGCTGCCTGGTTTTCAATAATTATTCAAAAATACAAGAAAACTGGAAATATAAGATGGGTCCCTGCAGACTGCTTCCTGTGAACTGCAGGGTCTCGGGGTTTTATCACTAACATACTAGCAGTTCTTTCTCTAGGTGCCTTCTCAACACAAACTTGACTGGATATTGTATTCCTACAGTCCAATAAGAACTGACATATGTAAGAGATCAATCAAATAACTGGTCTGCTACAACTTGAAGAGCACAAGCTTTACACACACACATATATAAATATATTTACGGCTCCACTGTGTTAGTAAATGTTCATGCTGAATAGGTGGGCAAGCTAACATTCTTACCTACCTTAGGACAGAAGATGACCTGCTACTGAACTCCGTGCACCCACTCTTTAAAAAATGTATAAGCTGATCTAATTATGCAGGATCATACTGATGATTCTTGGGTTAATTAATTGTTCCCCTCTGGCTGGTCTCAAGTCACACTGAAAACTGAGTCACATCAACCAACTGCAAATGAGATTTCTCAAACAGAAGGTTGATTTGTAGCGCAGCAAGCATCCTGTGGAATAAATCATGGCTTGGCTCTCCTACGAATCCGGCCAACTTTCCCAAACACATCATCTGTATCTTGTGAGCACTGATCATCTAACTTTAGCTGAAGTGAGGAAAGATATTAATGTCAAAATTAATTTATCTGCTGGACTCTTGCCTAATAAATATTGGGAGTGTTTTTGTATGTGACATTACAATGGTCTCTTCTTTTGAAATGTTTACTTTAATAACAGGACATTAATTGTTAGCTGTCCGGCATATATGATCCATGTATTGTAGTGGCCCATCTACCTTCTTTTCATATAGGATAGTTCATGAATTAAGACAAAGGGACCAGTTCAGTTCCTTTCACGTGATGTGAAGCTTGCCCAGCAAACAGTCAGTAGGTACCTGAACTGCAAATGAGGGTGGTATGAGAGCTCCCGGGTAAAATCATTGTCATGTCCACACTGACATGCTCCATACGGTGACGCCTCATCACAGTTCAGCCTTCCACTTCAATGGAACACATTTATTTAGTTTTCCCCATTTTTAAAGGATGCTAAGCTTTGATCTTTTCAGTGAAAATGGTGCTGCGTTTGTTATTACCTATTTCCTTTGTAATGTACTACTCATAACCTTTTTTTTTTTTTTTGCAGTTTGTAACAATATATCTGCCAGTAAAATTGAATTATTTTCTTGGAAGCATTATTATAAAATATTTTCAGACTTAGATTTTAACAATATTAGGAAAGAGTTGCTACACAGATGAAGTTAATGTCTACATAACGTAACTACTTTCCAGAACAAATGTGGTAGATTAAATTGCCTCCACATTCAATGTCCATAAAGTTCACCTTATATCTCCTTAACTGTCAAGTCCTCGTTGAGCAGGGTATCAGTAATAAGGTCTCAGAAGACCCTGGTGCTAATGGCAGCAGGCACTTACTGTGTGATATAGTCTCAACTTTTATGTATTTGAGGGAATAGTTTATAGATCACTAGTTTTTCTTGGACTTTAAAGCCTAGATAAAATTGATAATGTATATAAGAACAAATATGCAACTAATGGTGGTTATATGTGATAACAATTATTAGATATAAGTTTAAGAAAAATGTTAAGTTTTAGGAGGCAAAGCCATTGTTGATGTAAAAAATTAACAGGTCCTCTAAGAGGCCCAAATAGTCCCTCTTTTAAAAACTGTGAAACAAAATTTGAACATAGAATTTTATTTATTTCAAATATAAAAAGCTACTTGACCATTACTAACTCATAATGGAGTATCTTTGCAATTTATCGCTTAGTAAATTAAAGCTAATGACAGAGACAGCAACTCCATGATACTACTTAAGCTCAGTGGATTTTGAGAGTTTCTCCTATTTCTACTCACACCACATGTATATTACTTCTTATACTTTGTAATATCCTTTTTATTAATAACTCTCTTGTTCATTGGTGTATTGGAAGTGATGCTTATTTTGAATTCTCCTCATTAAAACACATATAAAACTTGGCTCATTTTAGCTGGAATTTAAAATCTCACTGCTCCACTCACAATGCCTGGAACATGTTTAGCCTGTAGGGCAGGTGTCCATTTGATTCTAAAGGCTCATTGTCCTGTTGTCAGACCTTCAGAAAGTGCTTGTCTGCAACCTATAGTGACACAGTACTGACAGCACTGCATGTCTTCCATACTAGTGAGTGAAGTTCTCCACTAAGAGATGTTTCATGCCCTCAAATTATTAAAGGGTATTAAGAAATCACATTCTCCTGAGGACAACTAAAAGTACTTCTGTTCTAGCGCTTTAGTTTTACATCACCTCTGAGAATAAATGTCAATGTCGTTTATGAAAAGGGGGCAGGGGATGAAAAATCACATCCCAGTAAGAACCAGGAAGGCAAAACAAGAGTCAGGCTTGTACAAACTATCTGCCCTCAAAAATTCTTTCTTAGACCAAACACACCAATAAATACACTTGCCAATGGCTCTCTGCCTCAGAAAATTATACTTGTGGAGATTTCTCTAAAAGTAGAGGTTTATTTTCCTCCATGTGTAATTTAGAGACAAATATGAATTACAGACTTATTCATACAAAACAGACTTATTCATAATGTTATCACAGATAAGTTTATTATTTTTAAAAGGAAAGAAAACAATGAAGGTGTTGGAGGGAACAGAATATGACATGGAATGGAGAGTAGGAATATACAGAGACAAGCTGTCTACACATGAAGTCAAGGATTGTAACTTAACGAATGACAAAAACATTCACCTTCTCCATGACAATTAGCTAACAATGCCTTTACTCATTTGGTGATAAATAGCAACACAGTATGAAGTGGATATTCATGAAGGATATAGAAAATACTGGGTTAATAAACAGGTATGATATCTTAATATAAAAATGGACAGCATTTCAAAAGTTTCCCTTCCCCAAGGACTAATAAAATCCTAATAATCTGAAAATGATTTAGTCCATGTTCCATCTGGATTTGTATAATCATAGGAGCTTTGACAGAACTGGAAAACCCAATTTATTCTGTAGACAAGTAACTGAGAAAAATGAAGATACATACAATGCTGAAATGGTCACTCTACCATCTTGCTGGTCATTCAGCTTTCCAACACAAAAGAAAGTATAGAGCTCTTTCTCACTGAAAGCACAGTGCAAGAAGTGAGAACATGGCTTAGGTACTCGCCATCAAGGCAGCTTGGATTCAAAGCTGTGATCTTCTCAGGTATTATTTTGAATGGCACTGAGTTGTGGACATGACTCACACTTGGTTGCAGTCACATTTCACCAAGATCACACAGAAATGTTGAGTTTTAGGGAACTCTGGCGTATCGTCTCTTGGATCTATATAACCTGGGCTGTGCTAAGAGTAGTTTCAACCACATTTCTTCAGAAGCAAGTGCTAGATGAACAGCACCGGAGCTACTTGTAATGGACTAGTTTTTATCAAGGTCAGTGGTTCTCAACCTTCCTGATGCTACAATCTTTTACTACCATTTCTCATGTTGTGGTGAGCCCCAACCATAAAATTATTTTGTTGCTGCTTCATAACTGTAGTTTTGCTACTGTTATGAATTATAATGTAAATCTCTGATATGTAATATTATCTGATATGTGACCCCTTAAGGTTGACCTAGATTCTAGGTCCTCTCAGGTAGTCTATGGTAACAGAATTAGAGGTAGGTGAGCTTAAGAGAACAAGTAAATGCCCACTGTTCTTTTCTCAGAAGGCTACTCCAGGCCAATGTTGAAATTCACCTTGGTAACTGGCCCTGTTACCTTACATGAATCTGCTGACCACAAGTTTGTGATGCATTGTGTGAAAACTCTCCCACAACTATCTATGCTTGTACTTGAATGAACAACATATTCATTGTAACTGATTCATTGCTGTTAATCTTTAAATGAGTTACAGTTCTATACATGGGGGGAGCAAGGGGTAACGCCCCATGTGGTATTCAGGTTCATTTACCTTCTGAACACTGAGGAATGTCACAGACTTCGTAGCGTACCTCTGGATTACTTGTGAAACACCAGGGTCCCCCTTCTTCCCCTCGAGGATTTCGACAGTAGTTTTCCTGTAGGTCTTTACCGCGATAGCTCGAAGGCAAAAAGCTAGTTTTAAAATGATAATCATCACAGTATAAGAGCATGCAACTTTAATAATGTTGGCCTATTAATTATACTAGTTATTGGCTATGTTTTCCCAGAAAGCAGAAAAACTTATCTATCTCATGTAACTTAGTGTATTTGTACTCCATTTTAGCCATTTCCAATATTCTTAAATACTTGAATTTTATTAAAACTTACCTAACTAAACTTCTATATTCCACACCAAATTAGTAATTACTAGCATATGAATTTCCTCAAGTCCAAATATTCTGAAACATAATTGTGTCTTATAAGATAGAATTTCAACACTCCAAATCACAAGTAATAAATTATAAGACAGGAAAACCTGAGCCATCATCTCTGCAGTTTGCTTCCAGATCTCACCCTTACACTGCACATCCAGGGTCATTATTTGCTTATATACTGCTTTCCTTATGAAGACTATCACACACACACACACACACACACACACACACACACACACACTTGTTTCTTCACAACTGAAGAAAAAGATTGACAACAAAGCATGAGCCAAGAATCCAGGATATCAAAATAAGCCCGGATCCTACTTTCAACTCTTTCTCACACCAACTGTAAGATCACAGCACATAATTTAACCCCTCCAAATCATTAGCTTGCTCACTAGTTCACTAAGAAAATTCTGAGCTTGTAACAACTTAGATTTCATATGGCTATTTTGAGAAGTTCAAGATGATGTGCCACTTGACAAATGACACCTATAATCAAGCAGACCCTACTCATTGTCAGTGCTATGACAAGGCGGAAATGGCCTATTCTCTTCAAAAGTTTTGCTAGTGATGGCTGAAATTGAGTTTTAGAGTTCTCAGTTTTAGTGCATAATTGTTTCATTTTAATGGAGATCAATTTAATAACCTCACCTAATTTATCTAAAGATCTACTGGTAGTCTGTGATCCAGAAGTATCCTCCAGCAAGAGAAAAGCTGAAAGCCATCTATATTTGTAATGCTTACAGTAGTAGATACTATATTTTTCTGCTACAAAACAATACTTGGGAAGAACATTCCTCTATGGGCAATATCAGTAAAAATATTTCCAACCCGATCGCAAGTTTAGTAGTTAACTGGAGTTTTACTAGAACTTGTTTCTATTTTTATTGGACCTAAAGTTCTGCATAAAAACAAAGCTTAAAGATCTGGGTCTCTCAGTAAATATGATTCAAATATGTTTTCTGTCCAGTGACATGATAGTTGGGAAATGGATATTCTAATTATTCAGTGTTGGCCATGTACATTAATTAAAATATCACACACTACATTTAAACTTATTATATACTAATCAAAAAAGTGAAATGAGAGAAGAAGTCTTTAAAAAAAATTAAGATGTTATAACACAGAATGAATACTGGCATGCATCATGTTCCAAGCAAATTTTACAATAGAAGCCTTTCATGTGAGCGTAAAGGAACACCACAGTCAGGCCCTCAGAAGACATAAATCAGTGGTAAAATATTAAACAACCTATTCTAAGATATTATTAAACATGTGTAAGGAACCAAATTGCCAATGTAAGAATTAAGCAATTTCAAGGTGTGTCTCAACAAAGTGTTTACATCCTTACTTCACCAGCATTTTAAATACAGGAAATAGAGATAGACATTAGTACATATGACTGGTGGAAGTTATAATGTAGTTAAAGATAATTAAAAATTTAAAAGCCTTAACAAGTACTACTTTTCAAAAAATAAGCCACTTGTCTTTTCTTACTTGTAGCTCCATCATTCTAGAATTTTGTGTCTGTGTCCTGCTTTTGTAATATTGTCTGAAATACATTTTACTTTGGGGCACTTCCCCCAAATGTTCATAGTAAATTATAACAAAATACTTCTCTATCAGAAATAAAACTGACTTTTGCTTTATATATTTGATGAAGTAACTCAACTAAACTTACTTAAGTGAAGTCCATTGTAACTTTATATTAAGAAAAAGCAGTGGTAATATTAGTTATTTGTAATCATTGAATCATATGTACCTACCACCTGGTTGGTGTGGAAATGAAGTTTCCCAGACAATTATTTATTTAGTTGCAGGTTTATCAAAGGAACAATATTTTACTTAAGACATTAGTAGTTGCAGAGACTGAGGCAGCATGCCCTGGGCCTGCACAGGTCTGCACAGGTCCTCTGCGTATATATTATGACTTCTAGTTTGGCGGTTTTATAGGAGTCCTGAGTGTGTGAACAAATGGGTTTCTGATTCTTGTGCCTTCTGTTGGCCCTTGTCTCTCTTTGTTTTTTCTGTACAACACCAATGTAATAGTTTTTTTGTTTTACCTTACTATGCTTGTTTCCTAAAGAGAAACAGGGACATGGTGGGAGCTGGATGGGAGGGGAGGTAGGGAGGAACGAGGAGGAAGGTGATCCATAATCAGGATATATTGTGTAAGAAAAATAATCCATTTTCAATGAAAGGAAAAATGTTTCAGAGTAAAATAAAATTGCCCAGTGTAACAGAAGAAGTAAGAAACTAGTGATTAAATATTAACAAAGGACTACACTTACATTAAGATTAAGAGGAGGAGGTGAGACATCCAGGTGATTTGTAGAGCTCCAAAACTTTAAAAAGCTGAGAAGAAGCAGTGGTGTGTGTGTGTGGGTGGGGGGAGGTGTTATTTGTTTGTTTTGCTTTACAAGAAAAATGCAATAAGTCAGAGAAAAGAAGAAATTTAAACTAAAGATGGCCAAAAGAAGACTGGAGTTAAAGTTTAACTCACTGGAGTTAAAGTCAGAAAAATTAAGAGAAAAGCTGTTCTTGTTTTTATAATTATGAGTTAATTCACATCAAATTCCTCTTTAGGTCACAGAGATTAAAGTACTTCTCATGTCTTTATTTGGTCTCTTTTGTCCTTCCCTGCAACCAGCTGGCTTTCTTTTGTATCACAAGGTGTTCAGTCTGATTATCTTCAACACCCCATACTTGGCCAGGGTGTAAAGCCTAACCCACTCTTTCACTTATAGGTGTTCATTAGACAAATGTTTATGAGAACTTGCTACACAAAAGGCCTGTGCCAGCCTGTGGGGTCTGTACTGAGCTGCTACTCACACAGATACTATTTTTATCTCTGTCCTTGCTGTTAGCAAAGTTTAAGAGAGATAAGTGCAGAAATATTTTTAACTGGGTTATGTCCAAATATACTCTAAACCATAAACTAGGTCTTCTGGGTGTTAGTCTCCTTTTTTTTTTTTCTTTTAATATAAGCTATGTTCATTATAAAACTTGATCTATTCTATCATCTGTTTCACTAATGAATGCTAGGAGGCCAGGGAAAGATACAGATGTAGATATCAGGTCACCTGATTTTCTGTTAAGCTTTTGTGCTTATTTCAACATCTATCATCATCTTTCCATTAAGCCATTTATACAATATTTCAGTTTAGAAACTCAACAATAAATCACTCGGCTAGACAAAAACATATTTCTCTTTCCATTTCTCATAAAATCAATCTTTAGTTAACACCTAATTTTCACATGTTAAGCTATCAAGCTATTCCAATAAAACTGCTAATTGATAAAAAATTAAGCATTGCTTTCATCAAATAAAAAAGGATTTTAATAATATGCAAGATACCCATGTTCCTTGGCAAGATATCTGATTGGAAAGGAAAGCCAGTTCCCAGGAAGATCATTTCACATTTACTCCTCTAGCAAAGAATGACAATCCCAGAAAATTTGGGTTGAAATAAAACCCAGAGCTGATGAACTTATACTGTCACTAGCTAGTATTCATAAGACTAAGTCCAAAGTTTCATTGCAGTACCAAACAACTTAACTTTACATCATGCACCACTTGGTTAATTCATATCTATTTGCTAAAACAAAATGAATCATCTCAATCACCATGCAAGCATATTCATTTAAAACGTAGAAAGAAATGAAAGTGTATTCATCAAGGGAAGACCATCACATTTTTCTATTGCTGACAAGTCAGAGCACATGCACTACAGATAAACTCACAATGTCATGGTGGATGGTTGTTGTACACTCTGGATGCACTATGGTAATAGCACTTACCATCTGTGTGTGTGTGACCCTGAAAACACTAAGGATGTCTGTGAAATATTAAGATTGTTTAGCCTACATTTACACTACATACTTAAAAATATAAACAGTATGAAAGATTCCAGTTAACTGGCTGCCAGATACTTAGACATGGTAAACTAAACCTTCCACAGAAGTTTCTAACCAGGAAGAGCTGTTTTGAACTACTGGAGTTCTTACTGAGATAATGTATGAAACGTGTCTGGAGATTATGGACACATTCAGTTCCTTAGTAAATACAAATGTTTAAACATGTTTATATAAAATGTTTATGTTTTTACTCCATAATAATTAAAATCTCATAAGCCTATGAATATTATCTTTATTGATCATTAAATGCCATTCTTCTGCTATAATGAATAAAGTTCCCTTCAGTGTAGATATTTAGTGCCAAAGAAGAAATCCTTCTGGAGACTTGAGGTAACAGGCGTCATAAAGATGAGAAAGCAAGTTAATCTGGGGTAAAAGTTTTGACTAGTGGGTCCTAGCCCTATGTGCATGTCAGAACCAATCAATGAGCCTTATCCCCACCCCTACTCTGGAGGATCAACTGGTCTGTTTGTACCTGTGGTAGTGGGGCTTTCAAGATTTGCAGTAAGTCATTTTAGGATGCAGCCAAAGTTAATGTCTACCAAGGTTTAAACATATGCTTTGTGAGGTCTAAATCATGCCTTCCCCATGAATTCATAGTACCCTCTCAAAGGCAAAAAGCAAAGAGAGTCATTTTAAATAATATCTACAAATTGAGACACTGAGGTTAAAAAAAAAAGTTAGGCCACATTTAAATAATAGATGTGTTAATCTTTTGGTACTCATTAATCATGAATCCAATTAAATTTTGGCCTTGTACAATTCAGCAACACAGACTAAGTGATGACAGAAAGACAGTGCTACCCAGAGGACTAACGGGAAACTGTTCACATGCAGACCGGTGAGGTTGTTTCCTCTTTTTTTCATGCTGCTCTTACCTGTGCTCGTGGGGAATCATGGAACTCCAAGGTTGACACTTGATGCCACTCTTGGTGATTGATACTGTCCCCTTGTAGCTGCCTCCTTTACCAATGATGCAGTTTCTAATATAGTCTATTGAAGAGCACAGAAAAAAATGTTAGAACTATGTGAAACACGTGCTGTATTTACTGGCGAGGAAAAATAAGACTCCACTTTTGCACATGAGTCACCAATGGGTGCCAACTGTTTCCAATAATACTGAAAGCTCTTGCCTAAAGCTTGTACTAGTATTTTTCAGCAACACATTTCAGAGTAATACAAGCAAGCAAGTCAAGTAGTCATATACTTTAATTCTGAGTATAGTAAAGGCTAACTACAGACATAAGTCTTCATCCTTAATTTGGATTAGTTCACATACTCAACTGGGTAGACCACTGTGACTTGTTTAAATGAGTATACTGAAGAAACTATTAAACAAAACGTATGGTAACTTCTAAATATATTTTAAATTTTGAAGTAAAATGTAAGCAAACAAAATTGATTTGTCTTATCTAGTTGAGTAAAAATTTTGTGGACTTATAGTATGTGTGTTCATGGGGGGATTGCATGAAATAACTGCATTGGGTTAATTATTACTCCTCATTTTTATAATATCTCAGTTTCTGACACAGAGATATGAATTCTAAACAGGGGCATATTAGTTCCAAATAAGAGGATGTGCAGCTAGACAACTTGAGGAAGGCTGAATAAAAAGGACTAATGTTTAATCAAAATTATACTTCAAATATGTGAAATCATTGGGATATGTAAACTTGTCTTATTTTCTACTATTAGCTTTTACTTAAAGATCCAGTCAATTGACATAAAGGTGTCTGTTTTGGCATCCATAATCTAATTCAATAGGACAGAATATGTTCTTGTAAAAAAAGAAAACACTAACAAAATAGGATTACTTCCATAAGTTCAAGCAATAATTATTAGTTCATGTGATGAAATAATTAATCTGTGAAATGTGTATTTAATATTCTATAATTATCTCATTAATATAGTTTTGCTTTTAAACAATGCTAATACTTTACATAAATATCATATATAATATCATGTTGTAGACAAATAAACAATTTCAATTCCTCATTTATATATTTTAAAGCATTTATACATGAATTCAACTTCCCATTCTTTGTTATCATCACCCACCCCCACTATGACATGAGCCACACCAAGTTGTTGTAATTTATCTTAAATTACACCTTAATCTTAAAATTTGTCACAATATAAGGTAACCTGATCTCACAATCTAAATGACACATTAAAAAGTGGATACAGAAAAGACTAGGTGATGAAAAAGAAGGATCTAAATTAAGGAATGTCTGTGAAACACAGCCTTTTGTCTAACATTGTGCCCTGACAGTCATCATAGTGTGTCCTGACAGTCATCATAGTCAGGGCACCACATTCTTATGTCTTAATCAGTGACTGACCACGACAAAGATCAGAACCTGACAAGGACATCAGCAAGGAAGACCTATGCATTGAGAAAATGCATATTTTTTATCCTTCATTTTGTTATGTGATGCTTAGAAAAAGGGCAGTTACCTTTATTTTCATAGAGGTCAAATTCATGGCCAAACCCTTTTTTCACTCCACTTGACATACTATTGAAAGGGAACCAGTGGCATCGTTTTCTTGTCTTATCAAAAACAAAGGCCCTGAAAAAGATAGCTGAATGAAAAGAAAGAATACTACAATTTAACAGTTTTTGGTTTGCTTATTTAATGGGCACAGGGTTTACCAAGGAGGACATATAGAACAGGGCATTATCACATATTAAAATACAATGGTGTATGTGCGTGTATGTGTGTGCATTTCCTATTTTGATGGAGCAAATAAAAAAGACAAAACAAATATTTTATAGCTATAGATTAGAAAGACCATATCAATACTCTGTGGGAAGTTTTGACATTAATCTCGATGACTTGTAGAAAAATGAAGGTTTCACATGGGGGAGGGCCTGGGCCCTGCTTCAAATGATATGACAGACTTTGAAGGCTTCACCCTCCCTGGGGAGCAGAATGGAGATGGCATGGGGGTTGGGAGGGGGACAGGGGAAGAGGGGAGGGTGAGGGAACTTGGATTGGCATGTAAAACAAGTTTGTTTTAAATTTAAATAAAAACATTATTATAAAAAAATTAAAAATGAAGGGCTTGTTTCAACAAGTAAATCATCACATACAGCTACCTAGATAATTTCTGAAGGCTTTCAATAGTTTTGTAAGTGCCTAGGTAGCTGGAAGTTTTTGCTGTAGTTATATGAAAGTGATTACATTTGTAATATCCTAATTAACATGCAAAGTTTGTAAGTATATAAATATGTTCTAAAATGGTATATTCCCTGGTGATGTAGCCCTGTGTCCGTCGATGGGGATGCTGAGATTGGAGGAATATATTCAAGACCTGTATAGAGTAGAGAATAACTTCAACCCAGACATTAACAACTTTGCAAGTCCCTGCCTCAAAACGAAACAAAACAAATATATATATATAAAATGGATAGGAATGTAGGCCAGTAGAAGCAATTTCCTAGCTTGAAAAAGAACTTCAGCCTCAGTTCTGCAAATGAAATAGCTAAAATAATATTCCTTAAGTTGCATTATGCGAAGTACCCGGACTTTTGTCACAGACAGCTTTGTTCTGTTCTTACTCTCAGTCAGGGAAGCTTCTTACTGAAGTAGGCAGTGCTTAATGCCTGGACTCATAACCACCAAAGTACTGAGAAAAGCAACTGTAGGAACTTGACCCCCTCACAGCTCAAAGAACTTCACAGAGAAGAGAGAAGAAGAATGTAAGAGCTGGGTGATGGGGAAGTATGCTGTGTAATGTCCCATGGACACAACCTGGCTGTCCCATATAGGCAGCTCTCACTGCCTACAAAAGGGAAGCTCCAGCATGGAATGATGACAGGCTCCTGATGACTTACCGCCAGTTGAGGAGCTATGGCCAGTTGATGGCTGCTAAGGAAGAAATGGTCACTTTCCTTTCAGGGGTGTGGCCACTGGTAGATCACCCATGCTTCAGTGGATGGACCAAAGCCATGCACAGATTAAGTAACACTAACTGAACTCAAAGGGTATTTTTTTAAGACACAGATTTTGAATGAAAATATATTGGGATACCTGAGAAGTATTGAAGTCCTGGGGGCTGGACATGACTGAGATACATTGTAAATATACAAAAAGATTTCAGGGGAAAATGTTTTAGTCAAATCCCTACCCTATACAGTGTTTTAAGAAAGGAAACACTGGACAAAATGTTAGGAAACTGTTGCATTAATACCCTTGTTTGGTGAGTCATAAAATGTGAAATTTACTACAGAGAATAGAAATCCTACTGTAGAGATGCTATGTTCCTAAGTCAGTGTTCTCTAAATAAGTTTATCAGCATGGACATTTTATTTCACAACCGTTACCATTAGACAATATGTTTTTAATTCGTGCTCTTATGGAGGATGTCAACATCAGTCCCCACTACTCCTGCAGCTAACGTTGTACTGCTGTTCCTATTGCTTACTAAAAGTATTTGCTAAAACAAATGGATACAACCGCAAAATACTTCACATTTGTAAGTACTTTGAACCATAAAAGTAGATATGATTTCCAGTCTATCAGAACCTTTCTTGCCTTCCATTGTCATAGTATAAGTTCTCCAAAAAGTGTTTCTTCATATTATTATACACTTCTATGTCAAGTGTGTGGGACCCTCACATTCCCTTGCATTGAAATTTTCTATAAATTTCCTTACCCTTATTTTCAAACTCTGCATTAAAAATCCTTTTTCCTCTACCCTATAACTCTGAAGAGGGAAGACTGGACTTGAAGCAACAGTTGCCAACAGAGCATCTCCATAAGTTTACACAGTTCAGACACTGATTGAGAGTAGTCTTTCCTGCTTTATTTTTCCCCAATCTCAAGGCTTTTAAGCAAAAGTCAGAATAAAACAGAATCATCCTAGGGATAAGCTTACAAATCCAATTCCCACTACAGTTGCCAGGAAATGACATCCTTAGAGTGGCAGTTTGGCTTTAAAAATAGAAAAGAGATAGTCTTTCCTCTGCCCAAGTGTGCTGGAGACCTTCTGTGACCGTGTCCTTCCCTACAGGCCCATAACCCTCATTTCTCTGAGACAGAGAACACTAAAAGGGAACCTCTAACATGAAATCACTAAATTCTGTATTGTCATAAAGCGCCACTGTAAAAATAGAATATGCAATAATTGAACATTGATAGAATTTCTTCAAAAGT
This sequence comes from Cricetiscus sungorus, assembly GCA_030556225.1. Lineage (NCBI taxonomy): Eukaryota > Metazoa > Chordata > Mammalia > Rodentia > Cricetidae > Cricetiscus > Cricetiscus sungorus. The sequence continues at coordinate 42,362,500 of JANBXA010000031.1, forward strand.
AACATTTTTAATAGCATGAATAAATCTAGGGCCTTGTGCATTCTAAGCAGGCACATTGACACTGAGCTACATCCCACCCACATAATTTTTGTTAATTTATTTATAATCAGAGTTCATGTGTGTGCTGAAGTGAACTAATGTGTATCACATACGTGCAGATACATGCCTTTAGAGCCAGTACAGGACATCAGATGTCCTAGAACTGGTGCAGGGGGTGGAGGCCCCTGATATGGGTCCTGAGGACCAAACCCATGTCCTCTGCAAAAGCAGCAAGTGCTCTTAACCACCAAACAAACTTTCTAGCACCCAATGTTATTTATTTTAAGGTACAAATGAGAATAGGAAATTGACCAACAGAATACATTTTTGAACAATGGTGTGTGTGTGTGTGTGTGTGTGTGTGTGTGTGTGTGTGTGTGTGTAGCTTTGTAACTGCAAAAAAGAGTGCATCACCACATCTTGTTCAGGAAATATATGTTCTTACTGCCATTTTGGATGAAATCTTCACCTTGTTATTTAAAAATTGTAAGCTTTCCCCTCTGAGATCACTGGCAAAGTAATAAATAAGGAATTCTTAGTGACAAGGGGACTGTCAAAAGTAAGACCATCTCTACTTCGAACCACTCAAGTCTCTGAAGGCTCCATTGCTTTCCACCATACCTTTATCATCACTCTCCCCAACTTCTTTGAAACAATCTGTCCTGCTGACACCAGTCTCTCTAGGCTTTTATATAATTCTCTCAACACCTTTTATTTAAATCCCTACAGAGATAGTATAAGTTGCAGTAAATTTTGGCTGTTGCCCAGTTCCTACCCAGAAAATCCTTGCATTGCTCTGCTACAGAAGAAAACAAGAGACACAGTATTTTAGAATAAAAAAGAGATAAAATTCAGTCCAATTTGGTTTTAGCTCAGTATTAATTGTTCGGAATCAGTAGAGTCTCGCATGTTCATTCATGTCAGCTGAGAGTTCTGTCTGTAATGAGTTTACCCTAGGCTCAAAACTACTCTAAAGGAACAATAGCATTGACTAACAAAAAGGAAGAGCAAATATGCTCATTATGTTTATTTTATTTGAAAACTACTTAATAAAGAAAGTGAAGTGACTTACTTGCAAGTGAATGGAAGGCCCTTATTCCTGATACACCTGTTGGCACACTCATCTGCCGAGTTCATTTTTTTGGTTTTAATCTTCAATAATGGGTCTTCCTTGGTGAGAGTAGTCTTTGCTGATTTTTTGAATTCATGGAGTGTATTTCTTCTTTTCTTCTGTCCTTCTATTAATACAAAAAATTAAATAGTTCAACATGAAAGAAAGGCTTTTAATAATTATAGAGGGGGAACTCCTTGAGGAACATCTTCAAGATAATGACTTTATAGGACAACATATTATACCTCTAGGGTGTAGGATAGAGTTGGGTGAGGGTGTGGAAGATCAAGAAAGAGGAATATTATAATTACATAAAAAACATATCGTTGCTATGTAAATTTACTAATCTACATTCTTTCAAATGAAGGATACATTGAAAAATTAGGACAAAGTTCACCCCAAAGTATAAACAACCCTAAAGAATAATTATTTCAAAATTAGGACAAAGCTCACCCTAAAGAGATGATGTTCTCTAGACAACACAGAGTCAAGTATCAGTGCCAGGGGCATATGTATGCTTTGTAATTAAACTGTTCATTCTCCTCTTGGCGGTTCCTTACATAAATTAGGTAAGTCTATCCAAAGGCATTGCAGTGAGAAACTTCTCATTAGAAACTCTACATTGAGCATATTTTTCTGCCTTGTTCTTTAAGTACATCATACTATACATATTTTAGCCCCTCTCTTCTTATTTCTGTACCAAAAAAATATGTATTCAGTGTTTGGGACACTATTTCTCAATTTCATGAAACTGTTTGTAAATCAAATGTATGTAAAGCTTTATCCTTAAATGTAGCAATACCATTTTATTTCATGAAGGGACAAGACCTCTAGATAGCATGAAACTTACTACAAACCTGAAAAATAGAACCAATACATCCTCAAGATTTTAAATGAATGAATAATTTGAAGATAACAAAAATGTGCTCCATCATTCTTAATTTCCTAAAAGTACCCTAATCTAATACTGATCAAACTAATTAGCATCAGTCATCTATCTATTAGTTAGAACACAGCTATTGCAAAACAAGTATGGAACGATGCATATCTGCATGTCAATTTATTTAATATCCCTTATAACAATGGCAGTTTAATACATTCATTTTTAACTGGAGCAAAGTAAAGAGAGTGAGAAAATAATTGAGGACTTCCAAGACTCCAGACTGGAAATTCAGAGGCCCAGCCTCAAAGATAGCACTCAGAACCACTCACATTGCCATCATTTATCTAAGAATTGCTAAGAATGTATGTGGAAATGTGATTTGTAAACATTTCCTGAAGATTCAGAGCTATCAGTTGAAGAGATGCTTGCATGCTACAGCAGGAAATGCATTCCTGGTCCTTAAATGTGGTGAAATGTGTCAAGAAAAGAGGGTGAAGCTTTCTGTGCAGAAAAGTTGGGAAGATGGCTACCAGACTGAAGTGCCAAGAATCCCATCATACCCTGTTTGCCAGCAACCACTGGCTCTGGTTGGTTTGCTAAGTATGCATATGCTACTCATAATGTCTACCCTAACCTGAAGTCAACAATAAATAAGAGAAAATATGCACTTCTCTAAGTTCTGAGTTCTTTTTAAAACTCAGAATACAGTCTCCAAAAGACTGGTACTAATATCTACCGTGATGCTTTTCCTTGGGCTATAAGATATAACTACTATGATGTGAGAGATTTTTTTAAAGAAAACCTTAATACATAAATTCAACCAAATTATCAATCAGTATGTTATTTAATGAATCTGTGGTCAAAATTCCTTTACAAGCAACTAAGGCTTGCATATTATTGACTTGCTAAATGACTTTGTTTAATTACATGAAATTTTAAGATACCTACTCTTCAATCTATAAAAGAAGGGTTAAATTAATGAACAAAGTTATTTGAACTGTTTTCATTAATAAATATTGTAAATATAATTATGAATTGTGATAAAATAAACTTTTTAAAAGCTTGGTATTGTTTTTTAAATTTCATTACTTAATTTCTGATATAACTGTTATTCTCACAAGAAAGGAAGTCATGATAGTTGCAAACCGACATTTCTGTCACAGAATCTTGTTAGTAAGAAATCATTTTTCCATCATGAATTTCTCTTTCTGTGGCCTCATTTCACTACTTCTTTTGTGCTCCTAAATATTTCATGACATGACAATAATTTAATACCTTATAAAGTTAAGTATTTCTTGTAAGTGATAGGAGCTTACATTGAGAATGCTTATTTTAACTTTTGCTAAAATTGATTATACATCCCTTATGTATATATAAACATATGTGAATTCGACCAAGAATATAGCATTGATCTTATGTACAATGTGCTTTTGTATGTATCCAAGAGTAAAATAAGAACACAAAAGTAGTTTCAAAATAGTTACAATAAATATTAAGTTCCTAAGGCATTTTAGTAATTGTCAATCAACACAGAGCTTCTGGCCAATGCTATAAAAGAGTGAAGACTGTTCTGGAGAAAGGAGGTCTCTGCACTTACTGGCTCTGATTAATTTTACAGATCCTCAGTTGTCCTATTGAAATGTGTTAATGTATGGTTTTGCCTCATAAAGCAAGCTACTCTTGCTTGCTAGTAAGAGTTCCATGACAAGAGATCAAAAAGCATCCTGAAAAATAAATAAATCCATAATCTCCTTTTATTGTGTAATAAATAGAAGGTCCAGAGCTTCACAGTGCTAATAAGGACCAATCAGAACCAGATACCAAGAATCCCTCGGCACTGTGACACGTGAGCTTTCCTTCATAACTCCATTTGTATACTAGATCACTAAGTATTCCAAAATACGAAGTTCAAAGTACTTATACATCATGTAACTCATGCATCTATAAAACTAATTATTTCCTCAAAAAAAAAAAAGCCAAAATCAGCATCTGAAAATGAAATCCCTTTGCTGAAAATAGATTTCACTATCTCTTCCACATGGACCAACGGATGCTTGTTTTACTGAAAATAATTAAAAAACCAAGCTTAATTTGGGAAAGAATTCAAAATTATGTTTGGACCAGATTTTTTTTCTAATTTTTTTTAATGTGACTGTTAGTTAAACTTTATAAACAAGACACTGGAATGGAATCCAAGGGTTAGAGAGTGCTGCAAATTTGTCAGGCTTTCCTGACTTTAAAATATGCTCCTTTCTCTTTTCCCAGCCCAGCAAAATATTTTTGAAGGTACCTTTCCTGAAGAACCTGAGGTCCCTGTTTTAGAACTGAGATCACTAGGGTACTAGTGGAAACCTACAAACAGAAAGCAGGGTCAAGCATATCAAGGTGGTTGCGGAAAGACACATTCTCTCACTGGCCCCTGGGCCTCACACTCATTCCTCTCAGTACCTCATATATTTTCTTCTGTGTGGAAGAACCATGGACTTCAAAGGAAAGCCAGGCAAAGGAAGGATTTGCAGAGTGTGGAAAGAGCAGGAGTCTGGTTCCCCATAACTGAAGAAAACTACCCACATGATTAGTGATTAACAGTTTGAACTGCCAAGATGTTAAGATGAAAGTCTACAAGTAATTGATGGAAGGCCATGGTTGTGACTGGAGAATTTTAACTCCTAAAGACAAGGATCACAAAAGGAAGCCCCAGTTTCCACTGTTACTGTCTGGGATTCAGACTGCCGTCCTTGGCAGGAATGCACTACCCCCCCTTTTTTTTTTATGGTAAATGAAGACAGTGAGAAGGAAGAGCTTTGACAGGTTTAGAACAAGTACTGGTGGCTGGGAAGCAACATAATAACCTCTCTCTTGAAGAGTTGTAGGATAAAGTATTCATGGTGAGGTTAAGAATCTCCCCCTCATTTCTACTTTGTTTTCTGGAATTCCTCATTGTAGATGTCCCAGTCTGTCCTCCTCTGCCTGCAACTCTCTTCAACACAGCAAATAAAGCAACCACGTGGAGGTGCAAATATTGTGTCCCATTTGTGAAGAATGTTCCCTCACTTCCTCTTGGTTTACCATGACACACAAAGCTATCATTCTATGAGATCTTTCTTACCTTTCCAACTACAGGCTATACTCCCACTAGGAGCCCAGTATACCAGTCCTAAGTGATGGACTTCACTTTCTGTTTATAGACCTTTCTGAAGCATCTCTTATACTTTCTTACCTCTGCCTTTCAAGCAACTTGCATTCACGTGACTAGAGTACCTAAGCTATAACTCATCTTCTTATACTTGACTTATGTACAACACACCACTCAAATCAGCTTGAAGCCTAAATTAATGAACTTTCAACTGTACTATAATGGCATTTGCTAACACAAATATTGTTTTATTTTGCTTTTTGCTAATGCTGGTTACTTGTTATTACTTAGCCAAATGATTTTCAAAAGTATGTGTGAGCTGATTGTAGTGTTGAGCTTTAGTATAAGAAAAAAAAATCCCCATTGAGTTAGAATTCAGAAATTTTAGTTCAGTCCCTTAGTTAACAAATATAAACTTTAAGATGTTTAAATCTCAATTTTCATGTCAAATAAATTGAAGAATGCATGTATCAGAACTGAGTTTTACTTTATAACATATCTCTTAGCACCATAGTGCAACAAATGCAAGCTCTTCTCTCATTTGCTCATCTTTGTATTCCCCAAGATCCCCTTACATCAGGTATTCATTTAATATTTAATTTCTTAAATAGAGTATCCAATATTTGCTTAGAGTATTTAGTGTGAGGGAATGTTAGATGGTAATGTTATGCAGATGAAAATGGTATGTAGTAGATGAACTCCTATCAAAACTGCTTGGAACACCCACGTCAAATGTTTCTTAAGAAGTTTCTTTAAAAAGTATCTCCACAATGTTTTCTGCTCATGACTGCCTGCCAACATACTGGAGCATCCACTTCCTTTCTGATGGACAGCCATGCAAGTAACAACAGCCAAGTAAAAGTTCAATGTTAGATGAAAAGTCAAAGAACAAACTCTCATTACAAATTCTAAAAAAGCTACCTGTTTCCATTTGGGAAGTTCTGTGAGACAAGAAAACTGTTAAAACCAAAGTTGCAAATGCAACAAAGATGGGCCTTCTTTTGATGACAATTTTAGTTTTATCCACTTCAGGAATTATTCATAACATATATTTGTAATTCCCAACAGCCCTCTCCTGGCCTGCCAGCATACACTCAGACTACTCTCTATATACTCAGGAAACAAAGTCATTTCAACATTAGCCAAAGTGAAATATAATTACAGATGTATATCTCTTGCCAAAAGTGTGTAATGCATGCCAAAAAAACAGACACTGTCTTTGGTCGATCTACTGTTTGAGTTTTCCAAACTGAGATCTTGCATTAGCTCAGTTGAGTTCAGGTAACCATACTTCAAGGCAATAGCATTTCAATTTTTGAAAAGTGAAACAAGGAAACTGGACTAAGATTACAATTTATACTAGTACCCCCTAATCTAGCCATGTCTTAAAGATTCACCTAACATGACACATCTGTAAGAGCTTTCTCACTTCTTCAGGAACCTGTACCTACACCCTTTGAAAGGGCCCTTTCTAAAGTGTCTATTTTCAAAAAGGAGTCCCTTCCCAATGCAGGGGGGGAAAAAAAAAACAGGTGGCTTCAATATTTTTTATTAGCACTAGCTACTTCTTGTATTACATCAGATACTAGATCAGAGGTGTGATAAATGTCATAGTTAACTTATCTTAAATTATGTGGCTGTTTCCTTGTTTTCTTGTTTTTAAAAGGTCACCTATCTGCTATCTGGGCACTTGTTACAGTCTTTATTTCCCTGTTCCTATCCTAAACTTCATTGCCTTCTGCTGTCACCCCAGTCCAGCCACTGCAATAATAACACAATAGATACAGATGTTTCCTCTACTCTAGCTAATAAGAGAAAACTTCCTATACTAGCACAGGAGATCCCTAAATATCCAGGCACTCTGAACTAGTCCAAGAGTCTCCTCCCCAACCTACAAATCAGGGGAAGACAGAGGGACAATTCTGCTGTGTCCATACAAGTCACATCTGTGTTCCCCCCTGCGCTGCAGCATCAAGGGCAATCATCCATACCCGAGAGAGAGAAGAGGAGCTTGGAAGGAAAAGCTTTCTGTTTCATTTTTATAACATCCATAGACTCAGAGCTTTAATCTGCCTCCTCCAAATGAAGACCTGCACAATGTCATAACTTGGAGCTGATGGCCACGTATAGGAAATTCTCCTTTTGGGAAATCGTCAGTCCCTGGTTAGCCCGACCATCACTCTCCCCTCTGCAAGCCAAAGTCTCTTCGATCTTAAACTTGGCCAAACCAGCAAAGTTCCAGCCAGTGTTAGCACTTCATTCCTGTCCCATAATTCCGGACTGCTTAGCTAAATGAGGGGGAGCCTGATGGGGGTAGCAGGGTATCACTGAGGGATGCTAATTATCATTTTAAATGTTTTTCCAAACAGAAAAGGAATGCCAAAAGAAAGCATAATGAGAGGTTAGGAAGCCCCTCACCACACATGGAGTTAAAGGATGCTGGAAGAAGGGTAGAGAGCTTCTTGGAAGGAAAGAGCAAGGTCAGCAGGAGAGTTAAAGCAATCACAGTCTCCTTGAAGCAGAAGTAAACTTACCTGCATAGGGGATGGTGACAGGAAGCAGGAGGAGGTGCAGGAGGACGTGCTGCAGCAACAGGACCGGTAGAAGTTTGGTCCCCCACATCACGCTCACAGTTCTCACAGTTAGAGCAGGCTGATTCCTCTGCAGGAGATGCCGGGCTGTAAGAATCCTGTTGCGAGCTGGTCGGTTCTGAGCTGCTTTTATTGCGATGAGCTAAGTTTGTTGTGTGATTAACTGGAAAGATCTAGGTCTGAACTCCCTCTTACGGTAAGAAACTGTTTAACAACAGCCCTTTACTCTCTTCCAACCCCTTCCTTTCCTCACCCCCCCCAAACAGATCCCAGCTCCCCCTTCCACGCAACCCCCCCCCCGAAAGAAACTTAAAAAGCAAAGGTCACCTGGCCCGAGGCCAGCTGCAATTTGGAAGCAGGAGCTCCAGATCCTTGAGGCTCCTATCCGAGTAGGGAAGGGAGGAGCAAGGCTCAGCCCAATCACTAAGTCAAGGCACAGGCACAACACCAATTCGCCCCGTTTGAACAGGAAAATGAATGTGTTTACATATCTATCTGGGAAAAGAGGAAGGGGAAGCAGCATAAGAAGAAAGCCAAATGAGCCCCAGCGCCCAAGTCTGCAAGCCTGCTGTGCTGGAGAGATCCATGGATGGAAGGAACACTGGGTTTTAAAGCCAGTGTGAAAAAAACGAACCACAGGGCAGAGCTGAGAATGTCCAGGTAGAAAGAAAGTGGGTAGAATTAAAAAAAAAAAAAAAAAAAAAAAAAAAAGGTGTGGCCTTGAGGAATGAGACTAAATAACAACAGAAACAAAGCACCCAAGTTTTCGGGCCAGAATTTTGCCCTGTCCAACGGGATCAGGACCCGCAGTTCTCCCTTGGAATATCAAATCACCACGAATGGGTTCTAAAAAGATTTTTCAAATGTCTCTTTTCTGATGTATCTGGTGATGCTTTCTCTTAAACTGTCTAAGAGGTAGACATGTCCCATCGCCTATCCCTGACGTCTTTCTGAGCTTGTACACAGTCACTTATGAGTGCATGCCAGTGTGTATGCACTAAGCCTATTGCTTGAGATCCCTTGAGTTATTTTAATTTCTAAATAATGCCTGTACCTCTTTTCTCCTGCACACCCCCACAGCATCACACAGTCTGAGGGGGAGGGAGGAAACACATGCAGTGCTGGGGCCCTGATCCCTGAGTATCACGTTTTGGTGAGGTCATTGCCCAGACTTCTCCTTTTATTCCAAAACTAGAAGGGCGCTCTGATATGTCAGATGACAGGGTGCTTTCTTTCTCATGGGTTTTGAGGAATGGCTGCCTCTTGCATTTCTGAGGTGCATTTTCATAAGAACTAGTACTTCTTCCGGGAAAGGGAACAGTAACAGAATGTGAGACTCTTTCTAAAGCAGCCTGCTGCCCTTCAGAGGTAACCAAGTGCAAAAGTAAAGTCAGTAGCAGGTGGTTTCCCCTACCTCCACCCCAAAAGCAGATCTCTTCACCCTCCTCCTGAACAGCTACAACCACCTACAGAGACAAGAGAGAGGGACAGGTTGGAGAAAGGGAGAAAGAGAAGAGAGAGGTGAGAAGAGAAAGGGGGAAGGAAAGAAGGTAGGAAGAGGGAGGGAAGATGAAAGTGAGAAAGGAGGAAAGAAGGGAGGGGGAGGGAGGGAGGGAGGGAGGAAGGAAGGAAGGAAGGAAGGAAGGAAGGAAGGAAGGAAGGAAGGAAGGAAGGAAGGAAGAAAGCTAGTGGATAGGTCTGCTGTGGATATTTTGTGATGAAGGGGAACTCTTTTGGGGGATTTTGCTTTTTAATTTTACGTGTATGAGTGTTTTGCTTACATGTATGTCAGTGTACCACCTGCATGACTGTTCCCTTCAGAAGCCAAAAAGGGCATCTGACCTCCTGGACTGAAATTGAGGTGGTTGTCAATTGAACCCTGAACAAACAAGCTGTGATCTTAACCTAACTGCTGGGTCATTTCTCCAGCCCCCTTGAAGGACCTAGTTCATGCTACTTGTTTCTTCTTGCTCTTTGCTTTCGTCACTTTTCTGTATGCAAACCAATTCAAATATACTGTTATTTTTTCAGTTCCTCTCCAATGTTTCAATTGTCTATTTTACTTTTTTAAGGGTTCACTGAACATCTAAAAGATCTCAATTTCAGTATATCCCTGAACATGACTCTGAGGGGACCCACAGTGTCTCTAATGCTGTGTTAGAAAGTAGAGGGGATTTTTAGAAAATAATTTTCCCCATTAATCAGAAGGAGTAGTCTTCAGAGTTTACAGATTAGGGAAGGGCTCATGAGGACCCTGCCTTTCCTGAGAGTCTTCTCAATCTATAGGCAGTCAGTTAATAGTTGCTGGAAAAATAACATTTTCTTCAGTGGTTGTCCACATTCTTGTGAAAAATTCTAAAGAAATTCATTTGGGTTACTCCATCCTTCAAAAAAGAACACTTAAAAGGGGCTCACTGGGAAGATGAAGGGGGACAGCAGAGCAGGAAAGTGACAAGAAGAGGATAATTTGGGGGTAAATTTAATCAAAATATACTTGTGGGAAAATGCTATAATGAAACTCATTATATGTAATTAGTATCTGCTAATACAAGAATTTTTTAAATAATTAGGACTAAATAAATCTGTGATAAAACACAGCAGCACAGGGATATTTTCATAAAATGTAATTGTCAATAAATGCAGTAAACACCCTATACCTATTTTAGATTATACATTGTTTTTATTTTATTCTGACTCGTTATTTGGATCATTAAAATCTTAGCTAATATTCACTTGTCTTTTAGTTCACACAATGCACTTTAAGTCTTCATAGTGTTTGATGTAATGCTTGGGATAAACATAAGAAGGGAATCATTACACGCCCAACATTATAGTCAAAGAAACTTAAGGAAATTATGTTTATACTTTCAAGTTTGCCCAAGGTCACAATATAGTAAATACTTGGGTGTTAATTTCACATAGACTGATCATACTCTATAGGAAGGAATAAACTTATTTAAGCCTCATGGGTAGGTAGAATTACATGTTCACGATTCTAATGACCAAAGTGAGTCTAAAATTGAATATATAAGAGATACTCATTATGTTAAAAAAATGCATATTTGTACAGGTCTATCTTTAGTTACTCTTTTATTGCTGTGCAAAGGCACCATGACCAAGACAACTCTTGTAAAAGAAAGCATTAAATTCAGAGCTGGCTTACAGCTTTAGAGGGCTAGTTCATTATCAATATGTCAGGAAGCAGACAGGAAAGGCATTAGACCAGTATCTGAGAGCTTTACATTCTGATTGGCAGGCAACAGGCAGAGAGAATCTGGGCCTACTATGGGCTGTTGAAACCACAGAGCCCACCTGCAGTGACTTACCTCTTCCAACAAAGACACATTTACCCTGACAAAAACACACCTCCTAATCCCAACCAAGCAGCTCACAAACTGAGGACATAATATGTGAGCATGTGTGCACCATTCTAAACTGTGTTGTGTCACACAGCCTAATATCCCAACTTGATGGGAAGCTATAAACTCCAGGCAAGCTTGTGAAAATAGTAAGATCCCATCTCTAAAAAGACTTTCAAGGCATAAATATCTTAAAAGCCTCAAAATATATAACGGAATACCTAAATTTAAGAAGTTACTAATACTGCCTTGTTTTATCTGCCAGTTTATCCTTTTTCTGAGTCAATGATTTCCTCTTCTGGTGCTAATTACTGGGTTTTAACTGGTTTTTATAAACCTTTCACATATGTTTGTAAAAATTTTGATGAAATGAGAAACTTTCTAAGAGAATATTTTACAGATCATAATTCATGTATTTAAACATATGACAGGTATTAATTAATTATGTGATTATTTAAACACATGCCATAAATTATCATTCTAAATCTGTCCTGAACTTGGGTTCCCTTGTGCATCAGGTGATTTAGATAGACTGAAAGGAAAAGTTTTTACTAATGTACATTTTACAAGCTGTCTATGCCTTTAGGACACGTGACAGGGGTAGTAATACAGCTCTGTGGTATAGTGCTTGCCTACAATGTGAGGCCCTAAGTTAAATCTTGGAGCATGGGGAATGACAATACATGTACTGATTCTTTTTTCAAAAGCCCATCTTTGTCAACTGCAAGTAATTTATGTATAAAGGTTACCCTCAATAAGATAATTTGTGGTGTGATCATATGGTCTCAGAACACTACTGAATTTTCTACACATGGACAACTGATTCCACTCATTAAATCCTGACATACACCATTTGGTATTATGTTTTCTGAATAGCTCTCTTTAGATTGAAGTTATCTATAAGACTTTTGAAATTCTAGCTGGATTACTTACTAAATTTATTTGTGGGTAAATATAGTTAGTCTAATATTTGATCCTCCTCATCACCAAGACAGGATACTATGCTCTGTGTACTAGCTAAACATTTCCTCCTTATTATCTCATACTTCCTTCTTTTTAAAGAAAATGAGGGAATCTTATGTATATTTAAGAGGCATATCTTAATAAAATGTCACTAAATTTCCAAGTAACAAAACTGAGACTTTTAAGTATGACTTGAAGCAACACTTAGAGAAACTCTATGTTGAGATTCCCAACATTCCTTCCAGGCTTGAAATTTTATTATTGTACATATGTGAAATCCTTGATCTTCCACATACCTGTGATCTTTGATACATACCTGTGATTCTTTCCTGTGGTTTCTCATTCCTTTTCTTTTTTGTCTCTCTCTCTCTCTCTCTCTCTCTCTCTCTCTCTCTCTCTCTCTCTCTCTCTCTCTCTCTCTCTCTGTGTGTGTGTGTGTGTGTGAGTGTGTGTGTGTGTGTGTGTGAGTGTGTGTGTGTGTGAGTGTGTGTGTGTGTGTGTGGTGTGTGTGTGTGTGTGTGTGTGAGTGTGTGTGTGTGTGTGTGTGTGTGTGTGTGTGTGTGTGTGTGTATTTTAGGCCACCACTATTGGATTACTTGTGTTCATCCCCCCTCATCACTAAATGATTTTAGACTAAAAGGGAAAACAATGAGATACAGACATGTGGAATGCTATACCATTTTGAACTTGCTGAAGCGTAGCTAGAACGGCAGTGCAGCTCTCTAGATATAGATTATTCTATCTGGTTTACAAAGCTATTTTGAGGATTTAAATTTAAATGAAATAGTTACAATCAAGAATAAAGAAGAGGCTTCCTCCATTGTGTTGGGTGGCCACATGTGTGATTAGCAATTCCCATAGTAAAGAATGAGGACCCAGAATATTCCTATTATAGTAGTTAAAGTTCCATTGTTGTAACAAGCACAGGAACCACACAACTTGTGGAAGAAGGTGTTTATTTCAGCTTGCATCTTATAGTCTATCAATTAGAGAGGTCAGGGCAGGACCTCAAGCAGAAATAATGGAAGAAGGTGGCTGAATGGTTTGTTCAGTCTCCTTTCTTATACCATCCAGGACTACCTGCCCAGGAAAGTGACTGCCAACAATGAGCTGGGCCCTCCCATATCAACCATTAGTTAAAAAAAAAAAAAAAAAAAAAAAAATGCCCCACACACTTACCTACAAGCCAATCTAATGGAAGCAATTTCTCAATGCAGATTCCTCTTTCCAGATATGTCAATGTTTTATCATGTGGACAAAAAAACAACCAGCACACCTACCATTCCATAGAGTCCCTATATGTAATACTGATTAATCTAAGATGGTTTATTAAATGCCATCTGAATGTGATTATGCACTCAACCAGAAAGGTACAGCCAGTCAATGAAAACTGAAAAATAACAATAGCAATCAAAAAACAAACAACCCAGTAACACTAAAAAACATTTGTAATGTGAAATCCTATACTTAACTATAAAAATTTTAGACAAATATAGTTGTTTTACTCAACACACACACACACAAAAAAAAAAAAAAAAAAACAATGACAAAAAAGAAGTCATTGTTTGAAAGACACGCCAAGTTCTCCCTGTGTGACCTAAGCCCAGGGAACATGGTCATGAGAAAAAACATTTTCAACTTGTTATTGTTCACAAAATACCTGTCGAGGGAGGAATGTGATACAATCCATAAAGCCAAGATGTCTCTGAGAGCTGAGAACTGGCAAGTCTTTGTGCTTTACAAAAGAAACATGTGGCTTAACTGGAAACAAGAAACAGGATTTTAGAACACATTATAGACTCAAGGCAAAGTTGATTTTCTTAATTAGATCAATATTGATGAGTCTCTAAAAGAACTCTAGTGGCTAATCAAGTAACTCATAGACTCAGAGACTCCCCCATGATTTTGGTCACACCCTCAGGAAATGTGTTGCAGAATTTGTGGTGAGACCACAATACAGCATCCAGGAACATGACAGGAAGAGTTGGAGCATATCATCAAGGGTAGGAATCGTCATCTTCATAAAAAAAATGAGAAGAGTCACTATTTCGCTAGAAATTTGTAGACAGGCAAGCATAATTTTTCATACAGCTCACTAATATCTATGAAGCAACAATACCCATAATATATATGAAGAGATTGTTATATAACAGACATGGCTTGAAACATGCTTGCCTTTAGGAAGAGAGAGAAGACAGGCATTGAGAGCCCCAGGAAATCTGAGATGAAACTAAACTCTGATGCTGCTTCTTAGGTTTTGTGTTCTGAGCCACGTGGGACTGGTCTCTGGATCCAGGGGCCTAGTTAACTAACACTCATCACCTTGAGCTTAGAGGCCAGCTTTTATGTATTTCCAGGTGTTGGTTGCTTTGTTAAATCTGAAGTGCCCGAATGTTATAAACCTAAGCACTCCACACCTGGCATGTGAACCCAGGCATATCAGTAAAATGCAGGAATTGGGGGAAATCACCTTCTTTTGTCTGACTTTAGAATCCAATGAAGATAAAAACTTTGGTGTAAAAGAAATGCAATCTTCACAGTGAGGGATTTTTCAAAGCAACTGTTTAATCCATTCATCTTGCATCTTAAAAGCCATGCTATAAAACTGAGGTTTCTCTTTCACTATATGGACATGTTGCATGTTTATTATGGTCTTGGGGATATCTGAGGGCAACTCCATTTGCCAGATGGCACTAGGCACAGAAATTACCTTCCAAACTTGGGAGAAAAGGCTTCACATAATACACACATACATACATACATACATACATACATACATACACACACACATACATATACAGACATATACAGACACACACACATATATGCTATATAGTACACAAATTATCTAGTGCATTGGCTATACTCACACTTACAACCTACTTGATAAGATGGTAGTATGGTGCTATATAATGTGTTTTGATTGCCTGAATTTATATCTGGTGTATAATACATGACAGTGCTTCAGGTTTATAAAAGGTTTACACAGGAGTCCATAATCTATCATCCTTAGAGTCCTCTTGGTAAGTGGGAGACTCCTTGGCAAACTTCTTACTTTTTTCCTTGAATTCAGGAATATTGGCTTTCCTTAGGCCCGTGAATATTGTAGAGAGATGAAGAGATATCAAATCCACCAGAAACATTGCTATTCTCTAGCTATGGGACACTGGCTGTGAAAAAAGAAATCCATAGTGTCTGAAACTCCTGTGCCTTTTAATTAACTTTGCCATGGTTAAACAATTTAACCTTTCACATGGTTTTACGAGTCACAGTAAAGCTACTGGGAAATATCAAAATTCTAGAAAATGCAAAGTGTATAGGATGGATGTAGTACCTTTCCCAAATCTTTAATATAATCCAGAAAGAAAAGAAGCCAAATGTTCTCCCACCATACCTCTAAAACAGAATCACGCCTCGTATACTGAATAGGCGATGACATTAAGCAGAACACCCACTATGAAGAACATTAGATTATACCTTCCTTAAAATACAAAATAAAACCTTGAGCTGGGAAATGGAGCTCAGTTATAGAGTACCGGCTTTGAATGGTATTTATGCCCAGAAGTCTCTCTAAGTCTCTCTCTCTCTCTCTCTCTCTCTCTCTCTCTCTCTCTCTTCACACACACACACACACACACACACACACACACACACACTCATGCACATGCACACACACGCCTACACATGCACATATGTGCAAACATACACACTTGCTTGTGTGCATGAACATGCTCATGCACACACATGGGTCAAGAAAAGAGTGAGAAAAAAATCTTTTCCTTTCCTAAATAAACAAAATGTGTTTGTTGAATTTGTACAACCTCTTGTGAATGGTTGATGAAATAATTTATCATTTGGATATAAATATGAAAGGTTGCACCTTTCTCCTTGAGAAGTAAAGCAAATATTTTTTGAAGCCATGCATTTCTCTAGCATTTCTTCCATCGAAAGCGGTACTAGCATTCTTTTAGTGTATCTTAATTCTTTAACACTATTACACCATGCACCTCAGCATTGTCTGGAGTGTTACTTATCAAAAATAGTACTTTGCTTAATTGTTTATTTTTCTATGATATATGGTTTCAACACCTGGCTATTAATGGTTCTTGTTATGGATTTATTTACTTGCAGGTTAATGCACATACTGAGATAATGTAAACTCCAGACTCGATGGCTGAGATCATAATTATATAATTTACTAATTGAAAAAACCTAAGAGTATAATTTGCTGTACTTCTTTGAAAAGTTTCAATAATAGCAATTGCAACAGATACTCATATTTGTATTATGAAAATACAATTATAATTTTTGGTTACAGAGATAAGGCATACAAAACTCAAGGGACATATTTTAGGATACACTCAGTGTTAGTTATTAGAATTATTTTTGATACTAAAACATTGAAGATATCTCAAATAAAAAACACCTAATTTAAAATAAAGAGTGAAGACATTGTTTTGGCATAGGGGTAGTAGGAAATCCCTTAGCCTTTTACAGTTATTTAATCCAAAATGTCGGCTAATATTATAATAAACTTTATGTGAAACTAAATAAGAACTAGGTTTTCCATATGTATCCATATATTAACTCATGTTGAAGAAAAGGAAAAACAGAAATCCATTTTTTAAAATATTTCTAATGAACAACTACTAAGTTGATAGTTTTCCAATGTAAAAAAAGTTTCAACCATGCCCAACTTTGCTTTGGCATCTTTCCTGGATAAATGTCATCAAGTTTTCTGCCATGATGCTAATGGATTAAACCTATGAAACCATAAGCAATTCCAGATTAAATGCTTTCTTTTTATAAGAGTTGCCATGGCCATGGTGTCTCTTGACAGCAATAGAACACTGACTAAGACAATTATATAGACTCTGAGTAAGTATTAGTCACTTACATATAACATACTCAGTACTTTGTGTTTCTCTTTAAACCAATGGCTCTCAACATGTGGGTCACAAACCCTTGGCAAACCTCCATCTCCAAAAATATTTCCATTATGATTTACAACAATAACAAAGTTACAGTAATGAAGTAACAATAAAAATAATTTTATGGTCGGGGGTCCACACAACATGAGGTCACAGCATTAGGAAGGTTGAGAATCATGAGAAGTATTGCTTTAAACCAAACAAGATAATATTAAATTCACCATTTAGTTCTAGGCAAAAACACACACACACACACACACACACACACACACACACACACACGCTTAAATCAAATCTGTTTATACAATCATCATAAATGACTCTAAAGTTAGCTACTACCACACAGTGAAGTACAAGGTCTTTAAGTCACCTAAGACTGTCAATTTGCAAAACACATAAATGGTACTAGAAAGGGATTGTTTTCTCAAACTCTAAAAGATTCCAGTTCTCTGATATGCACCTTCATATGTAAATTCAGGACAAAATCTAATACCCATGTCCACAATATAAACAATAGAGTCCATTTTGTGTTGGCCAATTACCCCTTGGCACCAGGACTTCACTGGTTGATATACCCAGTGACACTCCATTGAGAATATTGATTTTTTCCTTTTGCCTGGGGTTTATGATAGCAAAACTTACAAGATATTAACATTGGAGAATAGAATTCAGTTTTGTAGTTCTAAAAAACATTCAACAATATAAATAAGCATACCTTTGCAAATTCTACATTGACATAATTACTTCTTTGCCTTGAAATAGTTTAATGGTATTTCGGGAGCCATAGCCAAGTCATTAAGGTTTTACACAAGTTTTTCAGTGTACATGAAGCCCTTATATCTTTACTACTTCACACATCTTTATATTCGTTCACTGATTCAAAATACTTATGGAGCACCATTCTTATTTCGAACGATTACACGGGGATATGTTATAAGCATATTTTTTCAGGCAGCCTGATCCCACAGCAGCACCAGCTCCAAATAACACAAAGAGATGCTGTATTAGATATAATGCTGTTGACCTGTTACTAGCATTGCTTATTGACCAGCTCTGTCTTAAATATTAACCTATTTCTATTAATCTGAATGTTTCCATGTGGTCTTGGTTTACCAGAGAGAGGGTCTGGAGTTCTGCTCTCTCCATCCTCAATGTTGAATCTCCTCCTCCCTCCTCCAGAATTCTCCTTTCTCCCAATCCCACCAATCTTGCTTTGCTATTGGCCAACAGTGTTGTATTCATTAACCAATAAGAGAAACATATTTATAGAATGACATCTCCCATCATCTTGTCTTTTATAAAATAAAAGAAGGGTGTCTAAAATAAAAAGAAGGGTTTTAACTTTAACATAGCAAAATATACAGCAAAACAGTTATCAAATAAGAACCATAGTTAACAATATTTAGTCCATTAACATTTAGCAAGATTTAAAGAAAATATTCCATCATCTATCCTACCTTTGTGAGTCTAAAGTCATATATGTCCTATATGTAACACCTTTAATTCTGACTAAGGAAAACTATAACCATAATTATCTGTCTTCAACTCCTTCAAAGACTACCGAAGGATAATATATAAACTCTAGAAATGACACTGACATCTTGCTACCTGGTCAGTCATCTAAAGTTCTTCTGTAATATTTTATCTTAAGACCATAGGTCATAGTGTGTCTGGCAGACTCCTCAGCAAAGAGGAAACTTTAAACTGTCCACCTGCATTAGCAGTTTGTCAGTCACTTTTCTCTCTGGCTTGCAGAATGTCTGGCAGACTCTTCCATGAAACAGGAATCCTGTAGCAATGCTCATCTGGTATCAGCAGTCACTTTCCTGTAGGCCCTGCATGTCTTGTTTATATAGCATAAAGTCAAACAGTCAAGACAAGAGCAGTATCTTGCCCAAATGGCTAGTCTTGCCATATTAAAAGCAAACTCCATAACGAGGTTCTTTGATGTCCATCTTCCTTGCTGACACAGGTAGTGTTGCCAGGAGCAGTTGTGCCTCAATGTTAAGAAAACCCCTAAACCATTTTAAATGCCATGTTCTGTGGGTCTTTGAAAGGTTTGAAGAATGCCTATCCATCTTAAGTACATCTCTGTATATCTAGAAATCCTAACTAACTTAACTATAAGTTTTGACTATTATAGATAACTATCTATAATCTGTACTAAATTAGACATTTTAAATGAGCTACATAAACATAATACCTGAACAAGAGAAATACATATCATAAAGTTGACCTTAAATTTGCATCAATAAATGAAAATCCATTTCAAAAGAAAGTACTCATTTGTATACTTTCACATGTTGTTCACATTTGTATACTCTCACACACATATTGTGTGAGATGATACCTCCCAAAGGTACCCATGCCCAATTCCCAAAATTATGACACATGTTGTGTGAGATGATACCTCCCAAAGGTACCCATGCCCAATTCCCAAAATTATGACAGCTTACGCAGCAAAAATGACTTTGCTTACATATGACAGGGAAGAATTTTGGTTGGGAAATGATCCTGGTTATTGTCAGCTTCGCATTGTTGTAACAAACACCTTAAATAAAAACTTGTAAAGTCGAAGGGTTTATTTTGGCTGACAACTTTGAGCCTTCCCTTTTATTTTCAGGACAGCCACCTTTGTTTTGGACCTGAAGTTAGGTAGCACATCCTGGAGAGCATGGCAGAGCAAAACAGTTCACCAGTGATCAGGAACAAAAGCAAAGAGAGGCCAGGCTCCACAACCCCCTGTACCAAAGCACACGTTCCCAGTGACTTAATGGTATTGCACTGGACTTCTTCTAAAGAGTCTATCATCACCCTAAAGCACTGACCTGACAATCAAAATTTTAACATAAGACTCAAGGGTCTTCACATCAAGCGCCTTTACATCAAGATGTGTCCATCGTGTGAAGTATTTTCAACACAGAACATTTCCCAACCATTTTTAAAGAAATGCATGATGGCTGAAGAATCATTAGAAAGTAATTAATTGACTTTGAGGACTAAGGTAACTACAGACTAAATGATGTGGGTTTATAATGCTCAAAATGAGTAAGAAACTGTTTCCTGGAGTCTCGAAGAATAAATGCTGGCTTGAAGTCTCCTTGACTTTATTCTGGTCAAAGCAATGTTAGATATAAAACTTAAGTTTTCAAAGGGAATACATTTGTGTTCCTCTTAGGCACCAAATTTGTAGCTATCTGTTACCACAACAATGGAAAGACTCAGTGTATACTCTGTCTGTCTTGTTGTAGCTTTGCAGATTTTAGTGTACATAGTGTAAGGAGTAGTCTTCATTGGGTGATTGATATAATAACGAAGCTTCTCTTCTAAAGAAATGAGCTGTCCTCCTTAGGTTCTGATGGTAATCTTAGCCTCTCTGCTGCATCTTCCCTGCCTGTGCAATGAAGCATTGACTAGTTTCTGAGAGAAGCATGTTGCAATGCACTGTTTTTTCAAGTGATCTGGAGAAAGCCCCAAAATTACACTTGACTTTGCAGGAAGATTAGCAAACAATAGTGCTATTTTGAAAGACAGAGATCTGTATCATTGAAAAGGGAAGTTGCAAAACTAACTTGTCCTTTATCTATTGAGATTCCTCAGGAAGGAGGAATTTACAACTCTGTATTATCCTAGCTGGAGAGACTTTTATGCTGCTGGCACTTCTCCAGTACAAGTTTATCTGATAGCCTAAGGCTTCTAGAGCCTCCTCTGGGATGTAGATCCAAAGTGCTTGTGCAAAATGTAATAGAAAAGTTGATGTAGCAGAGAAAAAAAAAAAAGAACACATCATTTATTTTGAAATAAAAAAAAAAAAAACAGAAAAACTGGTTTTAGCAACTGGACAAAGTCTGGCAAGCACAGCTAGTGGAAAAAACAAAGTCCTGGTCAGGCCCTTTAGAGCCTGTGGGTGCAAAGTAGGTAATTGAAAGTATTTTTCTCTCCCCTCATCTCTTTCTCCCATTTACTATGCCTTCAGTGATTACTGTATTTCATATCTTATTACAAACATAAATCATATCTTAAAACATTCTCCAAGTTTTGCACCTGCCTGGAAATGACAATTGTGTTTATTGTGTACTTAATGTAATAATAAATATGAAGTCATTCAAAAAAATAGGAGACATAGTTCCTTTTTAAAAAAGGAACTATGTTTTTACCAATAAGCCACTCAAAAATAGCTTAAGTATTAGTAATAAAGTACATATATATGTATATATATGTATGTATATAATAATATTTCCAGTTTTCATTCACTTTGTGTTTTTATTTTCTGAACTGCATTGTAATGATTTAACTGGTGAGTAAGTATCACCCAGTTTGTAGCTCTTTCTTCTTGACTTCTCTAAAATTCAGGCATTGCCAGTCAGTTTAGCAAAATAGCCATACTTTTCCAGTTATTTATATTTATGTAGTACTCTCCATTTTTAATGCCATTTTAACATATGTAAAAAAATAGACTTGTGAAGTTCTTGAACTATCTCTTATATTAATTTTTCAGTAAATATTTAAATGAATCAACTCTAGACCATAAATAAAAAGTACTCAATTTCATTTCTCATCTAAGCACATGCTGTTCCTCATTATTTCCAATGTATTTTCACCCCCATAACAAGCATATGGGAGAGGTGCCTTTTCTACCTCCATGCAACAGGTGAGCGTTAAACTACAAACAGCATATCTATGATTATAATGCAAATAAATTTATACTAAAACTCAAAAATTGAAGCATTGAACCTGTAAAGACAAGGAGTAAAGACTGACAGAAGCCTATAGGTTGAAGGTAAGGGTTTTCTTCAATTCTGAACTTGAAAGTAGAAGTTGCATAGAAATACATTCATTCACAATAAGATTCCATCTCTTACATGGCAAGATAGATGGGTTATTTGTCCTAGTAATTTCTAGGATTTTCCAATTCCTCACTTAATTCTATGCCACTTTTGGGTTATCTCTTGAATTCTGTAAATGATTACACACATTTCATGGATATTAAAATAAAATGTTGGTTGTAGCATCCTAGTTAACCCACTGATTTTGATAAAACCTTCAGTAGTAATTTATTCTCTCCTATTCTTCCTCAAAGACTAGAAATTCACTATCACTTGTACAGTTTTTTTTTCTGCTATTGAGTTATAGCATTAGAAAATTCCCCCTCCTACTTTCTCACCCTAAACACATGGGGGAGGGCCTAGGCCCTGCCCCAAATGATATGACAGACTTTGAAGACTCCCCATGGAAGGCCTTACCCTTCCTGGGGAGCAGAAAGGGGATGGGATGGGGTTTGGATGAGGGTTATAGGGGACGAAGAGAGGGTGAGGGAACTGGAATTGACATGTAAAACAACCTTGTTCAAATTTTAAAAAAAGAAAATCACCCCTTGTGTTGATCTCAAATTTATTATTGAATAAGTCTCATAAGTTCTAGCATAATTCTGCTTTTGAAAGCCAAATAAAAATAAGATCATAAGATGTACACCGCAGTAGTCCTGAAACTACTCATTCTCGCCCTTGTCTAGTTCAAATGGCCTCTCAAACCACTAGGTCCTGCTGAAAATACATCCCCATAAACACCATCCAATCTATCAAGAATGGAGATCTAAGGGTGGGGATTTGGTTCAGTTGTAAAGTGCTGTCTACAATGGGTGAGCCTCTGTATTTAATTCTCAGTATCAGCAGAAGAATGAGGAAGAAGAGGAAGAGAAGGGAGAAAAGTATGAATGAGAAAACAGAGAAGGAAGGAAGGACAGGATGGAGAAAAGGGAGAGAGAGAGAAAGGGGAGGGAGGGATAAAGGGAAAAAGGAAGGAGAGGGAAGGAAAGGGAAGATGAAAGAGGAGGAAGGAGATAAGAAGGAGAAAAAAGAGAAGCAGGCAGAGGAGCAATGAAAGGCTAGGGAGGTTGCTCAGTGCATGAGCTTAGATTCCCATCAGCCATGTGGGGAACAGAGCATACTACCTAGTTCTTGGGAGGAAAGACAGGTGGATCATTTGTCTGGCTGAGTTGATTAGCTCCAGGTTCAGGGAGAGACACTGTCTCCAAAACATAAGGTAGTAAATGATTAAAGAACATCCAATTTTGACCTTTGGCTTGGCTTCACACACACACACACACACACACACACACACACACACGCACGCACGCATGCACGCACGCACGCACACACGCACGCACATTTTTGTCTCTATTTATATAAAGTAAAAACCATAGTGATGTCAATTAGAGTCAGCGTTGACCCTGCCATCTGTTGGCAAGTTATTTTATGTTGAGAACTTGGAATGACCATTATATAACAACACTCTGTCATTGTATCCCTGTAATAAGCCTCTGAGGTAGTAGGCACTGTTGGTGGAGCCACATGCTATTTCCATCCAGATGCAAATATTCTTTCCTGCATTTTGTCACTGCAGTCTCACAGTCTCTTGGTGCCACTCAGTATCCTTCTCCAGCAGCTTCATGACACTTCCTTTACCTACTTCGTGGATATTTATGAGTAATAAAGTATGAATGTACATAAAGGTATTTTATAGCAGTGTTAAAATGATGTAATAAAACCATTTCTACATTATAAATCCTGATAAATGCAATAATTTTAAAGTGTTATTTTTTCCATGTAATTTTTTCTTTAGCTCATGCTTACAAGGTTATATGAGTTCAAAGATTTACATGTGATTCAATATGTAGCACTAACAGGTACATACTTCATCATAGACACTGTGGCTGTTTATCCAAGATGAAATTAACAATAATTCAGAAAAGATATGCTTCATTAAGAGAGTTGTTTGAAACACAAAAATGAGGAAAAGAAAGAACTCTACAAAAACCTACATGAATCATGAAAAAAGTCTTTGAAATATTTATGCACATTCAAAACCACAAATTCTTGTTTTTCAGCAGGAATAAGATTCAATTACAATAGCTTTAAGAGCAAGAATAACTGTCCAGTAATGTGTTCTAAATTAAGGAAGTGACACCTTACACTTTTCTCATATCTGCTCCAGGACCCTCCTGATATTCATAGTTCACAAAAATATAAACAGGCTTGTCAGATCTCACTAAATTTATTAACATTTGGCAGACTGCCTGTGCAAAAGCAAAAGAAGAAAAAACACTCCTTCAGAAGGAAGTCTAAAATGAGTAAGGAAAATAAGCACTTGAATTCAACTGGTGGAGCCCGAAGCAGGTTGCAGTAACTGGTGAAATCCTAAGTTTCATATATATATATATATATATACACTTATTTAGACACACACACAGGCAAACACACACACAGGCACAGATATGCACACAGACAAACACACACACACACACACACACACACAGGCACAGATATGCACACAGGCATGTATATACATGCAGGCACATACACACATACAGGCACTCACACACACACACACACACACACACACACACACACACACACACACACACTTCTGCCTCCTTTGTGCTCCCTACATTCTGTTTTTCAGGAGGTGGTAATCAAAATTTCACCAAGGTAAATCTTTGTCATTCAAATGAAAGAGAGATGAAACCACACTCCACAGTGAAGCTGCCACTTACCCTGATGCTCTATATTAATCTTTACCTCTGTTACTTTTTGTCTTTTTTTTTTTTTTAGTTCCAAGGATCAAAAACAGGATATTGATAATACTATGCAAACGCTACACTACAGACCTCTACTTCCACCACACACCTGCATTTTGAATTCATAGGGTAATTTGTAAATCATCCTTTTGGTATGTTTGTTCAGATAATAATATTAGATTTGAAATATTGGACCCTCAGTGTTCCATAATGAATAGTTAAAGAATCAAATGCTTTCCAAATTTTGCATGGTATGATTTGTATTTATGTATATGTAAGAACATACTGATGAAAATGAGTATGCATATAATTATATTTGCACATATTCGAGTTGTATTTAGATAAAGTATATATACTTTGTATATATATTAAATTCAACTTTTTTCAAACAGGCAGTAGTTGTGTACTAAAAGCATCCTCTTGCCAAAATTGTGTTCATGTGTTAATCTTTTGGCAGCAACTCATTAAGCATGTCTAGTTGGGTAACATTTTTTCCAAGATAAATTCCATAAAATTTAGTAAACTAATACATGTGATTTAAGAATGAGAAATATTGGGAGCTAGGTAGGAGCAGAAGCATGCCATGCACAAGGCCCTGAGACCAATCCCTAACACCAAAACTAAAAAAAATGAAAAATAAAAATTCATTTCATTAAATCAAAAATCAGCCCCGAAGGCTTACAAGTGTGATTTGTAAGCTGTGTTTCTCTCTGCCACAAGGTTAGAAGTGTGTTCTAAGATTCAAGTTTGAAACTACAAGGACATGAATTTTCAGTATGAAACACAAAATTTGTATTTAAAAATTTCCATATTTCTATGATGGAAAACTTCAATGATTATTTTAGGACAAAGATTTAACTACTTTACAGGGACTTTAAACATATTACTTACTTTCAAATGACAGATAAAAAAGGTCAATTTAATGTTAATATTTATGTTGCCTGTATTCATCTCAGTCATCTCTAAAGTTAATTGAGAAATACCTAATTTCTTCAAATCCTACACCAATAACTGTGAAGTACATTTTCACCTGATTTCCAAATGTCATACTATCATATTTTCTTTTCCTTTTGGGGGTGGGGGGTGGGGAAGGGGAGGCTTCAAGACACAGCTTCCCTGTGTAGCTCTGGCTGTCCTGGAACTTGCTTTGCTTAGTAGACCAGGCTGGCTTCAAACTCAGAGCTCTGCCCACCTCTGCCTCCCCAGTGCTGTATTTCCTTATGTACTCTTACCCTTGCAGTTCTCTGGGTCAGTTTTGTTCCCAAGCTTTCTTCAATCACTCTCTAGAGGTTGTCTTTTACTCTGACATTCAAATGTTTTTCCTGGAAGTACTGTGCCATCGTCAACCGCTCATGAGAAGTCATTTTGTTTCACCAAATTCTGACTCCTCACTGATTGGGGAGTTGGTTATTTCAGCTCTTGTGTGCATGCTTTTTTTTTTTTTCCTTTATTTTCCTTTTCTGAAAGAACACATTTAGTGCTTATTTTCCTGCAATGATAGTTTCAAGCCCTCACAATACTCACATAATAAAGTTAGGCCAAGACATCCAATATCTAGAGATAATATTTTTAGTGGGATGGAACATCAAAGACTTAATAAATAATGGCTGAAATGATTTCACATAGTAAGTCTTATAAATGATACAAAACATGATATTTGGAAGTCCAGCAGGATAGAAAAATTATATTGGACTCAAAGACTAAGGGGGAGAAAGTCTCTGCATGTTATTTGGGGTTAGCGAGGTGGTAGGACCAGGCAGCTGGCAGGAAGGAACAAAGAGTGGGACCATGCAGCGGCGCGGGAAAAACCTGCGTGTAACATAATGGTGTCAGAAGTGGGATTGAAAACTTTCACTTAAAACTTGATAAAAGCTTAAAAAGGGTTATAAAAACAAAAGAACAAAGACAAGCAAGATTTCCTGGTAACAGCATTTTTCTCAGTTGGATTCTGTTTTGCTAGAGACAAGCAGACATTTTTGCAGCTCCTTTAAGGAAGGATTCCTGACTCAGCATAAGCAGCCAAAAACCACATTACTTTTAAAGAGCTCTGCTAACAATTCATTGGTGTGTATGAGAGCTACAATGATGGTTTACATTGTGTTTTAAAATATACGTAGGCTTGGGAGATAAAAAAAAGACATAAAATGGTTTTAAAAAGACAGAGTGTGGCTGGGTGTGGGGGCACACACCTTTAATCCCAACACTTGGGAAACAGAGGCAAGCAGATCTCTGTGATTTCAAAGGAAACCTGGTATGCAAAGTGAATTCCAGGACAGATAAAAGTTACACAGAGAAACCCTGTTTCAAAGGACTAGAACGTTTAATGGAATAATTTTGGAAGACCCAGGTAGGAAAAATCTAGGTAGACTAAATGTAGTTTGACAGCTGCATTTCCAATACATAACTATCACCCAATCTGCACACTTACCTATCATCAGTACTGCTCATTGGTACAAGAATCATTTTCATGTCAGACTAACACCCCAATAGAAACTCCCCTGAGTTAGCATGCATCATCATGATGAACATTTTTACAATCACTGTCATCAGACTCTTGAATTAGCCAAGACTCATATCTTCCCTTTTCAAAACATAAATCTTCCTTCCCGTAGTCAATGTTTTTTAGATTGCTCACCCGCACTTTTTTCTTAATTCTTTACTTCTTTGGATGTATCACCCCAGGCCACTAATGTGGCTTCCTTCGAACAGCTGGAAAATAGAGCTAGTTAGTATCTCTACAGAAAACTCAGCGCTAGTGAAACCAAATGATTTTGGAAAGGGACAAATAAATTTACATTCTGGCTCACTCCTTACTATGCTTGGAATGTAACAACTTACTATTTATTACTTATTTATATCTTTCCTTGACTCATCGAGATGTTCATTAACAAGCAAATGTATTGCTCAATGGTTTTCATAAATAATTAGAAAATTATCACACAAAAAAGGACCTATCCGCATATGAAAACATGCAGTACTTGTATTTCTATGGCTGAATAACTTCACTTAGTAAGTATTTTCCATTTTATCTGTTTACCTAAAAATTTCATTTTTCTTTACAGCTCAAAAAAACAAAGTCCCATTAGGTATACGAACCACATTTTCACTATCCATTCATCAGCTAATGGACACCTAGGTTGATTATATTTGCAACTATAAATACAGAAGAAATGAACATTGTCGTACAAGCACCTTATAGTAGATATAAAGTCCTTTATGTATATGCACAAGTAACATACTTGGGTCATATAGTGATTCTATTTCTAGGGGGTATTTGTTGTTATTGTTTTAGGATTTTGTGTGTGTGTGTGTGTGTGTGTGTGTGTGTGTGTGTGTGTGTGCGCGGTGTAGTTGTTTCGAGAAAGCTTGGACTATATATAGAAGTCAGGAAACTATAAAGGAGCAGTTGCAATGGGAAGCTGACTTAACAGACAGCAGTAACTAGATTATAAATAAAGAAGAAACGGAGAATACTTGAAGTGGAAAGTTTTAAACAGAAAGTGGTTTGCAATATGGGAAGGAAGGAATGATAGAGACTTAAGCAACTGAAGGTGTGAAAAGACTATATGGTTACTTCCAAGTTCTTCCTATTACAAATAATGCTGTTATGGACATAGTTGAACAGGTGCCTTTGTTTCATGTATGGGTATATGCCTAAGAGGGGGATTGCCGGTTCCTGTGGTAGACTGATTTCCATTTTCCTGAGGAACCCCCATACTGATCTCCAAAATGGCTGAACAAGTTTGCACTCCCACCAGCAGTAGAGGAGTGTTCCCCTTTTCCACATCCTCTCCAGTGTGAGCTGTCATTGGTGTTTCTAATTTTAGCCATTCTGGCAGGAGTAAGATGGGATCTCTTGTTTGGCTTTGCATTTCTCTGATGGCTAAGGATGTTGAGCACTATCTTAAGTGTCTTTCAGACATTTTGGATTCCTCTATTGAGAATTCTCTATTCATTTCTGTAGCCCACTTATTAATAGGGTTGTTTAGTGTTTTGGTGACTACTTACTTGAGTTCTTTGTATATTTTGATGATTAGCCCTCTGTCAGATGTAGGATTGGTGAAGATCTTTTCCCAGTCTATGGGCTGCTGTTGGTCTTGTCAACTGTGTCCTTTGCGTTATAATAGTTTTAATTATTGGTCTCAGTGTCTGTGCTACTGGAGTTATGTTCAGGAAGTGGTCTCCTGCACCAATTTGTTCAAGGGTACCTCCCACTTTCTCTTCTAAGAGGTTCAGTGTGGCTGGATTTACGTTGAGGTCTTTGATCCATTTGGACTTGAGTTTTGTGCATGGTGATAGACATAGGTTTATCTTCAGTCTTCTACACATTATCATCCAGTTGTGCCAGTACCATTTGTTGAAGATGCATTCCTCCTCCCATTGTATACTTTTAGCTGTTTTGTTAAAAATCAGGTGTTCGTAGGTGTGTGAGTTAATATCAAGGTCAGTGAAGAATTGTGCAGGGATTTTGGTGGGGAACGCATTGAATGTGTAGATTGCTCAAATGAAGAATGAATAAAGAAGATGTGGCACATTTACACAATGGAACACTACTCAGAGGAAAAAAAAATAATGGAATCTTGAAATTCGAAAGCAAATGAATGGAACTTAAAGAAACCATCCTGTGTGAATTACCCCAGTCACAAAAAGAACATGGTATGAACTCACTCATATATGGGTTTTAGACATAGAACAAAGGATCACCAGCCTATAATTCATACCACCGGAGAAACTAGGATACAAGGAGGAACCTAAGAGATTCATGCAAGGTCTCTCACAGAAGGGGAAAAGAACAAGATCTCCTGAGCATATTGGGAGTGGATGGGGTCAATGAGTGAGAAAAAAAAAAAAAAGATAACATAATAGAGGGGAGCCATTATAGATTTTAAGAGAAAACTGACTCTAGAGAAATGTCCAGAGACCTACAAGGGTGACTCCAGTTAACAATATGAGCAACTGTGGAAAGTCTACCTTAAATGCCCTTACCTGATAATGAAATTGATAACTAGCTTATATGCCATCATAGAGCCTTCATCTAATAGCTGATGGAAACAGAAGCAGACACCCACAGCTAAACACTGAGTCAAAGTCCTGGAATCTAGTTGCAGAGAGAGAGAGAGAGAGAGAGAGAGAGAGAGAGAGAGAGAGAGAGAGAGGAGTGATAAGAAAATGGGGCCAAGACCAGGATACAGAAACCCACAGAGACAGCTGACCTGAACAAGGAGGAGCTAATGGACCCCCAGATTGATAACTGGGATTCCAGTACTGGACTGACTCAGACACCCTGAACATGGGTCTCAGTTAGAAGGCCTGGGCAGTCTAAGGGACCTCTGACAGTGGAACCAAGATGTATTCCTGGTGCAGGAAAAAACTTTGGGAGCACATTCCCCATGGAGGGATACTCCCTTAGCCTAGAGGCAGGAGGGCCTAGTCCCTACTCCAAATGACTTGACAGATTTAGATGATCCCTCCTGGAAGGTATCATCCTCCCTGTGGTGTAGGTGGGGGTGAGGTAGGAGGGGGATTAGGAGGCATGTGAGGGAGGGAGAGGAAACTGGGATCAATATGTAAAATAATAAAAATATATATATATATATATATATATATAAAAGACTATATGGAAGACTACTATTTTTTTCAGGGTAATTTAACAGTATAATTTGAAGGAATATTAGAACATGTGTAATATGAAAGAAAAAGGAATAAATTTTTGGTGTTGAAAGTTGAGGGTGGATGATGACAGAGGCATAAGAAAGAGGAGGGGATTGAGGGTAGAATAACCAAACTAAGAATGTGTAAAGAAGCAAAGACGCTTTATTAGAAACACATTAGTCATTTTTAAGGTTTTTTTTTTTTTTTTTTTTTTTTTTTTACAGAAACAGACTATATTGTGAAAAATGTTGTGCCAAGGCAACATGGGCTACTAAACAATAACAACAACAACAAAAATATGTCAGGGTAAGGCCTGGGATTTGTCTCTATGTGTTGTTGGTCAGGTAGGCCTCAGAGGTCTCTAAAACAACAAAAGCTATCACCTTTGCTCTTGATTGCCCACTGCTAAAATATTATACACTTTGGTTAGAAGACACAAAGAAATCAATTTCCAACTGATCTAGAAACTTCCTCCATGGCTGGTTCTATTTGGTAGTACTAGAAAGTGCTATGGAAGTCACTGATAAAGAAAAGACATTAAGTAGCACTGAACCCTGTATATTACAATACAGAGACCTACCAGGAAAGTTGTGCCTACTAATATAATAGTGGCTTGACAATTATAGGGTAAACAATTGTTTTCTCATTGGATTCGGTGTCTTATACACAGGACAGAATTTGTCTGTAATTCTAAAATTTATTATAAGCTCATGACTAGGGTCATAATAGATCATAAGGGATAACCTACTAACAACTGTTATTTGCAAAATGATCATGTCATCAAACTGCCTTCAAAATGTTTGTACTTAAGTCGTTATGTTTAAACAATAGCCCCAATGATTATGTGATTATGTTGTGACTGGGCTTTAGAAGTATTAGATTGGGGGGGGGAGGAGTTGAAGGAGTGTTTTAAATAAGTCTACCAGACCCAAGATAAATAATAAATAGGTATCTATTGGGGGAGCACTAACACAGATAAAAGTAAATAACTGCCGTGGTCTTCTTGCTCTAGAAGATACAGTCTTCGTCCTTCTGATGCTCTCTGAAACCCAAGAATGCTCCAGCCAGTCCCTCCTCTGCCTTAAAATGGTTGCACCTGAAACCACACCCAAAGGGTGTGACAACCAGCACAAGTTCAATGGTAAGTCAAGATGCCACTACAATTTCCCTTTTGTCTAAAGAAGAGCGTTTTTGTTTTTTTGTTTGTTTGTTTGTTTTTCCTTATTTTACATATCGATCCCAGTTCCCTCTCCCTCCCTCACATGCCCCCTAATCTCCCTACTACTCCACCCCCATCTACTCCACAGGGAGGGTGATACCTTCAGGAGGGATCATCTAAATCTGTCAAGTCATTTGGAGTAGGGACTAGGCCCTCCCTCCTGCCTCTAGGCTAAGGGAGTATCCCTCCATGGGGAATGTGCACCTGAAGTCCTTTCCTGCACCAGGGATACATTCTGGTTCCACTGTCAGAGGTCCCTTAGACTGCCCAGGCCTTCTAACTGAGACCCATGTTCAGGGGGTCTGAGTCAGTCTCATGCTGGATTCCCAGCTATCAGTCTGGGGGCCAATAGCTCTTCCTTGTTCAGGTCACCTGTCTCTGTGTGTTTCTGTAGCCTGGTCTTGTCCTCCCTCTCTGTAACTGGATTCCAGGACTTCTGCTCAGTGTTTAGTTGTAAGGGTATCTATCTGCTTCTGTTTCCATCATTTATTATTAAATGAGGGCTTTATGATGGTGGATAAATTAGTCATCAATCTCATTATCAGGGAAGAGCATTTATGGTACCCTTTCCACTGTTGCTCAAATTGTTAGTTGGGATCAGTCTTGTAGGTCTCTGGACATTTCTCTAGAGAGAGGTCTCTTCAAATCTATAATGGCTCCCTCTTTTATGGTCTGTCCCTGTCTGTGTCTCTGTCTGTCTGTCTGTCTGTCTATCTGTCTCTCTCTCTCTCTCTCTGTCTCTCTCTCTCTCTCTGTCTGTCTCTCTCTATTCCTCCCCCCGACCCCCGGCTCTATCTTCCTAGTCCCAGTGCTTTTCTCTCTTCCCCTTCTCTGCCTCCTAGCTCCCTCTCTACTTACTGCCCGCCCCCACTCCCAATATGCTCAGATCTTGTGCCTTTCCCCTTCTGTGAGGGACCTTGTATGAATCTCTTAGAATCCTCCTTGTATCCTAGTTTCTCTGGCGGTATGAATTATAGGCTGGTGATTCTTTGCTCTATGTCTAAAATCCATATACGAGTGAGCACATACCATGTTCCTCTTTTTGTGACTGGATTACCTCATTCAAGATGGTTTCTTCAAGTTCCATTCATTTGCCTTCTAATTTCAAGATTCCTTTGTTTTTTTCCACAGAGTAGTATTGCATTGTGTAAATGTGAGACAGTTTCTTTATTCATTCTTCAGTTTAGGGGCAATAGGTTACTTCCAGGTTCTTGCTACTACAAATAATGCTGCTACAAGCATAGTTGAATACACATCTTTGTTGCATGGATGTGGATCATTTGGGTATATGCCTAAGAGGGGGATTGCCAGGTCCTGTGGTAGACTGATTCCCATTTTCCTGAGGAGCCGCCATACTGTTCTCCAAAATGGAGTACAAGTTTGTACTCCCACCAGCAGTGGAGGAATGTTCCCCTTTTTCCACATCCTAAGAAGAGTGTTTTAAGCCTGATAAAAATGATAGTAAGTATCAAGTATATTCCAGGAAAAGGAAAGGTAAAAATATACACAAAGTACAGCCTACACCCAGCAAGAGCAACACTGAGCAATAGACACATTCTACATGCCAGGGTAATGGCATGTAACAGAGAGTACTCTCATTGCTGTCCTAATCTGCATTCATATGACTAGGATTAATGCCCTTGAAAAAAACACATAGAGATGTAACTATATGTAGTATCAGGAGATCACACACTAGGGAAGTGCCCTTAGCAGACATCAAATCTACCAAAACTTGGAGTTTCTTGTCTCTAAAGCTATTAGAAAGACATTTGTCATTTATAAGTTATCCAGTTTAAGATATTTTGTGATAGCAGACCAAACAGAATAGAACCTAATTGAAGAGTCAGTTTTTCTGCCTTGAACTCTGTCATATTAAGAACAATAAAATGAAAAATCAGATAGTACACCTCTAAAAATAAAGTGTGGAACCTGGGGTGCAGCATATTCTAAACTGTATGTCAAGATCTTATCGCAAACATGTCAATATGGTTCTTTTTTTATTCTAACAATAAAAATTTCTGAACATTAAATGGAACCAAAAAGAAATTTAAAATCAGATGCATAATAAAGTCATGCATTTTCTGGAAACGTTTTCCTGTGTTGCATTGAGCGGCTTCACAGCAGTCTTGGTCTCACACACTGCAAAGCATACAACAAACACTTCAGCACAAACTTGAGGGGATTGTGTGCTAAATATGACAGTGTTCTTCTGTACATACATGTGTTTATGATACCATTGAAACCAAAATGGATTAATTGTGCCAATCAATGGTTTAGTATTTTTTTACTCCATTCCCTGGCATCAATTTCATTTGGCTTTGGAAAATATTGGGTTACATTACTTTGTTTGGTAGGTTGGTTGATTTTGTCTTGATTTAATGGTTAGTTGAGTTATACCTTAACTGGAGTTAAAAAGTTAAATGATCTCTAATTAGGGCAAATATTCTAATAATATATGAAGTGGCCCTAAATATACTTCTGCCATTTTGTCCTACATCTGTATGTAACACGGCATTTTCAACATTAACAATTATAAAAGTAAAATGTTTATCAGCTCTAAAAGACATTAAAGATGCTCTGTGCCCCGCAGAATCAAATATTCTGCCAACATTTAATTCTTTACTTGAAACAAGTAAGCATATTAATCTCATTAGTATGCAAATTTGCATGTCTATAAGTGGTAAAATTATATATATATATATACATACATATATATACATACGTACATACATATATATACATAAGTACGTACATACATACATACATACATACATACATATATATATATATATGAATTGCTGGAAAGTAATTTTCTGCAAGATTTAGTACTAGTAAATGTTGACTTGCATACCTCTATTATACACCTTTGTGTTAGGGTCACATAAAAATTTCCTTTAGGGCAGAGCTGTCATGGCCTCCATGGGGGCGAGTCGCGGCAACGCTGCATCTCATCAGCCTCCGTGGGGCCGCTCCTCAAGACAGGACAAGCAAGTACTTGTGCGATCAACTATGAAATTATAATCATAGATGATGGAAGCCCAGATGGGACAAGAGAATTTGCCGAACAACTGGAAGAGATCTATGGACCAGACAGAATTCTCCTAAGACCACAGGAGAAAAAGCTGGGCCTCGGAACTGCCTATATTCATGGAATAAAACATGCCACAGGAAACTATGTCATCATTATGGATGCTGATTTCTCACACCATCCCAAATTTATTCCTGAATTTATCAGGAAACAAAAGGAGGGTAATTTTGATATTGTCTCTGGAACTCGCTACAAAGGAAACGGGAATGTTTATGGCTGGGATTTGAAAAGGAAGATAATCAGCAGTGGGGCCAATTTTGTAACTCAGATTTTGCTGAGACCGGGAGCGTTGGATTTAACAGGAAGCTTCAGATTGTACCGAAAAGAAGTTCTGCAGAAACTAATAGAAAAATGTGTCTCCAAAGGCTATGTCTTTCAGATGGAGATGATTGTTCGAGCAAGACAGTTGAATTACACCATTGGTGAGGTTCCAGTATCATTTGTGGATCGAGTTTATGGTGAATCTAAGTTGGGAGGAAATGAAATAGTCTCTTTCCTGAAAGGATTATTGACTCTCTTTGTTACTACATAAAAGAAATTACTCATTTATACTTACCATGTTCATTTCAATTAAAAATAAGAAAAACCTGGGTCACTGATTTTTATCAGTGCTTTCTTAATACATGAGCCAAAGGTAAGGTGCATTTTATTCTGATCATTTCTCTGGAGAAACTCCATTTTATATTTCAAGCTAAAATTTAAAGTTACTGTTTTAATGACCAATGTTCTAGATTTTCATGTACATTGTGCTGTATTAAGACCTATAAATAAATGTTATAGGTTTGTATAAAAAAATTTTCCTTTAGTTGTTGTTGTTATTGAATGAATTAATAAATAAATTTTATTTTGCCATTTAAGTGTATTCATAAAACATCCTGAAAACTTACCTTTCTGTGCCCACCAAGTCCCACATAGCGCTGATTTGCTGTGCATTAGCAGGAGACAACAGTGAAATTATGATTCCCCTGTGTCTTTCTCCTGAGTTTTTGTAATTACAGGTGTGTGCCCCTACTTATGGTTTATGCAGTACTAAATATTGAATCTAAGGATTCAGACATTCTATCCAGTTGTTCTACATCCAAGCAGAAAGCTGACTTCTTGAGGTCTTGAACAAGACTTTCAAGGAGAAAGAAGGCTCAGTGGTCAGTTGGTGGAGTACTTGCTGCTGAAGTGTGAAGAGCTCAGTTCAGACCCCAGTTTTCCCCTAAAAACATGAATATAGGGTCATAGAAAAATTTCTTAAGTGGAAAATTTTTAAGTAGCTCTAGCTAAGGATAGGTTCAAAAACTCAGAAGCTGGGCCAACAAAATATCTCCTCAGTACTTGTTCTGCTTGACAATGTGTGTTTTATCCCTAGAGTCTACATGGAAGTAGAAAATGACTCTTTTAAGTCTTCTGCTCTCCACATGTGAGTTGTGAGTTATACATTTCTACACATATACACACAAATAATAAACAAACAAACAAACAAATAATGTTTTAAGAAACATTTAGCTTCAGAAACTGCCATGGAGAATTTTACCAGTGCCTCATTTATTCTTACTCTTAGAATGAATGCCTGAGCCCATTGTAAAGTAGGTAGACTTCTAACCATGGTACATTAGGAAAAGATCTTTCTCTCTTAAGCTATGAGCTACTGGAGGGCAAATCCAGACCTCATGCACCTCAGTGTTGTCAGTATCTGGCATACATTCTGCAAGGTGGTAGGTGCTTGAATAGTTGTGTGCACAGTTTTCCTAGGATGCTGACACAGTTCTGAGTGCTCAAATTAAAGAAGGCCATCAATGGAACGAGAAACCACTAAAATCTCATTACAGTGCCCATGACTGGGTTTCTAAGGGTGCAGAGGTTCACACGGAGAAGTCTATGACCCCTGGCACCATGTTGCTTGAGTGACTGGCCATTCTGAAAGGACAGCCATCACTGAGCCAATTGGGGCAAGAATCCTCAGTTTAGTCCTGCAAACCCCACACCACCCATGGTCAGAAGCCTGGCAGCTTCCCCTGACAACTTTGCCAACAGACTAACTATAATACCGTAGAGCAGGTCGTTGCCCTCAAAAACAGAGACAATCTCTTTTGAAAGCACACTTCCCTGTGTTGTAAGTTCCAGCAAAGGAGGGTTTTACCCTGGATGTTTTGTTCAGGGGCATTTTATGGTTCAGAATTTTATTTATTTATTTATGTATTGCTTGTTTTGTTTTTATCCAAGTTCAAGGCCAGAGAAGTGTATCACCCATAAAGTAATCCCAGCACTTCATGCCAAAGGAATTTCTGACAAAATGAATGGTTTCAAAAGTAATAGCTTGCTGACCAAGTTCCCAGCTTGCAATCTCCCTGGAATTCGCAGCCTTGGATTAAACCTCTGCAGAAAGTTCCTTTCTGTGACGTTGCCATCTCCATTGTCCATGCTAATCCTAGAAGAGTACGCAGCAGGGTAAGCTAATTTGGATAACTCTATGTGTGGTCACTTAAAAGTTGTTTTGTGCTCTCTCTTTCAAGTTTTTGTGTACATGTAAGAATGTAAGGAAAGTAAACCAAAGCTTCTGGAAAATCCTAAATTCAAGACAGAGCAGAAAGAACACAGGAAGTTTTACTGAGTAATTGAAGTGATTACATGCAAAGCGCTTTCCCATAATCACTGAGTTTCAAAGGAGGGCACAGGGTGATTGACAGTGTTGGCCACCCTTGAAACTACCTCCTGATTGGAGAGAATAATTATAAGCAAGGAGAAAGAAACTCAGTTCTCTTCCCCCCCCCTCTCCACATTTAATCTGAGAGAAGAAAGATTGTAATGGCAATTAAATTATTGACCAGTTAGAAATCTCCTTTGGAGGGAATAAAAAAAAAAAAAAAAAACAGGCCTTCTTATTATAGCAACTACAAGGATATTTCTCCTTTTATTTTATTTTATTTTGTTTTAATTCATTTAGTGGGGAGTCTTTTTAGCGGAGTCTGTGGGAAAGAGCAGAAGATCAAATGTTGTAGACCCAGGGGTGTAGACTGCTGAATCTATCAGCAGACATGATCTGCTGCTGTGCCTCAAGAAAAACACAGTGGCCAAATGTCAAGCTATGATGCCAGGTCAAGCATGCTGCCTGCTGAAGTACACACCTATGCACATGTATGCTAAAAAGAGCAAAAAAATCCCTTGTGAAGCAGGCATGCCACTT
Source organism: Cricetiscus sungorus (assembly GCA_030556225.1). Lineage (NCBI taxonomy): Eukaryota > Metazoa > Chordata > Mammalia > Rodentia > Cricetidae > Cricetiscus > Cricetiscus sungorus. The sequence continues at coordinate 42,400,220 of JANBXA010000031.1, forward strand.
TTTGATCCAGGAACAGAAGCATTCCAGGAAATCTTCAAAAAAGGCACTGTCCCATAAGAAAGTGTCCTTGTCTGCCTGTCCACTGTGGGTGCCCTGGCCCTTCAGAAGAAATTGGGTGATTTTAAGTTGTCACTGAAATATTTTTATAACCATCCTGGCAAGAGATGCTTGTACCCTTCTCCTCAGCTATCAGACTGTTGAAATAATGGATCTCAAAAAAAAAAAACAAAAAACAAAACAAAACAAAAAAAAACAAACAAAAAAAAACAAAACAAAACAAAACAAAAAAAAAAAAAACATCCCACAGGATCAAGGGTAAGGGAAAAGACAGAAATCCTGGCGTTAGGCTAAGGAGGAGCTCGTCTTCCAGGATTCTGAGAACTTATACATCAACTTCAGGATAGACCAAGGAGAACCAGTGATGGGTGGAACCACACCTTGATCAGGACTACTTAATTATGCACATCTCTAGTCCTCCATTTATATCTGAACATCATATCAGTTCTCAAAAAATGACTTGGAGTCACCAGGCTGCCTTAGTTAATCCTATGTGTAATGAGAAATTCCCCTGCCTTGCTCTCCTCAAACATGGCTCTAGTTAATGAATTTGAGGTGGTGTCTGACTTACTTCCAGGAGCTGCCAGAGCCCAGAACCCAAAAACTAGGAAACCATTTCCTTCTTTTCCAACACCTGTGTCTTCTACTTTAAAATTCCTAATTGGAACTTTGATATACTTTTCATATTTTTTTCCAAGCCAAAAAAGTAAAGCCAACAAAACTAAGAACCTTCCAATTTGCTGGAAAAGTCCCAAATTCTTTTGATTATCTCCCAAATGACGGTAGCAACTCTTGAAATTATACTGCTTAGCTGCATAATAGATGTCATGCAGAATACCACTCACCGCATTTGTGTGATTTTCATTAAGTCTCAGATGTTCAAACAGAGAAGGACACAGGAGCAGTCCTTCTCTGGAGTCATCTACAGAAACTCCAACTCTGACTCTACCACTAAACTTCTATGACATAAAATGAAGTTATTTACTGTCACTATACTACATTCTATCATTCTATCAAATGTCATAAACTATTAATACACTGGCTGTGATACAGAGTCTAAAATGGCTGTTATAAGAGCTGAATAAAATGGAAAATGCTTGATGATGGGCATACCAGGACCTCCTGCATATTGAGCACACTTTCAACCCCATTACTATTAATGGTATTATAATTCTATTCTCAGGGAAGTCTTACAGAATGTAATTCTACTAAATAAAAATTAGAATAGGTCTATGTGCCATGTTCTTTCCCAATAAGAAAAATGGAAACTTTCAGGATGCCCACCCAGGCACAAGAATGCACGACAAGATCCAAAGGGGAGGAAATTAGAAAATCTTGAATGGAACGGACTAAGCAGAAAGCCTATTAGACTAAACAATGAGCTGGATGGTGCAGGCAAATGGAGCATTAGCATGACAGCATGGCTTTCAAATTCTTGGTCACCCATGGTCAAGTTGGATGAGCAGAAATTGAGGAAGCCCAGCTGCCTTCCTTATACTGCTCCTTACAAGCATATTTTTATGATAGGACTCATGTCAACAATATTTGGCCTTACTTAATAGATATTCAGCTCTATTTTGTGATCAGATCATATTCATATATCAGTGGTGGGCTATATAAGTTAGCTATAGATGCTAGAATTTAATTAATCTAGAAACAATTACAGAAATGATATTTTAGGATCATAACTGCCTAACTTGCCTCAGTATGGAGACTGGACTATTAATTTTCCTGTGTTCATTGTTATGGTAACGCAGTAATGAACTGTGAAACACTGAGCCAAACTTTAGGTTGCTACCAAACAAAAAACAAATAGGACAGAGTCATAGTAAGTATGCACCACAAAGCACCTTAAAATGATTAGCCTGTTTTGACCATGCTTCTTAAAAGTTTATACACAGTTGATTCAAAAATCTTTCTAATTGAAAATTGTTGGCCATTTGGCCATCTACATATCATATGTAAAAATTGATATTTATTCATAATTGATATTTTAATTCTGTCATATATTTGCTCGTACAAGATACAAGCAAAAATACAGAAGATTCCTTTCATTTAAAAATGCTCACAAGGTATATAATACACTAAAGAAGTTTGGGATTCCAAAAGTAACATTTTTCCTAGGCTCAATGTACACTGGACATAAATGGTAGCAGGACAGAGAAAACTTAGTTTTTCACTTTTCACTATTTTGAGAAGTCAAAGAACCACAGGACAGGATTAACATCATAAATTTGTTTAACTTATTCTGTGACACTGGAGTTTTAATCCTCTGGTATGCAAAAGATATTCCTATCATCTATGCTTTTTCATGTATTATAAATCATGCAAAGTACTTCATACATTTAATAATTCAAATAAGATAACTATATGTGCAGTGTCCCCTATTGTCAGATGAGTAGGCAGAGGTTTGGTAATGTTAATTGAGTTTTCTAAAACCACAGTGAGTAAAGGGTTGTGAGTCCAGATGATTGATATTGGAAGCCCTTTTTACTATGAAGAGAGGCAAAGAACACTTTCTCAGCTGTTTGATGGCTCCTAAAACAAATTTCTTCAGATCTTGAACAATTAATATTGATACTGGAGAGGAATCCTAAAATAGCCTTGGGGTTAGCATGATAGGTCAGTGGTCCTTCTGTTCTGTTAGTTCCCTTACTATCTAAAAAACAGTTTCACTTTTAGAATCCAGAATCTGGGAATTCTCTCCCAAGAGTGAGCTGGAAGGACTTGGCACTTTTTATTCTCCTGGCACAGTCCTTAGGCAACATGTAAGGAAACTAGTTTCTGCGGGGCAACTGCAGGCTAAGCTACACACTTCCACTGTAGGACCCCAGCTCTTCCAACAGTCTCAAGACTGTTCCAACACTCTGACTCTATGTTATATACCCCTACCTCCTCCTGGTACCTGGATTTAGACTGTCAATCATTAAGCTCAACCCACAGAGATTATTTTATGGTCCCTACAAGTTCCAAAAGAGATTTCATTTTGTTATCAATAACTTATTATGTTTTAATTATATGTAGGGGCTTTGTGCACCTAAGTTCAGTGGCTCAAACCAGGCAGACAAGGTTGACAGATCTCCTAGAGCTGAAGTTAAAAATGTTTGGAAGTGGCAGATAGCACAGGAACTGAACTCAGGTCCTCTTCAACAACAACAATAACAACAACAACAAAATGCACTCTCCTAAAAATGGAACTGTAAGACCTGCGAGAGCGTGGTCCCTCACGCTCCCATTCAGGAAAGCCCCCCCCCCCCCAAATCACTCACAAGAAGCGGTCTTGATGCAAATGCATAAGGTTCTTTATATTCCAGTATACTGGGGCCGTCAGCCATACGCCATGCAGGGTAGAGGGCTCAGCAACCCCTAGCACAGAATTGAGACAGCTTTTATAGGGTTACAACAAAACCTGCACATTGTGAACCAATCACCTTGTAGCATCCAGCGCAGACCAATTAATTTAAAGCATCCAAGCCTGCTCTTAGACCAGGAAGTCTGCTTTTGCACAGGCTTCTGGGTTTGGTGACAAGGCTTATTTCCTGTGTTCATTCACTCACAGGCTACCATAAACATTGAAGTAGGTGACCCTCAGCTTGGGACTTATGACTGCCAGCTTCCTGGGGTCACTTGAGAATTAGACTATATTTTTCCATCCTAACAGAACAATCTCTCCAGATGCAGAATTTGTTTACCTTTTAATGTAATCCCTGCCTTTCTGGAGCTCTGAAGAAATTTCTTTCTTTTTTTTCTAAATTTATTTATTTGTTTGTTTGTTTTACAAGAGATCGGGGATGCAAGGGACATACACCTAAACATAATAAAAGTAACACAGAGCTAGCCAATTGCCAACATCAAATTAAATGGAGAGAAACTCAAAGCAATTCCACTAAAATTAGAACAAGAAAAGGTTGTCCACTCTCTCCATTCCTATTCTATATAGTTCTTGAGGTCTTGCTAGAGCAATATGACAACTAATGGAAACCAAGGGGATACAAAGGAAAGGAAGAAATCAAAATATCATTCATTATATATATGATATAAGAAACCCCAAAAACTCCACCATGGAACTCCTGCAGCTGATAAACACTTTTAGTCAAGTGGATAGATACAAGATTAACTAAAAAACTTCAGTAGCCTTCCTATGAACAAATGATAAATTGGCTGAGGAAGAAATCAGAGAATCAACACCCTTTTCAATAGCCTCAAATAATATAAAATGTATTGGTGTAACTCTAACCAAGCAAGTGAAAGACCCATAGGATCGGAATTTCAAGTCTCTGAAGACAGAAATTGAGGAAGATATCACAAGATGGAAAGATCTCCCATGTTCATGGATCAATAGGATCGATACAGTAAAATAGCAATCTTACCAAAAAGCAGTATACAGATTCAATGCAATCCCTGCTAAAATCCTAATGCATTTCTTTACAGACTTTGAAAGAACAATAGTCAACTTCATATGGAAAAACAAAAAATCTAGAATAGTTAAAACAATCCTTTACAATGAAAATCCTTCCAGGTACATTACCATCCCTGATTTCAAACTCCACTACAAAACTATAGTAATAAAAATCACATGGTATTGACATGAAAATAGACAGATTGATTGATGTCTTTCTTTTTAAATATATATGTTTGAAATTATGTATATATTTATGAGGATATTTGCATATGAGTATGGGTACTTACAGAGACCAGAGGCTTCAGATGCCCTGGACCTAGAGTCACAGATGATTGTGAGTCACTTCTGCTGCTACTGAGAATCACTCTTGAGTTCTTTGTAGATCTATCCCTACAGGCTCTAGATGGGTGAATACCCCAACTATCATCACAGAGCCTCCATTCAGTAATTTAGGGAACCAGATGCAGAAATCCACAACTAAGCACCTGGTTGAACACCAGTAATCCCATCGAAGAGAGGGAGGAGGGAATACATGAGCAAGGGAGGTCAAGATCATGATAGAGAAATCTACAGAGATAGCTGAACCAAGCCCAAGGAAATTAATGAACTCTAGACTGACAGCTGTGGAGTCTTCATGGGACTGAACTAGGTCCTCTGTCTGAGAGACAATTGTGAAGCCTGGACTATCTGACAGGCCCCTGACAGTAGAACCAGGATCTATCCCTGGTGCATGAGCTAGCTTTTTAGAGTCAATTCCCTATGAGGGGATGCCAAGCTCAGCCTTAATGCAGGTGTGGGGGCTTGGTCCTGCTCCAACTTAACATGGCAGATTTTGTTGACTCCTCATGGAAACCCTTACCTATTGGGAAGAGTGGGTGGAGGTGGGCTGGGGGCAGAGGCAAAGGGGTCACGAGGAGGGGTGGGAAGGAGAATGTAGTTGGCAAGTAAAATGAAATTTTAAAATAATTAAAAAATAAATTAAAAAGCCCCTAACACAATATTTTCCCTTTCATATTAAATCAGTCACAAATGCCTTTTCATAAATTTTGTTTTGTAAATAGTTACCATTATTTTCATCACAACAGTACTGCATATTTTTTATATTCTGCAACCTATTTCTTATGCTACTATAATATAGTCTACTTTTCCCCATTGATTCCATTAACTATGCTTGAAGCTATCTTGTGACAAAATTTTTTGATCTTGAAATATAACCATATGATGATTTTTATCCTGATGAATTTTCATGATTTCCATTGAATGTAACATAAACCTCTTCCCAATAAAAATGGTTCCAATCAGAATGTTTAGTCTTCATGAGTCAACCCAATGGCAAAGCTAATCGCAACTGCTGAAAACTTCATGAATGGGCCAGAGAAATGCTTCTTATAATCTACCCCCTCCATTGTGTGGTCATTTCTTTCTTCTCAAAACAAAAATATTCTCCAGCTAATCCTGACACCTAAATTCAGAGTATCTTTTAATTGACTTTCTTGAATTCAAAAGTTTGCCCAATCTTCAAGTCAATTTCAAAAAGCCTTTTAACAGTGTTCCTAATAATACCCACAATCTATTTAGACAAGATATTCTGACAGTAATGTCTTTCCACAAATGCAAGCATTTGTACCTATTTCCCAGATAAGTTCTTAAAACAAAAGTAGAGGCTAACAACAAAACCAACCAACAAAAAAAAAAACTAGCAAACAATAGAAAACAACATCTCAGGTTACCAGCAAAACAAATGAAACCAAATGGGGGAAAAAATGTAAAAGCAGAAGAAATAGCAAGCATTTATAGCTGCAGATAGGTCTTCAGGGCACTGGAAATTGACATCAGAAGTGTGGACCTTTGATACTATGACCACTGTAAGAAAAGTCCCAGGGGAAGCAACTGAAACACTCTTTATATTTGTTTATTGCTTTGTCTTTTGTAGTTGATGATGTTGTTCTTTTGTTTTGTTTTGCTTTTGTTCTATACCTACACCCGTATTTGGTTTAACAGTACTCATCTAATATCTAATTTGCAAGGTTAATGTAGAAGTCACAGTTATCTTGCCCAGGATGAAAGTGGTATCTTTAGTGACTAATAACTATGTCAATCATTACATCCCTGTAGGTAGCCAAGTGCTTACTCCTGATTTGGTTGTTTCTAGATTTGTAGTTATTAAATCTGGATCTGCCAAACACTTTACCTTCTAAATCAATATTTTACCACTAGAAAGTAAAGTAAATTAAACATTAAAATGCATTTATAAATAAGAATAGTATTATTGCCTCTGTCTATGTTTTGTGCAATTTTTCCTTCCACGTGGCAGCTTCATACATTGTTGTGTTATTTGCAATGCTAGGGATTGATTCCAGGCCTTGTTCAAACTAGGTAAGCAGTGTACTACTGAGCTAGGTCCTACTCCCATAAACAGTGATTTCAACCTTATAAAAAAATGGAACCTTTTAAAAAAATATCAAAATGTTTGAAAATTCTTAAACTTTCAATATTTAACTGCTAACACTGAGCCATGCCTCCAGATTTTTCATGTTACACTTTTTATCTTAAAGAATTTAAAAGTATACATGGTGACAGGTTTTTACCTCCAAAAGATTTTGATCTCCCTAACAGGGATTCTTTGCCTCTGCTATATTAAAGTACATTTTTTTTCCTGTTATCATTCAGATCATCCAATTAAGTTCATGAAAGGGTACAAATAATAAATTGAATTTAAGTTACTCCCAGTGGAAATGTAGCTTTGGAAATAGTTACACAAAACAGAAAACCCATTTGCCACAAGAAAGGGTTTTTATTTCTTTATTATTAGGAAGCATAAAAGAAAGATGCTTACTTCATTGTGCTACAGTCCTATTTTGAAAGTGTTAGTAACAGGTTTGCCATATCCATATCAGTTGGTGGTGAAATCCAACCTTTGTAGGAAATTCAGAATCTATTTAGCCAAGATTTGTTAAGAACTCTCATCTAGTACCAAAAACATGAAACCAACATGTAAATAAAAGATCAAAGGCACTGCACAGCTGGCCACAGTGGCTGCTCAGTTCACACCTGGCCTCATGGAGCAGTTAGCAAAACCATATTTAGTGGCTATGCTGAGTGTCAATGTCACCCTGAGAACAGCAGAGGTCTGCAGAATAGAGAAGGGGAATGGAGAAGAGCCTGGCCTGGAAGGAGACAAATTAAACATAGCAGAAATGTATTTGTCTATTAGGCAAGAAAGATGGTTTTAAAACTTATTTGTCCCTTAATAAGCAGAATTCTTCCACCGTTAATAGCTTTAAACTGTTTCTTGAGTTAATAAATAATTTGTTTTTAATAAATAAAAACAACTGGACATTATCAAGCAACCTTAAATAAGATTTTACACCAAGCATCAACCATACATACCTCGCTTTTACTCAGGCATATAAATTGGGTCTCTTGCTAGAGATCAAGAATGGATTATTCTTGCTTTCATAAAAACTCTTTATTCATGAAATTATTTCAAAGAACATGATGATATATGAATTGAATTCTTGTAGAATGAGATGATTATGCAGGGTGATGCTTTGTGTATCCCACAGTTTGAGAAATGGACTATCTGTCCACTGCTGTCTTTGTGTGCTCTTTAAAGCCTGTCCATAATACATCTGGTGTTTGTTCTCCTAGAATCAAAATAGCTAGAGGACCACCAGTAATTTAAATTGTACCCTGTTCCAAGGATCTTTGACATGTGGTCCCTTTGGAAGAAAAAATTGGCTTTAGCCCTGGAAATAAGGTTACTACACACCACACTAACAGAAGGTTATAATTAACTAATATCAAGAAGGCTAACCTGCAAATTTCTCTCTCAAATTCATACTAATCTCATTTGTAAGCCATTTTATGCGGTTGCAGGGAAGGGAATAATAAGCTTTCCAGTGCTAACTTTTAAGTTTGATTCTTTTTTGAAAGAAAAATAAGAAAGAAATGTCACATTAAGTTAATAGTTACCAGTCTTCCAAAGAACACACAGTGAATTTATCTAATGCTTAAACTTCACAGATAGACACAAAGAAACAAGTGACAAGTGATTTTTTTCCCCAGAAGGCCCATATTAAAAAGAAATAAAACTTTACATTCCCAAGTCTTTCTTTCTCATTCTTCATTATTGCAACTTCCTAGGAAGAGAAAGAAAAAGGGAGAGATAAGCTGGAGTCCTACATGAAAGGTGATCAGTCATAGTTTAACCAAAGGAACTCTTCATGGGTTAATAACTAAGTCTGAAAGCTCTGTTGTGAGTAACATGTTTTGTGTGCAGAATCAGTCACTGCTCAATGTGAAGTAGATAGATCTGCCTGTCTGACTCAAGTCCAGAACACTTTTTTTTTTTTTTTAAACAATACCATGGTGTCTCTCATGAAGTATTCTTTATGTATTTGCATAAGTGATTAAAAATAAAACCTAAGCATACTTAACTAGAAGTTAAAATAATAGCAATATAAGATGTGGTCATTTCCTCACATAACAAAAGTACCATTTTTAAATACTTTTGGCAAAGAGAAGAAATGTTCTAAATAAATGAAGCAGAGATTCTTTGTTACCATTGAGAGCTTTTCTATGTGTGTGTTGATTGACTTGATGTAGCTGCTGATCTATTGCAGTACCAGGGACTGAACCTAGGGCCCCCCACACATTACACAAGTAAGTGTGCTTAAATTGAACAACATTACCAGCCTGAGAAAGTAATGTGCTCATGCTGACACATGTGGCATTTAACAATCCTCTGCCATTTAAATAAATAATTCAATTCCTGCTGTTCTATTATTTAATATCTATGATTCTGTGTGACAATTTGAACCAAGTCCATAAACGAGGTAGAGTAGGAAGGGACAATTTTTTTTTTTTTTGAAAGCCTATGAGTTAAAGAGCTGCCGATTCAAATGGGGCAGGATCAACAGAAATCAGTGTGACATTCATTCTCATGAGAATGCTATAGAATTTTAGACTAAACTATGAAATAAAAAATGTAATTACAATTGAACCTGACCTATAGAATTAATTTGTATTTCATGCCAGATATATAGCAAAGATTATTGTGCAATAACCCTTAAAGGGAAACACACTGTAAAGTCCATTCTATTCGGCACTTCTGTGATATAGCACTCTCATTCTCTCATGTCTGGGCTTTCTTAATGCCATCCAATTCTGTTTTTTGTTTTTTTCTTGGTTCTTAAAGAAAGCAATATCATCTATCATCTTTACTTCTTCCATGTAAATGTTAAATGATGAAAGTATTAAACTTCAGATTCTCTAGCACAGGTGTGTTTCTTGTTTTGTAAGCATAAACTTTGGCAAAAGAATGAGAAAATATCACTACTGGAGAGTGGATCTTGAGAACTACCAGAAGTCAGGAAATAAATACAAATGAAAACAGTATCCAGCACTCTTTATGTATACAATGAGTTTAATGTCCTCAGTAGATCCAGGCTGCTCTGGTTTTGAGAAAGCTCTGTAAAAAGAATATTCAAAGTTATGTCACAGTTTTCTCTTCAGGGTCTGAAGAGAAGTTTCTTAGAAGACTTGATACAGCAGCCCTGAAACCAGACACAACATTGATGTGATTTGTTTCAGTTTTTTGAACCATACTACTCTCATCTCAAAACCATGGAAACAAGGATTTCTCAGAATTGTGCTGAGTTGAAAGACAAATAATGTCTTTCAAATGCCTGTTGTGCCAAAGGAATTTGACATATGATAGGTAATGTTATTAGTATGATTGGAGGACATAGGAGAAACCCCTTAAAGAGACAAGGAAGAGTACAAGGCATCACATTCTGCCAGGTTTGGCTCTATTAAACACTAACTTGGCAAGAAGAAATCCCTTCCCAAATGCAGCATTTTGTTCATGCAGGTGCAAATCCATGATTTATATATCTATAAATAAATCTAGCTTTACACATGGTGGACTGTATAAAATGAGTTTTGCTTTCTTTGGGAATTTTAGGTCATGTGTGTGTACATAAAAATAGCAGAACTACAGTGACTCAGTAAGACTAGGAGACACGAAAATGCCAGGAAACTTAGTAATTTTATTCTCTCTCTCTCTCTCTCTCTCTCTCTCTCTCTCTCTCTCTCTCTCTCTCTCTCTCTCTCTCTCTTGTGTGTGTGTGTGTGTGTGTGTGTGTGTGTGTGTTGATATCTTGTTTATACTCTAACAAATGAAGCTTGCCTGAAGGGCAGAGCTAAACTAGCTAACCATAGAGGTCTGAAGGTGTGTACAGACAGACAGGAAGTGATAAGGCAAGGCAGAGAGAGGAATGTAGGTGGGAGGAGACAAGAGCTTGTTCTCTTTTCAGTCTGAGGATTTCGTAGAGGTGAGTGCTCTAGTGGTGGGGAGAGAGAATAAGTAGGAGGAGAAATCTAGGCTCAACAGAAGAGAAAAGAGAGGAGAAAATGGGGAAGATACCTGAGGCAAGAAGCCAGACCCAAAAGAAAAGTCTGGTATAGAAAGGACATGTTTATTTGGCTTACTCTTCCAGATCACTGTTCATCATAAAAGAAGCTAGAAGAGGAACTCAGCTAGGCAACAACTGGGGGGGTAGGAGCTTATGAAGAGGCCAAGGAGGAGAACTGTTTACTGGTTCTCTCATCTTTGCTTGCTTCTGACTTCTTATAGACTCCAGGACCACCAGCCCAGGGATGGCCCCACCCACAGTGGGCTGGGCCATCAACCACTAATCAAGAAAATGCCCAATAGACTTGCCCACTGCCAGATCTTATGGAGACATTCTTAACTGGGGTATCCTTCTCTTAAATGACGTTTTGTCATGTTTACATAGACACCTGTCAGCTTGACAAACAAATCACTATAAAGCCACAACCTTTACTTTGTTCATTTCCAAGATGACGCATTACTATTAATAACACAATATAAAACATTTTACAAACTTAAGTCTCACAGTCCTTAAAAATTCAAACACTTTACAATTCAGTCTTTTTTTAAAAAAAAAAAAAAATTCAAAGTCTCTTTTTAAACATAAAAGTTCTTTTAAAATTCAGTCTCTTATCTGTGGGCTCCGGTAAAATCAAAAATGAGTCAGATACATCCTTACTTCAAGAGAGCAGAATCAGGGTACACTCACATTCTGAACAAAGCAAAACCATGCCAGCAGTATAAATAACTCACTGTCCATTTATCTGGGATTCACTCACAATCTTCAAGGGTCTTGGAGCATGCCTCCAGGTCTGTCCTCTACAGTACACACAGCTTGTCTTCTAGGCTTTGGCAGTTGCCACCCCACTGATGCTGCTGTTCTTGGTGGCCATCCAATGCCACTGGCATCTCTAAAACTGCTGTGGTCCCTTGCTGAAACTGGGCTGCATTTTCACTAATAGTCGCTCCTCCTGAGCTCTCTTCAGGGACACACAGGGCCAAGCCTCAGCCGCTCTCCATGACTCCTTCATGCATTCAAAACCAGTACCACCTGGTTGACTCTTAACACTACCAAGTTGAGCTGCCAGCACCAGCAACAACCTCAGCTGATTATGGAACACTGTTTCAGTGTACTCACCTTGAGGAAATACTTCCCTGGGTTCACCTCAATGATTGTGGCTTCTTTTTCCTGTTTTCTTTTGTTTGTGTGTTTCTTTTACAAGACAGGGTTTCTCTGTGTAAGAGTTATGGCTGTCTTGGAACTTACTTTGAGGACGAAACTGGTCCTAAACTCATCGCTATCCACCTGTTTCTGCTTCCAGAGTGCTGAGAGTTAATGGAATACACCACCACTGCCCAGGTTTTTCCTTTTTTTTTTTTTTCTTCCTTTCTTCTTTCTTTCTTTCTTTCTTTCTTTCTTTCTTTTTCTTAACTTCATGAACATTAGTGTTCTGCCTACATGCGTACCTGTGTGAGAGTGTCAGAAACCTCAGGGCTGGAGTTACAGACTGTGAGTTGCCATTTGGGTATAGAAAGTGAACCCAGGCTCTCTGTAAAAGCAACCAGTGCTCTTAACTGCTGAACCATCTCTCCAGCCCCTGTGGTTACTTCCTAATCACTGCTAATTTCTCAGTTCCAGTAACCAACACAAGTGTCCAGTAACAGAAATATTTCACATCACTTCTGTGGTGGCAGCCTCTTATTAATCATGGCTGACTCTTCACCCCCAGCTGATCAGAATGACAGTAAGAATCTTCTCTCAAAAAGGCAAACAACCCTGATGGAGTCTTTAAACTTCCCTCTGAAATTTCACAAGCCACACCTCCATTTTCTTCACTGCTCTAAACAGTTTTTTTTTAAGTAAATTTATTTATTTTACATCCTGGCTCCCAATCCACTCCTCCCCTTTTTATTTAGGAAAGGGCAGGTCTCCCGTGAGTATCAACAAAGTATAGCATATCAAGTTGCAGTAAAGACTAAGCACCTCCACGTATTAAGGCTGGGCAAGGCAACCCAGTGTGAGGAGTTGAGTCTCAAAAGCCAGTAAAGGAGTCAGGAATAGTCCCTGCTGTCACTGTTAGGAGTCCCACAAGGGGATCAAATTACATAACTGTCACATACATGCAGAATGAATAGGTCAGTCCCATGCAGGTTCAGTCTCTGTGAGCCCCTGTGAGGCCAGGTTAGTTGATTCTGTGAGTTTTTTTGTGGTGTCTTTGACCCCTCTGGCTCCTACAGTCCTTTGTCTTCCTCTTGTGTAGGATTCTCTGAATCCTGCCTAATATTTGGCTGGGGGGGGGGAGCTGCATCTGTTTCCATCAATTTTTGGATGAAGCCTCTTTGATTACTGGGCTAGAAGCCAATCTGGTTTACATATCCTCTGTAGCATCTGATATTGGTGAAGATCTTTTTCCATTCTGTATGTTGCCATTTTGTCTTATTAATGTTGCTTTTGCCTTATAGAAACTTCAATTTAACGAGGTCCCATTTATTGCTTGTCAATTTAGTACCTATACTATTGGTGTTCTGTTCAGGGAGTTGTATCCTGTGCCAGCATGTTCCAAGATTATTTCCCACTTTCTGTTCTGTCAGGTTTAGTGTATCTGGATTTATGTTGAGGTCTTTTATCCACTAGTAGCTTCACGTTTGTGCTGGGTGATAGATATGGATCTATTTGCATTCTTCTACATAATCACATCCAGTTATACCATTACCATTACTTGAAGATACTTTATATTTTTCGATTTTATAATGTTGACTTCTTTGTCAAAAATCAGGTGTCCATAATAGTGTGGATTTATGTATGGGTCTTTGATTCAATTCCATTGATCCACCTGTCTGTGAGTGTTTTTTGTTTTGTTTTGTTTTTTGTTTTTTTCACTATAGCTCTGTAGTAGAACTTGAAATCAGGGATGGTGATACCTCTTTGCATTCTTTTATTGTAGATTGTTTTAGCTATTCTGGGTTTTTTGTTTGCTTGTTTTTCTATATGTAGTTGAGCATTGTTCTTTCAAGGTCTGTAAAAAATTGTGTTAGGATTTTAATGGGGATTGCACTGAATTTGTAGATTTCTTTTGGAAAGACAAAGTTGACCACTCTCCCCATACCTATTCAATTGCTCTAGCTAGAGCAATAAGACAACTAAAAGAAATTAAGGGATACAAATTGCAAAGGAAAAAGTCAAAGTGTCATTATTTATAGATGATATGATATTATACATGTGACCAAAAAAATTATACTAGGGAGCACTTGCACTGATAAACACCTTTAATCAAGTGCCTGGACACAAGAATAATTGATAAAAATCAGTAGCCCTCCAATATACAGATGATAAACGGGAAGATAAAGAAAACAGAGAATCAACACCCTTTACAGTAGTCTCAAATAATATAAAATATCTAGATGTAACTCTAACACAGCGAGTGAAAGGCCTGTATGACAGTAACTTCAAGTCTTTGAAGAAAGAAATTGAAAAAGATATCAGAAGATAGAACAATCCCCCATGCTCATGGATGGGCAGGAACATTCTTATTTTCTAAGCACACATAGAATACCCCAAGAAGCTCTCAACATTTAACAGTTTTTCTAGCTCAAAGTTCCAAAGTCTCTCCACAATTTTTCCCAACACATGGTCGGGTCTATCACAAAACCCCATTACACTAGTACCAGTTTGTCTTAGTTAGAATTTCTATTGCTATGATGAAATACCATAACCAAAAGCAAGTTATATCTCAATGAGTTAATTTGGCTTATGCTTCCAGATCATCAAAGGAAGTCAAGACAGGAACTCAACAGGGCAACAACCTGGACACAGGAACTGCTGCAGAGGCCAGGAAGAAGTGCTGCTTGCTGGCTTGCTCCTCTGGGCTTGCTCAGCCTGCTTTGTTATGGAATCCAGGACCACCAGCCCAGGGATGGCATCGCCCACAATGGGCTGGCCCTCCCCCATTGATCACTAATTAAGAATGCCCCACAATGCCTATAGCCCTATTGTTGGAAGAGATTTCATGTCCTGACCACCTGTTCCCAAATAATCTGGCAGCCAATTCCCAAATAATTGACCTCGGAGGCCTAATATAATTATAAATGCTTGATTGATAGCTCAGGTTTATTATTAACTAGCTCTTAGAACTTAACCCATTTATATTAATCTATGTGATACTCCAAGACTCATGACTTTTACCTCTATCCCATTTTTTTTATGTCCAACTTATTCTCCATCTGGCTGGCAACTCCTCTGCCTTTGCCCTCCTTCTTCCCAGAGTCCTCTGTGTCTGCCTGTTCCACCTATACTTTCTGAATTGCTACTGGCCTGTCATCTTTTTATTAACTAGTGATAGTAATACATCTTCATAGTATACAGAGGGATTATTTCACAGCACCCTATCTTATGGAGACATTTTTAAACTGAGATTTCCTCCTCTTCTATGACTTTAGTTTGAGTCAAGTTGACATAAAACTATCTAGCATGATGATCAGTGAACACATAAAGTCCTTTCTAGACCTTTGTGAAGTAGAGACATATATAATATATGTAAAAATTTCACAGCTACATATTAATGTATCCAATAATTACATATATACTATGCAATTTTCCCCTAACAGTAGAAAAGAGAAATTGAAAGCTATTTTTAAATTTGAATTCTTTCAAGAATTAAAACATTAAAATTTTTAATAATTTATTTTCAAGCTATGGTAGATTCATATTTCTCTTACTCTACTATCTTCACATTCACATCGTTTTATCATATTGACTAGATTTAGATATATGAAAGTTAAGTGACAGCTTTCTCTGTTATTTGGATATTGTATTGAGCAGTGTGGAAATAATGCATAGGTTAAACTGACTGTTTTCTTTTCAAATAAATGAGTCTTTTGTTTGCTTGTTGTTTGTGTTGGGGGTTTTGTGATGTAGTAAGACAGGGTCTCCCTCTGTAACTCTGGCTATCTTGGAATTCACCATGCAGATCACGCTAACTAGGAATTCACAGAGACTGGCCTACCTCTGCCTTCCAAGTGCCTTAAAATGTCAGCCCTTTTAAACTGACTTGAGCTTTTAATATTTCAATTTCTAGGTTTGGAGAAATGGCTTAGAGGTTAAGGGCTCTTGTTGCTATTCTGGAGGACCTGGGTTCATATCCCAACACCCCTATCAGGCAGCTCATAAGAGTCTGTTACTCCAGTTCATGAGAATCCAGTTCCACAGTGACTGATTGTAAATACTTATTACAGAAGCAACATCAGCAGAAGAAAAGTGAACTGCTGTAGAGAGCACTAGTGTCGCCAGCTTCCAAGAGCATTTGCACTTATGAGCACATATGAGGGGATGGGATGGGGGTTGGGAAGGGGACAGAAGAGGAGGGGAGGGTGAGGAAACTGGGATTGACATGTAAAACAAGCTTGTTGCAAATTTAAATTAAAAAATTACTATTAAAAAGATCTTTAAGAAAATGGACCTAAGAAGCAATCTGGTTTTGTTTGCAACAATATCTGACAAAATGGAATTCAAGCCAAAACTAATCAGAAGAAATATGGACAGTCACTATTACAGTTTTATAAAACTTCAAGACTAGAAAAATTTGACTAGCAATTGTGAACCAGAAAGTTATATTTATCAGACTCTGTTTATCAGACTCTTCAGAGAGTGTCTGTGTCTCTTAAAGCATTACTTAATTTCTCTAAAACAACATTGGTCTTTATCCACTGCCTTGGTTATTTAGCTTTTTTCTTAGAACTTGATACTAAAGCTAAAGTATCATCATATATGTATATATACATATATGATGATACAATATATATATATATATATATAGAGAGAGAGAGGGGGGGGAGAGAGAAAGACATGTATTCTCAAAATACATTTAAATGTATACTCACATATGCAGAGAGTTAAGCTCTTGCCTTAGTTCTAGAGAGGCAGCTGAGAGCTCAGGTCTTCTGTGCCTACTTTTAAAAAGTAACTGGATATCTTTCTAAGAACTAAGGCTACATGGACTGTCTGAGATATTGTGACTACAATCAGTGCCATGATTCTACAGAACTTGTGGGAATTACTAAATGCAAGCTCTCAGTCCCCAACAAGTAAGTAAGATACTGTCACCACTCTGTGCCTGCGGCCACCTGCTTAAGATGAATCCTGTTTGGATTGATTGCCCAGCAGTCTTCTCCAACCACCATCCCTGCCCCTGCCTTCCTTCTCTGAATCATGCATTTTATGTAAACCACAATTTTCCATATGTCATTCTATAGCATTGACTGGGATTGTAAGTTCCAATGTCTGCTTTCCCAATAGAGGAGATGGTGAGATCCCTGGAGGTATCCTACATCAGAAAGGTTTTCTGTGGCCTCCACACTCAGCTAACCATTGTCTCCCAACCTTAAATCTTAGGATTTGTAGAGCTATGAAGCCATTTTAAAATACCCTGTATGCCACTTCTCTATTAGGGGTGGATCTTTTCTTAAAAAAAAAAAAAAAAAAAAAAAATTAAACGTGGCTTTTGTTGGTTTTGTTGCTGTTTTTTTTGTTTGTTTGTATGTTTGTTTGTTTTGAGAGATGCATCCATTATGTAACTTAGACTGACCTTGAACTCATGGAGAACTTCTTACTTCAGTCTTCAGATTTCTGAGATGGGATTACAGACAGCAGGCATGACCTGGGGCCCTTTTAATCTATTCCTCCCTCTCTGGCCTGAGGACAGAGAGATAAGTGAAGTTATAAGATGCCAAGTGGACTTGTTACATTCTCTTTTAATAAACTATGTCTGTAGTTGGTGTGTTTGGTACTTGGTGGCCCACCACCCAGCTCCAAATAAATACACACAGACTTATTCTTACTTACAAATGCCCTTCTTAGCTTGGCTTGTTTCTGCACAGCTTTTTTAATTTTAGTTATCCCATTTCTCTTTGCCTCTGGGATTTTTATCATTCTTTATTCTATGTATCTTTCATTCTTTCTTACGTCAAGGCTAGCTGGGTGGCAGGGGTTTGCCCCTGGTGTCCTCCTCTCCCCTTTTGTGTCTCTCCCCCCTCTTTTGTCTAGATTTCTTCTACTATTCTCTGTGTATGCCAGCCCCAACTATTTCTCTCCTGCCTAGCCGTTGGCCCTACCACTGTTTATTAAACCAATCAGGTGCTTTAGATAGGCAAAGTAACACATCTTTACAGAGTTAAACAAATGTAATATCTTAAGCTAATATTCCACAACATGGTACAGTGATATACAGACTTTTATTGGCTCATTAAATTTTATTGTCTATTCAATATTTCTTCATATCTCAGCATGGTCAAATTAAAGCCCCTGACCATATTCATTCTGGCCTCAACACAGAGTGGTTGGTAACAATAGGGAAGTAAAGCAGTTCCACAGTGACTGATTGTAAATACTTATTACAGAAGCAACATCAGCAGAAGAAAAGTGAACTGCTGTAGAGAGCACTAGTGTCTGAGAGAGACACCCTACACTCTCCACTATGGTGATACAACTGCCCTTGTTCTAGTGAGACTGAAGTACAGCAAACACGGGAATGACCACCATCATCATAGTAACAAAGATTAAAATAACCTGGTTGAGGTCTCAAGTGATTCCTTCTGTTTCTCCTTTGATTCCATCAGCTCCTTGATATTCTCCCAAAATGCCAGTGCAAGTTTCTTAATGTGTCTTTTGTTTTTTGAAGCTGAATACTAGGAATCACTAATTTTGCAGTGTCAGTTAGGAGACATTTGGCTCCTGTAAAAATCACTGCTGGATCCACAGACTGTGAATTCTGCTATGTTCTTCATAAGATAATTTATTCTGTTTCTCCATTCACATCTTGAATGTTTGCTGATAGACTTCTTTCATGACTGCAGTGGGCAACTTCAACCTGGGATACCACACAAGTCAAAAGCAACACCACAGGGAAGAGCCCACCCATAGGCAGTCCAGTGCCAACATCCGGCCCAGAAAACATACATACATACAAGTAAAATTATGTGGATGCTACAGTTTATATTTAGGAATATATATGGACATACAGAGACATATATGCATGTAATAAAAAGTAATGACAAAGGCCACGAAATTGAAGGAAATGGAAGAAGGAATTATGAGAGGGTTTGGAAGGAATAAAAGGAAGAGAGTAGTGTTATAACTAAATTACAATCTCAGAAATAAAAAAAAAGAGAAAAAAATAAAGTCAAAAGAATTACAATCTCAAAAATTAATGACAACCAGAAAAGCAGCACTCTTGGCCCCTCCTGTTAGCATCTTTTTGGTACCATTTCAATTTGTGATGACATAGTTGTCTTTTACCACATTTTGCTTCTTTTATGCTGAAGTTTATAAATACAAAACCAGAACTTCTATAAAAGAGAAATAATAAATTTTCACTTCTGCCTGTTAAGAATATGACTCCTTTTTAATTTACTCTGCTGTTGTCTGATGCTGACCCTAAAGAATTAACTATAGAAACATAAAACAAAGTAACTTTCAAAACTTGTTTCATTAGATTCCCTTTAAACTCGGTAATTGTATATAATGTAAGTATGAAGCATCATTGTGAGGTTATCACAAACATTTGTACAATTTTTTCCCTCTGAAAGTTACTGTCATTGAGCCCTTTCTTTATATTTTAACCCTTCAGTGACACTCACTAATGATAAATGACCCACTGACTTGGGCTGGCTTCTAACATGAAAGTCACCAAAACGCCTTTTCCCTGGAGAGCAATTATTCTATGGAACAATATCCCTTACTTGGTGCATTGAAGTCCCAAAGGTTGGTTGTTAAACTTGCAGTTGTAATTTGTGAAAAAGTCCAGAATGCCAAGGTTAGAACTGCTGGAGATTTTATGCAGTTTCATTTTACTAGAAACAACTCATTTCTTTTCTGTCTTTGCTCACAAAAGTTTTGGGCAAGTAACAGAAAAACCACAAGCTTGACATAGCTGGGTTCTTATTTAAATCCAAAGACACTTAACTATAAGTCATGTATCTTCTAGTTTTTTAGTTTGTGAAGTTATACTGCTGATATAAATCAATAAGATATTGAAGTATGTGTATAGACTCAAATATTTCTGTTTTGATAATTCAATGCAGTAGTAGAAGTAAAAAAAGTACCACACACTACAGAAATGCATTTTGAAACAGAAAAGAATGTCTGAGTTCAAATCCAGCCTAGATTTGAGTGAAACCCTGTCATGAAAAATCAAAAATAATAAAATATTAAAACATAATTTTAAAATATATAATAATGTCTCCTATTACTATATTCCCCTTATCTGAAGATTATTCTGAATATTTAGATCAGGATAAGATCATGAATAAAGCCAAACTCATTACACATGTAAAATCTAAAGAAGTCATGAAATATTTAACATTGAGGAAAACCTTCCCTACTTTTCGTATATATTTATAAAAGCAATGATGCTTGTTTAATGAATTCATAAGTAAAAACGTTACTTTTATCCCTACAACAGCATGAAAGACAGAAGTAACACTAATGTTACACAAGAATTACATACTTTTTTTTAGTAAGATAAACACATCAATATACTAAAGAGAAATGAAGGGCCAAGGCAAATGATAAATTGGAAAATCATGACTTAAGAAGATGAAGAATCATTGACAAGATGCAACCTGCCAGCATGGAGGACATACTTTTGAGTTGTATTTCCAGTAATGGATACAATATGAATAAGAGGAAAAGAGAAAGAAAGAATAGAGATGAACTCAAGACAAGAATTTGAAACAGATACAGAATGATCTGTGCAAGAGTGGGTGGAAAATGGGCTCCCCTGGGTTTACAGTAAATGCCACGCTACTTTAGAGAGCAGATTTACATGAGAACAACCCAGACATCCCCCAAAGAAGTGTTTGGACAGTCAGTGGCTGTGAAACTGACAGGCCCCTGATCTGAAGCCAGAGTAGAGGATGATGGAGTGGAGGCAAGGGAGTGAGCCTGAATGCTCTTTCAGTAATTTACGTCTAAGGTGATGAAAGCCGGAGGTACTGAGAAAGCTGAGAGAATGAATAGGGGCAAAGAAGAAGCCTTGGAGACAAGTCATTATTAGAAGATGAAAGAGTGAAGAAAGTAAAAGATGACTAAAAATTTTCTAGTCTCATTCACGTGACTAGAAGAATAATAGCATCTATGAGAGATATAGTGCAGTTAAGACTGGATAAATTTGATGTAATAGAAAGACAGCTCAGCAGCAACAACCAGCAAACAGTTATGAATATGTCTCAAGAGAACCCTTGAAAGTTCAAGCCATTATGTGTGTGTACATATATGATAACCAGTGAAGAATTTCAAATGTGTGTGAATTGTGTGTGTGTGTGTGTGTGTGTGTGTGTGTGTGTGTGTGTGTGTAATAACTTGGAAAACAGGTGACCTAAATTAGTTTTAATTTTGGCATAAGGAAAATAAAATACTGTATTTAGACATTTCATTCATTAAAATGCAACCTAAGTAACTCTTGGTTCATTTTTGAGCTCTTTGATACATCAACTTCATCCTTGAGCAGAAAGTAATAACTTGGCTTTTTCTCATCTAAAAAAATGAATTTTTTTTTTAAAATTATGTTTTATACTTGTAAAAGATTACCAGTTAGTGAACCAGTCACTAGGTGAAAAATCTTTCATATGTTTGTATGTGGTACTATCTCTTACTGTTATAAAGATACATATGTAGTATGCAAACTACATGCAACAGGTTCAGAACAATAGTCACATTTGCTCTTGGCGATTATTACTAGAAACCTCATTTAGCCAGCTACAGTCAGGTTTAAACCACTATAGTATGCATTGATTCTTCTGCTGCAACAGAAAAGTTATTGGATATAAAATAGTGACAGAAGGATCAGAGAAGAAAGTTAAGAAAAATAAATTATAGGAAAAATAAATTAAAGACATCCTCATGGTGTACTTTGTTATTCTTGTTTGTTTATTTGGGTTTTTTTGTTTGTTTTTTGTTTTTTTTGTTTTTCTTCACTGGAGACTGACTGTAGGGTCTCCTATGACACATACTAGGCA
Organism: Cricetiscus sungorus; assembly: GCA_030556225.1. NCBI lineage: Eukaryota > Metazoa > Chordata > Mammalia > Rodentia > Cricetidae > Cricetiscus > Cricetiscus sungorus. The sequence goes on from JANBXA010000031.1 coordinate 42,422,086, forward strand.
AACCTCTTCCCACAGATTTATGTAACCAGTTTAAGAAGTGCTCTAAAATTGTCCCCTATACCTTGATGTGCCACTCTAATTTCTCATGCCACAATCTTTAATTATTGAGTTCTGTTCTGTCTACTTTATCTTGCTTTATATGAATTTTAGATCAGGAATTAAAAGCACTTCCTTTAGTCTACATCCTACATCCTAGCTTCTTAAACTGTGCACCATGACCCCGTATTTTGTACAAGGATGTATAATTTTAAGTCACATCAATGACCAAAATTAAGCCAAATTCAGCAGTGAATTCAGTAGTGAATCAGATATCTGTCTGGCAGCCAAGGCTGTGTTATATCACATGACATCTCTGCATCTTTGTATCTGAACACACAATATCAGTTTGCACTGTTCATGCTGTCACACCATGCAGCATTCCTGGTCACTGCCCAGAATATCTCAAATCATATTAAATGTTACAAATACATACGTTACAAATGGTAGTGATTTTATTGTACACTCAGTTTTCTGCTCTTAGAGCACCATGATGGTTTAATTATGGGAACCAAACAATCTTATTATGTCCCTGCTCTCTTATTCCTTAGCATGTAAATATCAAATCAGATTGTATTGCGTTAGAACTTTAGATTTCAAAATTTGTTGATTGAGTTGCTTACTTGAATTTTCCCTTTTTTTTAAAAAAAAATCATCAAACAAATTTTGGAATGAAAGTAAAGCAGAACTCCCAAGAATTTCTTTTGCTTTCTTTTTCTTTTTTCTTTCTTTCATTCTTTTTCTTTTTTTTTTTTTTTTTTTTTCTTTTTGAGATAGAGTTTTTCTGTAGCTTTGGAGGTTTAGAGCCTGTCCTGGCACTAGCTCTTGTGGATCAGGCTGGTGTCAAATGCAGAGAGATCCTCCTGTGCCAACACTCCTTGGCAACTTCTAAAAATTTCTTAAATAGTCATAAACATACTTCTGGTACTTTATATGACATATTTGTGTGAAACAGAGTATGAAACTGTCAGTCAACTCTGGAAAGCATGCAAACTCTCTGCATCCCGAATTACCTAATCTCCAGCCACAATTTAATTCACTAGTAACAATAACAGAGCACATCTATCTCGTTAATATGCATATCTACATTAATCTCTAGTACATGGTAAGATTATATGCATATGAAAGAGTTGTGTCAAACATTTCTTTATGGTAAACACTAGTAAATGTGTGTTTTGTATACCTATGTTTTATATCTACATACCCCAGGTTCCATAAAAATATCATGGGCAACAATGAGTAGTAAACATTTAAGAAATATTGGCTACCCAGGTGTTGCTGGTGCACTCCTTTAATCCCAGCACTCGGGAGGCAGAGGCAGGCTGGTCTCTGTGAGTTCCAGACCAGCCTGGTCTACAGAGTGAGTTCCAGGACAACCCCCAAAGCAATATAGACAAATCCTGTCTCGGAAAACCAAAAGAAAGAAAGAAAGGAAAAAAGAAAGAAAGAAAGAAAGGATATTGGCCAAGAGAAAAAGGCAGTTCTTTTTATTATTATTATTATTATTATAGTTTATCACGATCTAGTTGGACACAGAGAGATAGAACAATAAAAAACAAACGGGAGGAAAGGGTGAGATGAATCCCTTGGTAAAAGCATTTGCCACACAAGCCTGATGACCTGAGCTCAATCTCTGGAACCCACACCCACATAAAGGGTGAAGAGAGAACTGATTCCCACATCATCCTCTGCCGCTCACATGCATGTTCACACACACACACACACACACACACACACACACACACACATACACACACACACACACGCACGAATGCAGATACATGCTGTGCACAAACATAATAATAAAATAAATTTAAACACTCACACACACACACACAAAAAAAAAAATCTAAGAAGTGTTAGTTTTCTACGTCTCACACTGTGTGTGACCCTCTGGAGGTCAAAGGTCTCTATATAAATGACATAAAAAACAATGTGACTGAAAGCTTTAATTGCACTTTTACATTTTTCTCTGTTATTACATACACTGTAAAAATTTTTTAGCACTTAAAGCTGAAAGATCTTATTACCACATTCAGGTTTTAATTCATATTTAGAAGTCTAAAGTAGAATTCGTCACTAATGCTTCCTCTTTTCTTGATTTTTAATTTTAGTATCATATTTTTTCGATAGTTTTGTGTAGGAGATAGTGATGAACCACAGTGGAAAAGAACTTAAGTTGTGTCTCAACTCTGCCTCAGTAACAGGGAAAACCACTTTTTTTTAAAGGTCTTTTTATGCTTATGGCTTTCCTGAAATCCCACTGCCTAATTGTAAACTGAGGATAATGATATTTATATTACTGAGCTCATGTGAACATTACATTGGGCAATAGGCTTAGAGCACATGATACTTATTATTATTAGATACAATCTTTAAAATTCTATGGCATTTTCATTTGACACTCACAAATGATTTTGGATATGGGATGTCCTCAATGGTAGATGATGTAATATTAGCAAATCAAACCACATTACAAACTAAATATTATTCTTGAGTCAAGAAATTCCTGATTCTGTAAGGTTAAACATTCATTGAATATTGAAAGAGACAGTTATAGCTTTTTATTTTGTAGGTAATGTCTCACACATCCACGCTGGCCTCCAATTCATTATGTAGCCAAGCATGACCTTCAATGCTGCTGCCCTCACGTCCATACCAAGACCGTGGGTGGGTACACCCATGGCCTTACACATGCTAAACAAAATTGCAAGTAGTATTTTGAAAGTAAACAAAAACTGAACAAAATTGATGTCTAGAATTTCATACAAGTGGGCAGACACCGTGAAGGTCTCAAAGATGGTTCACTAGAACAATCATTACCCAGTTTGTTGTTCTCCCTTCAAAGGCACTTTCTCTGTCCTAACTGCCCTCTCCTGTATATGCAAATAGCACTGAAATCACATTATTAAAGTGGCATCAGAACAGACCTAGGGATGTTCCCATGTGCCAGTTCTGGTGGTTACAAAAAAAAACAAAACAAAAGCAAACAAACAAACAAAAAACCAAAAGCAGGTAATTTACACTGAAAAGAAACTCATGAATATTTTAATAAGTGTAGCTTTATTTCCTGTTGATCTTTAAAGTAATAAGGATTAAAATAGGATGGGTATGCCTGCACACATCTGCAATTGAAGGCAGAAGGTATGCTGTTAGTCTGAATTATGAATGGATACTGTATCTACCTCAAAAAAGCCCTTTGGTTTATAGCATAAAAATAATTCAATTCCAGAAATGTTTTATATTTAGGGCTGTCAATTTAATGTAATAATGGAATTAAAAATTGCATTAGAATTTCAAATATAGTATTTTAGTAATTAATCAATACTTACATATTTCTTTTTAATAAATTTCACCTCAGTTTTGCAAAAAATATGACCTTTCTATAATAATTTTAGGTTTAATTAATAAGACACATGATTGCATGTTTATTCATTTGAGTTAGCATTATTTTCTCTAGTCTAATCCTGAAGAGAACAAAGATCCAGCTTTGTATTATGATTTCTCTCATAAAATGTTTTATACAAATTATTTATAAACATCTCTATCAACACTGTCAAAACAAAGTCAAAAGCTTTAAACTTCCTCTATTTCACACTCTTGCACACGTAATTTCTTGTGTAAAGTGTCAAATACAAAATAATCATTTATGATGTTCTGGGAAAGTATAGCAAGTGTATGGACACTGGAGTAAGGCTGCTACTGAAATATTGGTTTTCCTCTCAAACTTAGTTCCCTATCACTCTATCTAATGATGCCATGCTGACCACAATGAGTTGTGAGAAGCGACACAGAGGGTAGTTCCTGTAAAGAGTTAGCACATGAGCTATGGAAACTGTCTTAAGCACCCCAAGACATATGGTACTGCCATGAATATTAGAGGCTGTAAACAGGTGCAGATGAGTGTACACACACACACACACACACACACACACACACACACACACACCACTGTCACTACCTCTACCACAGCCATGACCATCTCCTTCCTTCTTACCACAACAATACAGGAAACCACAGGCTAAGATTCACATAAACATGAAAAGCCATAGAGTTGAATTAATTTTCACTTTAGATTTTCCACGACTCTGCCACTTGCGGCTCAGGCTGCAAGGGTACCGCATACTTGGCTACAGAGCGAGGAAAATGAAATCACCTCAGATTCTGATCAGATGGTTTCTAACAACCTTCACTCAGGTCTCATTTAGAAGAGAGCAGTCTCCAGGGTGAAGCCAGCCTGTTTGGTACACTTCCCAAAACATATTAAATTGAACATTAGAGAAAAGAAATCCTGGGCCGACAGCCCGAATGCCTCGTTGCTGCCCTGCTGTGGGGTTATTGGCAGTCTGTGGCACCTTCATGCTCACCAGAGGGGCCTTCTCAGACTTTTAAAAAGAGTTTCATCTAGAATGATACAAATTGAGATCTGACGCCCTGACAAATGCACAGAGTGGGGGAAGTTATTTTTGGGGAACTTAGCACACATTTATGACAAAATATATTTACAATGTCATTTTTTTTTGTACTTTCTGGTTGGGTTTGCCATGAAAAAAAATATGTGTGGTACAAACTAACACCTGAGTAAGGGTTTTTGGTGTTTGTTTTCGTTTTTTCCCAGTGAATTGAAAAACAAGCAGCGCTATGCTCAGAAAGCCCTTTGTCTCTCTTGAGTTCAGGCTGAGACATTCAGACATGTGGGCAGTGCCAGACACTAAACTTACCCCACTAGTTTCTACTGATCATGTGGTGGCCCAAACACTTACGATGACGCAGCAATTGCTGTGGATGCAGCGGGCATGTTTTTAAAGTATTATTTATAGTCTTGTGTCTGTTTCTAATAGACAGGGAACAACAAGTGAAAACGAGTGCTACTCTCTCTTTCACAAGAAGGCAATGTCTATCTTGAGGCACCACCCTCTCACCAAAGCCTGAGGCAGTGACACACAACAATACAACATGATACAATTCCCACTAACAGACTGCAAAGATGACAACACAGAGACAACGCGCACACACACACACACACACACACACACACACACACACACACACACACAGGAAAGGTGCTGAGTCAAAGCCTAGCTTTTCTGAAATTTTGTGAGGAAAAACCGAGACTGAATGAGTAACCCAGTCCGTTCACTCTGTTTTTCGATGATTACTAATGCTAATTAAAAGGACAACTTGTAAAAAGAGGCCATAATCATGAGTCATGACAGACAGCACCAATAACTTTTCAGGGTCCTACGAGTTACATGGCTTCCTGGATTCTTCATCATTTGATAAGACCGTTAGACTAGCAGTATCACATTTTCATGAAGGAATACTATAGAAATGTTATTTGATAAACATACCAAACATAGTACACTATATATCTATCTGGCTTATGATAACGTTTGCATCAGCCAAAAGGACCATCTGTACAACTAGTGCTATAGTCACTCTGGATATTGTAAACATTGTACCACATGACAACCTGATTTTGTGTCTTTTGGGAATTGCCATGGAAATCAAAACCATAAGTAGGGTAATAATCACAAAATCTAAACTGGAGAGAATTTATTGTGCTACATAAACAGGGTGCACTGTGGGGTTACTTGTAGCTCAGACCATCTAGTTGCACCAGCTGATTTGTCCTGGGGCAAATACTTTCTATCTTCAAAGCACTCCAGACAAATTGTCAACATCAGTTTTTACTTTTTACTATTCTATAGATCATCCTTTTCTATTTTACATAACTTCTTTGGCAATGAAGTCTAGACATGGGAAACAAAGCTTCATTTCATTGGCAAAAAATATTGTAATAAACAAAAAAAGATATTAGAAGCAGTTTGCATCCTGAATGGCTGGCAAATCATTTAATGTATGTTGCTGTTACTTGGAAACCAATTTAATATGATCACGCTCACAATAAGGACAACACAAGGACCTGACTAAACAATTTACCCCTCAGCTCAAACACGCTGAGCCTTCATGAATGTGCACTAATGGGACTCTTCCCAGAATATCTGTAGCTTAGAAGTGTTTTTGCAGTAATTTGAACTTGTATATCAAAATCATCCACGTATTTACTTGCTCACCAGCTAGGGGTGTTACTGGGGGGGAGGTTTAAACTTTTGGAAGCTAGATCATTGGATCATGCCAATTTCCTTTATTTATTCCTTTCCTTTCTCTTCCTGCTTTCTTTCCACCATAGCAAGAGAAAGGTGTCCCACTGTGTACTTTTTACTGTCTGGGTAAATGTAAAGCACAAATGTAGAGCAACAAAAACACTTGACTGTGAAATGAAATCTCTGGAGCTGCAAGCTTATAAGTTGAGTCTTTTAGATATTTTGTTACACATCTGAAAAGCTAACTGGTACACTTTTATTTTTAAGCAATATTGTCTTTATCTCAATGCATTGTCACTGCATTTGATTCGTTGTGTGCTGGCATCTAATTTGCCTCTTCAACGAATGATTTTTCACACAATAGCGTGACTTATAAAGCAATGGTTTCTTATGTATAAAATCAAATGACATGTGACCGACCTGTATATTTTTTTTTAATCACAAGTGTATTAAAATGCTATTCTTAGTTTACTCATTAAAAAAGAATCAGTTTCAGTGAAGTAAAATGATGTGCCCAAAGTCAAATTAAGCTTTAAAAATAAAAAATTACATTAAATTAGGGTGTCAATTTAAAAAGACAATGCTTCGATCTCTAGAAATATTGTTTTGTGTTTTTATACCTCAGCTTCCAAAGGACTATGTTAATTATGGTCATACAGCCTCTCAGCCCCTGCTTTTCCTCACATATTCCTGAATCATGACTAGATACACGGGCTAGTCTTTTAACCTATATGTCTAGTCCAAAACAACATTCAAAACTTAAACACTTACTGAATTTTTAAAGTCACACATATTTATCAGAAAAGTATACATTTCATGGAAGATGAAGCTAGAAATTACTTATACAGAAGCACATATAGTAATATATATGCTCTTATTTCACTATAGTTCATAAAACAGAAAAACATTGTAATCAAAATGAAAGAATTCAGCTTCAAACTTTCCTAATTTTTCTCCTGTATTCTTCATCTGTTAAAAAAAAAGACAAATCATTGGAAGTGCTCTTAGTAAAAGGATGACAATTTGCAAACATGGTTGATTTGTCTTTGTGATATTTACCAGTTGAAAATATATGAAGCATTTATTTTATTTTGCTAAATGTAAATGTATTTGCTAAATGTAAATGTAAATGTAAAAAGCAAAATGTATTTGATTAGCAGGTGAGATGTACATGCCATGGTGCATGGGGGTGGATATCAAAGAAACACAGCAAGGTCTCTGCTCCTGCTTACATTATATTGGTCCTTCAGACTAAGTAGACCATCAGGCTTAGTAGACAGTACCTTTATCCACTGAGCCATTTTTTGATCCCCATATAAGCATTAAAAATTTCTTTTAGCAAGAAAAAGTAATACAGAACTACCCACCTACAAAGAAAATTATAAAACATCAAGAAAATCAGGAGTTCAAGGTCAGCCTCTGCTAAATATTGAGTTTGAGGCAAACCTGAGCTACCAAAAAAGTCTGAAAAACAATTAAGTAAATATAAAATGTGTATATCAATTAAATCGTAAGACTTCATGTTCTGCACAACATTGACAATGGAGCTAAGAGGTGAAATTCCATTATCCACAATGTCTTTGGGTACTAGCCCAACAATGAAAGCAAGACCACTATCCCTTCCATCCTGTTGAATTCTCACTAATCTTGTAACAAGCATCAATAGAACTCAACCAATGTCAAGGAACTAGTATGATTCAAACACACATTTAAACAAATAATTCACCCACCTTCTAAATATTTTATCAGTTGGAGAGATTATTACATACCTTGCTTTTCAGGTTGATGCCTCTATTCTTAACCTTAGGGTATCTTCTAAGGGTCTTTGATCGAGGTCTTGTATTTATTTCAGAGACTAGTTCTAAAGTGCATTCTACCTGAACCTTAGGGGCCAAAGTCAGAAAAACTAAATAACTTTAAAAATCAATTCAAGAGACCTTTAAAATATCCATCACAGCCCAGCATGGTGATGGATACTCTTAATCTTGGCTCTCGGGAAGCAGACCAGACACATTTCTGTTGAGTTTGGTGCCAGCCTGGTCTACAAAGCCAGTTGCAGTGTTACCAGCACTATATAGAAAGAACTTGTTCTCAAAACAAATAAACAGCAAATAAAAATATCAATCATAGAAATCTATTTGTGTAACTCTGGAATAGAAACAAATGAGCTTAATCAGGACCCAAGGAGGTGGAGAAATGAAATGATAAAAATGGTTAAGGAAGATAACCCTGAAGTTATGGCTTGAATTTTAAAACACAGTTACATTTAATTTTGGGTGAAAGTAGCAAAACAAGCTACTTTATGTCCTGAAATAATATTTAAGCTGATTGGTATAGCTGTGATTAAAGAGGTTTATTTATTTGTTTGTTTATTTATCTATTTATTTTTGTTTTGCTTTTTGCTTGTTTTGTTTTTTGAGACAGGGTTTCTCTATAGCTTTGGAGCCTGTCCTGGAACTTGCTCTGTAGGACAGGCTGCCCTCGAACTCACAAGAGTTCTGCCTCCCTCCACCTCCTGAGTGCTGGAATTAAAGGTATGCACCACCAATGCATAGCTGGTTAAAGTGATTTCTACATCCCTTAGATATATTAACATATTTCTGTTGGTGAAATTTTTCTGAATAAATAACGTGGGTTGAGACTACATCATTTCAAACCAGCAAAGTCTGGATTAATAGGTCATGTCCTTCTGCCAATATATTGTGATGTTCAAATTACATCGTGTGTTCTGTTGCAGGACTTGGGACAAAATCCATTGTCAATTTCATGTGTGATTAAAAGTAAATAGTTGGTGTACTGGATAACTTTAAATCAACTTAACACAAGCAGAAATCATCTGAGAGGAGGAAACTACAATTTAAAAGCCTTAATTAACTAGTGCTGTAGACAGCCTCCCAAGACTGAATAAGAGGGCCCAGTCCCTTGTGAGTGTTACCATCCTTGGGCTTGTAGTCCTGGGTTCTATAAAATACAGGTTAAACAAGCCATGTGAAGCAAGCCAATAAGCAGCACCCCTCCATGGCCTCTGCATCAGCTCCTGCATCCAGGTTCCTCTATGCAGTTTCCTGTCATGGCTTCCCTCAATAATGTACTATAATGTGGAAATATAAACCAAATAAACCCATTCCTCCCCAATTTGCTTTTTGTCATGGTGTTTCATCCAAGTGATAGATAAGTTTCATCCAACTAAGATAAATTGGATGGATTGATGAATGGATGGATGGGTGGATGGATGGATGAATAAAGAAACATAACTACAACACTGGGGGAAAGAGTGCATTTCATGCTCTAGCAGACCAAGTTTAAAAGAAACTTGTTGTCTTTTATCTACAACAAACAAAAATCACTCATGAGGGAATTCCCTGGTTATTTTCAAATGACTTGCATTTCACTTTACTGCTCATAATAGGGTATAGGCCCTCAGAACGGTGAGGCCAGCTTACGTAGTTTGGGTGCACTTAGCAAACAGTTCAGGATAATTAAGCTCTTTATTTACTTCTTGACACCAAATGATATCCTTCAGACCCTAAAGTGATCTTAAATGGCGCCCGTGGTGGTGGTTCTGTCTGTTTCCCCAGGATCAAGTTTCATGTTCCAATCAGACTCCCCATTAACAATCCTTCCCTGGACAGCACAGACCTAACGGTGTGATGAGAGTGTTGGCTGCTGGCTTAAACAGGTCTGCAGTTCTGCACATGTGGATTCTATTTTCAAAGCTATGATTGATTTACTTCCCCACAATGGCTAGCCCTCTATTCTCCCATATGATGCTTATCAACAAAATGGTGTCTGCTTAACTCATTTATTAGAAAAGGTAACTATATTTCAGAAATTTAAAATTACTTCCCATGAATGACCTCTGCTTATTTTTATAGCACAGTATGGTTCTACATGTGAAGTATCTACATAATCCAAATATTTAAAATTTAGATAACTACTTAGCATCTTAAGAATTCAAGATTTCATGTTTTTTAAGAAAACCAACTTCTTTTGATAATCAGATACTGTTTTGTTTTTGGGTCCTCTTCTTTATTGTCTCTACCATTAACAAAATATCTTTATAGGATATGTTGTTCATAAACATTACCCAGGATTTTTTGGGGACTTTACGCTCACCAGACAGAGAAAGGTGAATATTTGAAATTTACTAACTTTCCTTACTTAGTTTTGAATTTGATCCCATAATTATCAGCTTCACATGTTCACATAGAATGCCATAAAATTCTATTTAGTGTATATGTGTGTATAATGTACAGGTATGAGTGTATGCAAACCACTAGAAAAATATTCATCTGGGATTTATTTGTCTTCTGACAATATACACATATGAGTTGGCTTTCAGTGGGAAGAAATGGTATGGATCATGCAAGGCAGTTAAAAAGTTATTATACAGACTGTCAAGCCCATATCAAGCATAGATAACCTCAGGAAATACTTTACAATTCTGGAATTAGGTAATATAAGAAATTGTAGGAAACACGGCAATCCAAAAACATCCTTAGTTTTGGTTTTTTAAAATCTAGCTATTGCTGTACAGATTATAGAATGACTCTGATAACATTTATTATTTTCATAGTGTGAGATCATGAACTAGTATCAGCATTGGGAGATTCCTGGTAAATTGTTTAGGCCAGGCACACTGAGACTCAGCATTGGGAGATTCCTGGGAGATTGTTTAGGCCTGACCCACCGAGGACTGTGTAATTCAATGGCCAGTTGCTTCTGTAGCTGTTTTCTTCAGTGTTTGCTGCTCTGTATCATTTGTTGTTATTTTTACTGATAATCCCAACTTTTATTTTAAGATAGCTTCCACATCTTCTACATCCCTATACTTTTACATTAATGCTTGAAAATATTTAAATTATCTCTTTCTGTAATTTGTATTTTTTTTTTACTGTATATGTTTTTGCTTGTTGATTCTCTTATTTATCAGTGCTGTTTGATTTGTCATTTCTCTACTTATATTTCTTAGTTCCTTTTCTTTCGGTTCATTCTGTATGTAATTCTCGATTCTGTTAAAATTTTGACTTCTTCATACTTACTATGTATCAAACACAGGAAAGTACAAGGCTTTGAATTTTTATCTCAGTCACTTTTAGCTGTGTTTCATGTGTAATTTTTGGGGATGATGAATTCTTTTTGAATATTTATATCTACTATGCAAATGTTTCTTTCAAATAGTGAACTGAAGCGATCGTCATTGGTTTTAGATAAGGGTCTAAAATAATTGTGATCAACTCATAAAATTATATTTGGGGAGTATATGAAAACACAATTAAATATGAAAGAATATATACATGGATGAAGGAGTAGCTACATATATATGTATGTTCATATAAACACATGCATACACATGTATGCATGTTGTATAGTAAGTATTGATTTCATAATTTATTATGGTGTATTGGTTTTATTCCACAGTTTAGAATGTGCTGTCTAAAAATACAATTATCTGGAAATCTGCTAAAGTAATCCGAGAAGTGTTAGTCTGTTTTATATTAGACTAATCAGATTTGTTTTATATTAATATTATATTGATAATTGATTATTTTATCAATTGATTATTTATCAATTGATAATTAATTACCACATACATTTAGTTCTTGGCTACTTGATTTTTTTTTTTTTGAGAAAGATTTCTTGTGTACAACTCGTTTCTGCTGTTACTAGATGCATCTGTGGGAAGTGACAATTGTTACTTTATAAACTGATTGATGGACCTTTCATGATTCATTCTGTAATTTACACATATTAATTTTTATAAGTAAAACATCGATTATGAAGTTAACATAAGTAATCTTTTCTTCTATATTCTTTCCACTTTGCATTTTGTTCTCAGATATGCTAATTCTATGGTAATAGGAGTTTGTGCTCATCTTATTTCCTTGTTTGTATTCTAATTCCTGTTTCATTATTTCATCCTTGGTGTACTGTTGTTTGCAATTTCTGTGTATTCGACAATATTGAAGGGAGTCCCTTTTTAATGTCTTGTGTAAAATCTCCAAGAAGTTGATTTTACACTTTAGGTTATTAAAATCATGGCCTCCTTTGTCAGGGCTGTTAGGACAGCTTTCACTTTCACTAGCGTTAATGCGGCTTAGTTATGTTTGGAGATTTTTGTTCAGATATGTTTTTATAGTTTTGTGTAATTCTAAAAATTTATTATAACAGACTTCTTGGTGTCAGCCCCAGAGCATCTTCTCTTAGGAATGACTACTGGACTGTCTGTGTTTTCATGATCATATTAGTCAGAAAGCATATGTTATTTCACACCAGTTGTATGTTGACAAACTGGAGATTTAGATCCCTAAGTGAAGTTTAAAGGCAAGTTTGAGCATATTTGAACTTAACATCGAAATTAAATCATGAAGGCTTCACTCCTCTGGTTTCAAACAGAAACCTACACAAATCTTTCCCCAGCAGTATTCTTTTTCACCCCATGGGGGAAAAGTGATTGAAGTTCAACACTAGCTTTTTTTTAAGCCCTGCATAGTCCTCCAGTACCAGAACTTCTGTGTAAGTCACATTCTCAGTGTTGCTTTCTGCCTGGTCACAGGATTCTTGCTTTTGACGTTCCCTATTCCTTGCTGTCACAATCCACAGGAAACCAATCTACTTGTATTGGTAAAGAACCCTTTGCTCCCATTAGTGATCTGCTTGCACAGAATTAATCACCTTAAAAATAAGGCTTTTGATTGTTTAACCTAAAATAATAATTTTATTTTCCACAGCTCAGTCATAACCCTGGGTGGTAAAATTTTTAAATATAATTTCTCATTATTCACAAGTATCCAGAGCACCAATTTTTATTTATTTATTTGATAAACAGTGATAATAAGGTAAGATGTAAAATTAAATCAGCTTTGTATTTTGAAATATCTATAAGCTATAATGCAGGCTTTTTTTTTTTTTTTTTTTTTTGTCTTTCCAACTCATTTGTACTGGTCAAGCCAAAATATCATTTTAGTTCATGTGGTATTTAATTGTGAACAGCAATGGCTAGAGGATTTTTAGGGTCACCAGGTCCAGATGTTTGGTCATTAGTCACCACCGTATAACCCTCATTCAATATTATAAATATGGATAAAATAAGGAAACACTTCAGCCGTCAACAAGATTAGTGTTCAAGACTAATAGGAGCCTGATTCCTGCTTTTCAACTTTGTTAACATTTAACCCTTTGAGGGCAGAGGATTTCACGTGAAGTAAATCTCTCCTTGCACACTCACTCTTATTTTCTGAAGTTTATGTACCTTCATTAATGGCATGTCCACTCACCAAAGAAGTGCAGACGTGCTTTTAAGTATTTTAATACTTTACATCACACTTCATATCTTTTTCTTAACAACATATTGGAATGTTTAAGAAGGTGTTTTTGCTGGACAGTCGGGTAATTGTCTGATAAAGTGACAAATGTCTGTGGCTGCGGAGCAGCCTATTTAAAAGAATTTATTGAACATATTGGGCTGCTCCGTATGCTGTAAACAGTGAAAAGACTATTTCCAAACCATTTTAGCATGTTTTTCCTTCTTAATTACTTGCGTGAAGGAGAGGTAAAACAAATACTCTAACATCTTATGTCTTGTGTGTAGTATTTCTAATATAGTAAAACAGAAATAAAATCTTGCAACTGAAAGGTAAAAGCTTTGCAATCCAGCTGTGCAAATAAGCCATTTCTGAGACCGAATGACCCTCCAGTGAACAGGGTTAGAATGACACTAATCAGATAATCGTTTGAGCTAAATGAGATTTTGTCGACATTCAACTAATGCTAACTTCCTTTTTCTTATTTGTACAGGTTTTGAAAAATATTTTTGCACATATGTTTGGAGATAAATTATCTACTTGAAAAATGCAATGAAGTTGGCTACAGGTGCAAAGTAACTAATTTAAATTGTTTTGCTGCTATCTTGACATGATGTAATATCTGTGCTTACTGTTTAAGTCTTACTTTTTATGCAAATTATATTATTTTTTAAGTAAGTATCACCTTGGTCTCTATATGAAGAAGCAGCTGTTTATTTTTAAAAGTTTTTACTTTGGAGATTATAATTAGATTTTTTCCTTCCTTTTCCTCCCTCCCAGACCTCTCATATATCTTTCTCTGTTCTCCTTAAAAGTCATGGCCTCCTCTTTCATGTTATGGCATGCATATACCTATATGTACATGTATACACACTTGTAAACTACTCAGTCCATATGATGTTTCTTAAATTTATGCTTTCACTGGATAATTGTTTGGCACTGAACAACCAGTTTTGTTCTTCTCTCAGACTTTCTCATCTGCCTGTAGGGTTTGTGTAGCATCCTCTAACTCTATGGAAGCTAGTCCTCTGCAAAAACTCTCCAGATCATCACCAGTTTGCTTAAGTCTATGTGAAAATACATGGTGACTGAAGAACTTGGGTCTCATCGTCAAGTTCTGGAAGGCAACCAAAGGCAAAAGCAATTAACCTATATAGTTTCAGGGTTCTCTAGGATGCCCTGACCAACAGCTCAAGGAAGAACTTCATTGCCTATATATATAGGACCTTTAATTTTTTTAAAATATGTTTTTAATTGAAATAAAATGATAACAACCTTCCCTCTCTCTTTTCTTTTTTCAGACATTCTCATCTACCCTCCCTTAAACTCCACCATTTCCAACTCTCAAATTAGTAACCTCTTTTTAAATCATTATTATTACATATATGTAAATATATGTAAGTGTATGAACAAATATGTATAAATTCAACTGCTTAGTCCATCTTCTGTTGTTTTGTTACACAGCTTATAGCTCCTTGGGGAACATTATCACCCCTTGTGAAATAGCTCCATTTAAATATATATATATATATATATATATATATATATATTATGTGTGTGTGGTTCAACATACATATATATGTGTATAAATGTGGTGGTTTCACTTAATATATATATAACATATACATGGGTATCTATTTGTGTCAACATAAGTATGTATGTGTATTGGTATGTAAATTAATATTAGTCTCCGTTAATATTCATTGGCTCTTATAAATTTAAAACATTCCTTAATGATACATCTATCCTTGGGATGAGCCACATTGTTACAGTTTATGGGATGTACTATTATGAGGACGAGGAGACTATATCACATCCTTTTCAGATGTCAACTAAACACTTTATTGATTTTTATTTCCTCCATTTTCTCCTGTAACTCTCTTAAATTATGATGAGTTCACATGTAAAGCCTTCAAATGTTCCCCTGGCATTAGATCATTTGCCTCAGGAGACTTTGCTCCAGATAAATAGAATGGATTCACACAGTCTGTTTCCCTACTCCATTCTTCAAATAGAACTAACTGCCTCCAAATAAAAAGACAATTTATTTGTTAGTTCTTACGTGTACTTTAAAGGGAAGGTACATTTTCACATTATCACTTCAGAGAGGAACAAAATATGTTTTTTAGGAAGTAATTTTATGCTGTTACAATAGAGAAAAGAAGGCAAGGTGAAATATTTGACATGGAAGATATCCATCAGAGAAGTGCGCTTTATGTAAAAGAAACTGATGTATAATCTCAGTAGAGCTATCAGTCAGTTCACAATCCTCTACTGAGCATGTGTGGCACCTGAAAGCAAACACACCCTCTGAGCACTGTGGACTGGTTTAAGGTACATTTGTTAACTGGGAAGCAATGGTGTGTAATCAGAGCAAAGAGAGAGCCTTCAATCCCTCATGAGAGAAATGGATTTGGTAAAAAAAAATATCTTGCCTGCTACTTCTTGCCAAGTGAGATTCCAAATTTTTTTTTTCTTTTAACTCTATGTTGAGTAAATAAGTAGGATAATGACACAGCCCTAAGATGAAACAGGTGTATACCACAAGTTATAGAGAGCTGAAATTAGTTCACTAACAAATAAGAAATGTAAGAAATAATTTTTCTTACATTTTTCTAATTTGCCTACCTCTATTCTGGGAAGAAAAATCATGTCACAATATAAGCTAATGTTTTGAGTTACAAAATTTTTACTGATGGCAAAAGAATGTTCATCTGTTGACTGAGCTGATAAACACATTAATTTTGATTTTGCCATTCAAATAAAGATATTCCTTCACTACAGTAAAAATTGGGACAATTCCACACAAATACTTGTGCATGTATCTTGCTTCTTTATTTTAATAACAAAATATACATTTCAATAGCTAGAAGACAAAATGTATAACTAATTATTTTCCAAATCAGGTCATATAAGATGAAAATATTTTTCTTTCCTGTTTGACATTATAACTAAGTTGAGAATGTTTTAAAACTAGCAAATTGTTAAAATAGCAAGTCATAATTACTTGTGTAGTGTGTATGGAGAAAGAAAATGATAATTTTAATGTGTATTTTTGATTTACAACTTGTAGCCCGCCTGATAAAGAGTTTAGAGGTGATCATCCCCTACTAATTCTAAAGCAATAAGCACTGAGAGATGTCCTTTCCTGGATCTGCCAGATGTCAGATTGCTGCCCCCCACACACGTCTGTTGGACAAATTTTCTGGAAGTTTTGGCAGATCAAGAGAACCACAGTTCACCTAGAAGAGAATCCTGTGTGAACAGGATTGTCTCAAATTTGAATTGAAAAACTCCCAGAGGTAAAATGTAGACTAATTTGAGTGAAGAACTAAACCTAGGTCCGTTTTAGAGAAACCTCCCATATTTCTTTGAATTTTCCTGATGTAAAGGTTTGAGAAATGCTTTCTGTCTTTATCAGTGCAATGGATAAAACAATTATTTTTAACATGCTAAGAGCTCACCATTTTCCTTAAAATGCCTGGCTCCACAGACATTTTTTTAACAGAGGCTAATTCATTGGCATTTTATCCAACCTTCACCAACCTGGCAGACTGGAAGCAACCAAGTTAGAATCTAAAATAATGAGGCTTACTCAATAGGACTCCACAATCATCCTCCTCTCTAACATACAACCCTACCCATAATATCCCTGTGTAATTGAGTTTCAAAATACAGCTAAAAGTACTACAAAAGTCAAATCATATTTAGATGGTGTCCAAAAGCATGAAAGAAGACATATAGGAGGAAAAAAATGTAGTTACTAACAGAAAGTTTAGCCCTGAACACCATAGCTGCAGGAAACATAAACAGAGCCAACATCCAGAAAGAAACACACAGGACAGAACACTACATATAGGCCTCTCAATATCAGTTCCTATTGCCTAGCTGTGTTATCTGGCTTTCAAGTAAATGTTAGAACACCTGCTAAATAGCAAGAGTCACACTGGAGTGGGAAAGCAATATTTAGTAGCAACATCATATGGAGCAAAGCTTTGGGGTAACCAAACATAGGGTTTAACTATAATTAGTGTGCTTCTAGCCTTAATGGAGCACGAGCCCACAAATGGACACTGTGTGTAGGACAAAGAGTCTAAAGAATAGAAAGGAAAGTTGTGAATGAAGAGCACTAAGTAAAAGAATGATTTTGATAGCTTCATCAGCAGACTGGGCCCAGGTAGACTCAGTGAGCTTCAATAAATGTTATATAAGCCTCTCAAACAGTATGCAAAGAAAGGAAAAGATGTACAGGAGCTAGAGAGAGGCCTCAGACAATAAAGGCTATGTTCAAAACCAAAAATGTAAAAAGAACACAACATCCCATATCTGGAGCTATCATAAAATGTGTAATATGTAAATTGAGAATAATAGAGAGACAAAGAATATGCAGTACTTTTTAAAATTTACAATGGCTAAGGGTAAACAGACACAAAAACAGAACCAAAAAAGCTAAGCAAAGAACCAATAAAAACAAATTCCGTAAAAATATTCTCAACCTAGATAGATTTCCTACTGTAGAAAATCAAACAAAATAAGTTTTAAAGAAGTCCTAAGGGTTAAAAACTATTTTATTATTTGAAAAACAAAGTACTTTGATTATAATTAATAAACACTTGACCTGTGTAGACTGTAGTTCAGACCCAAAATATTCCCCCAAGTTGATGCCCTTGGTAAGTGGTATAATCTTAAGAGGCAGGCACTGTAGGAGATTTTAGGTCATTAGGCACACATGAAGGGTTGTGAAGTCCAATGACTTTTGTCTCCTTTCTTTTCTTTCTTTCTCACTGGTTTGGTGACAAGTTTTGTATGCTGTCACGGCTCCTCACCCAATGTCCTGGTTCACCATAGGCCCAAAGTTGTAAGAACCAGCATATTATGGACTAACACAAACAAAGCTTCATACAAGTACCAACATTTTTTCTAATATAATTTATTGCTGATCTTTGTTACGGTAATAAAAAAAAAAACAACTAAAAGACTATTTATCTAAAAGACAATGGCAAAAAAATTAAATCTTAAAACATCCATCCAAAGGCTCTTAAATGTACAAAATTGTTCTTCAAAACTTTCTCAAGAAAACAGAAACAATGAAGTTTCAACAGTAAATATATCATTAACAGTATTAAAAAGAATTTCTTTAGAGAAATTAGTGACATAAGAGAAAATAAAATTCTTTACATTTCTGATTCTTAATTGAATACCGGTGTCAGGGTTGGTTGTTTGTTTCTTTTCAAGATAAGAACAACAAGGTATTTAGTGATTAAAGAAATGAGATCAGTAATAGGAATATCATAAGTAATGGGAAAGAAAAACTAGAAATATTCTGGTATAGAGTGCTTGTCTTACCCATGAAGCAATATACAATTATTTGAAAGAGAATTTGTATTGGTTATAAACTTGGTTTACAAACTCAAAGACAAATGTAACTTTATCATTTTACATAATATAAGTTTCATAGTTTCTTCAATTCTATGTAATGGATATCTATAGTGTGCTTTATAAACTAAGCATTAGTTTAGAAAACCAAAAGTTTTTTCTAAGTGATACATGCAGATTAGTAAATTCACACAGCTACGATGTGGGAAATGCTATCTTTTGTTTTGAAGATAGAGTCTTACTCTGTAGATTATGTAGGACTTCAACTTGTTATAAAGTGTAGACAGATCTCTAACTTCCTGCCTCACACTATGTGGAAAATGCATAGCTTTTGTTTTAAATATAAGGTTTTCTTATTCTGTATACCAGGCTAGCCTCCAACTTATTATAAAACTCCAAATGATCTCTAACTTGTGATCCTCCTGCTTCAGTTTCCAAAGTGCTAGAATTATGGATATGTGCTACAATAGCAGGCTTAATTTCAACCTGTCACTATCAGCTTCTACCACAAGTTCATGATACTTCTTGATTTCCTTAATTTTTTCCTTTTTTTTTTTTTTTTTAACCTCAGTGTTTTTGCTTGCTTGTGCGCCTATGAATTCAGTGGCCCCAGAAAATATCATCAGATACCTTAAGACTGGAGTTAGAAGTGGTTGGTAACCACCATGTGAGTGCTGGGAACTGAACCCTGGTCCTCTAAAAGAGCAGCCAGTGCTCTTAACCACTAAACCATCTCTAGAGCCCCTTGTTTTTCTGTAAATTAACATACAGAGTTAAAGATTTCCTTGTAGCATTTTGATACTTTACTTTGTTTGATCCTACTCCGCAGTTCCTTTCCCCTAAATTCCCAGCATACCTCCCCACTCACATTTCTCTTCCCTGCATATTCCTCTGTTTTATCATACCCTCCTCAGAAAAGACTCTCATCCGCTCTTGCAGGCCTCATTCTTGCTTCATGACCTATATCCATAATTACTCCCATATAAACACATATATACAAAAAGTAGAAACTAGGACCACACATGAAAGAGAACATGAGTTACTTGTTTTTCTGAGCCAAAGTTACTTCACTTGATATAATATTTGAAGTTCCGTTATTATTTCAATTGTCTTATGGCTGAATAAAGTCCATCGATCATTATATGACATTTCATTCATTTGTTGTCTTAGTTTGAGTTACTATTGCTATAATAAAACAAACAAACAAAAGAAATCTAGGTAGGAAAGTATTTATTTAAAATAAACATCCACGCCCATACATAGTTTGTCAGTGAAAAAAAGTCAGGACAGGATCTGGTACAGAGGTCATGGAAGGGTGTTGCTTACTGGCTTGCTCTCCATGGCTTGCTCAACCTGCTTTCTTATAGAACTCAGGACACTAGCCCCAGAGTGGTCTCATACCACAATAAGCTGGACTCTCCCATAGTCGTCACTAAGAAAATGCTCTATAGGCTTGACTACAGCCCAGTCTTATGGGGACATTTTTTCAACTTAAGTTTTCGCCTCTCATATGATGCTAGCCTAGGTCAAGTTGACATAAAATTATCCAGCACATCTGTTAATGGGCATCTAAGCTGATTGCATTTCCTTACCATTACCAATATAGCAACAATAAACAATAAACAAGAGGAGTATCTCTGGTAGAAGAAAGTCCTCTGGATGGGTGTTCAGGAGTGGTAGAGCTAGATAATATGGTATCTCTAGCTTTAGTTCAGTTTTGTTTCTTTGTTTTGTTTTGTCTTGAGAAATGTGTACACTGATTTCTATACTGGTTGTACTGGTTCATCATAGTGAATATGTATGCCTTTCCCCTATGTCCTCACTAGCATTTTTTTGTCATTTGTTTTCTTTTTCTTTTTTTAATATTTATTTTTTGAGTTATTGTTTTTTTAATGATATACATTCTGGTTTGGAGAAGAAATTTCAAAGTAGATTTAATCAGTATTTGCATGAAGTGCAAGGTTGTTGAACACCTTTATAAATATTTAATAGCTAGTTGAATTTATTCTTCTGTGAACTGTCTACTCAATTCATTGTTCCATTTATTGACAGTTTTGTTGTTGAGTGCCTAATTTTTATAATTTTTATATAAACTAGATATTAATCACTTGTCTGTAGTATAATTTTCAGATTTTTTTCCATTCTGTAGGTCTGTTTATTTTTTTAAGTACTGTGTAGTACTTTTTAATTTCTTGAAAGCCCATGTGTCAATTCTTGAGCTATTTCCAATACTGTTGGCATTTTGTTTACAATGCCCTTGCTTGAAACTGTACCTTGAAGCATGTTCCTTGTGCTTTCCTCTAGCAGTTTCAGTGTTTTCAGATCTGAAACTAAGGTCTTTAACCAATTCATAATGCACTCTCCACAGAAAAGAAATGCAGGTAGAGGCCAGGAAAGAACTCCTCCATGAGAAGCCTTCACTGCGAAAATCCAAGCCAAACAAAGGAATTATAGGAAATCTAAAGTCAAGAATGATGGATTTAACTTCATTCTTACAAAAGAGGGTTTCCAATTTTGCTAGTGCCACTCATCAAGAGTCATCTTTGTCAAAAAATTGGGTGGCCCACTTTCAGAGCAAAGTGCCAGTAATGCCTTGGTGAGTATCATGCTAGGGTCACCACTGCAAGGCAATGAAGAGCAAGAGTGAGGTTCTGCATCAGTAGGAGATGCCAAAAGGAAGGCTGGGTTACTCCAGGAGGAACTAAAAGGAGAAAAGCAACCAGCGAACACAATAAAACTGACTGGGTTTCCTGGAATGTGACTCAGGGAGTTGAAGATGAGCTAGACTGCTCAGTAGCATCTGCCCACTCACCTGCAGAAACAAAAGAAATCAGAACAGGCTATTGAGAAGGGTGAGAGAGGCATGTAAGTGACTGAAAAGCAAGTAATAAAGGATGAGAAAAGCTGGAAATCCAGCTAAAATATGCTAAGCCCATTGCACTCAAGATTGGTAGATTTGAGTGTAAAGAGGTGGCTCAATAGCTGGTGACTGTAGAAGGGAAGAAATGATTTGATAAGAGAGTCCGGTTGTCTAGAAATAGATGAATACACTGAGGGACCAGAAAGCTGCTGAAGAAAAGCACTCTCAAAAAGAAGCAAATCTACACTTCAGGAGAGGTAGGCTAACTAAAGATCTTCACTTTTCCTTCCACCCCTCCAGATCCAATTCCCTAGTCTCATCCCCAACTCTGTAACAGAGTACCTGCTGCAGCCACCCTGACCTCCAGTGCATCCCTTAGACCTCCAACCTTCCTCCCCACTCACCCTGTAATCACAATCATCAGCTATGGCAAGCATTGCCTGAAAACCTGCCAGGCATGTCTACCAAAGAAGTAAGTAAGCCAGTGAAGTGGCCAGGAGAGCTTCTGATTCCCCCTCTCTCCTCTCCTTCACATCTAATCCTCAAGGCTCATCCCCCAGCTCTGCAGCAGACTGTTTTGGCCTCTACTCACTCTCTTCCTCTCTCAAGTGACTAAGCAGATTCCAGTGAAACACCCTGATTTCTCCCCCTTCCCATAAACTCCCTCACTCTTGAACCTATCCTCATTACTAAGTGTCAATACCAATACCTAGAAATACGTTTTTACCAGAAACCCCAGTGTTCACACTTATCAGGATCCCAGGAAAATTCCTTACCAGAAATAACACAGCCACCACAACCTCCTCAGAACTAGAAAGTGTAACAGAAACAAGGGAATAAAATGTTCACCTCACAAACACAAGACCAAATATTATCTTCCAGAATTATAATCTTCCCAACTGCAGATGCCTAATATAGAAACAGAATCAAGAGCAGCTAGTACAATACATCTCCACTACTAGAGCCAAGCAACACTACCATAGCAGGCTTGAGTATTGCAACACAGCTGAAACACAAGACAAAGACTTTAAAATATCCTTTATTGATGTGATAGGAGTCATTATGGAGGAATAAATAAATCCCTTAAAGAAGTCATTGAGAGATGTGACAGACTTTGATGATCCTCCCATAGAAGATGGGATGGGGATTGTTGAGGGTCATGGAAGAATGGGAGGGAGAGGGAACTGGTATTGATATATAAAATAAGATTGTTTCTAATTTATATTAAAAAAGAAAGAAATCATTGAAAAGACAAAATAGTAGAAGGAAATGAATAAAACAGTGACTTATCTGTAATTGTGTATATAGAATCAATAAATAAAATGCAAACTGAAGAAAATCTGGAAATGAAAAATGTGGGAACTCGAATAGGAAACTCATAGGCAAACGTCACCAACAAAATACAAGAGATAGAAGAGAGAATCTCAGGCATTGAAGATACAATAGAAGAAATTATGCCTTGGTCAAAGAAAATATTAAATCTATAAAACTCCTGGCCTGGAATATCCACAAAATGTAGGATATTGTGAAAGGACTAAACCTAAAAATAAAGAAGAAACTCAGGTCAAAAGTACAGAAAATATTTTCAAAATCATAATTGAAAATTTCTATAGCCTAAAGAACAAGGTACAAGAAGCATACAGAACACTAAATAAACTGGATCAAAATAGAAACTCCCCTCAGCACATAATAACTGTGGTGGTTTCAATGAAAATGACCGCCATAGGTTCATAGATTTGAGTACTCAGTTACTAGGAACTGGCACTATTTGAAAAGGTTAGAAGGTATGGTGTTTTCTTCCTGCTGTCTTTGGATCCACTTGGAGAACTTTTAGTTAATTCTCTAGCACTATGTCTGCCTGCATACTCACATACTCCAAACCTAGACAACAATACCCTAAACTTCTGAAACTGCAGCAAGTCCCAAATAAATGTTCTCCTGTGTTAGACTTGCTTTGGTCATGGTGTCCCTCCACATCAACAAAACACTCACTCAGAAAACTAATTAAAACACCACACACAGAGAACAATGAAATAAAAAAGACTACTAAAAGATGCAAGAAGAAAAGGCTAAGTAGCATATAAAGGCAGATCTACTAGAATAACAGCTTACTTTTCAAGGGAGACTCCAAAAGCTACAAGGGGCTAGACAGATGTTCTACAGAAGATGGTAAGAGACCACATATGCCAGCCAAGACTGCTATATCCAGCAAAGCAATATCTAGTTACAAAAACCAGTCCTACAAAAGAAAGAAGGAAAACCCTAACCTAAGGAGGTTAATAATACCCAACAAAATTCAAGGAATAAAGAATTTCCAGACTGGCAAATCAAAAAGGGGGAAACACATGCAAAGAGACAGGCAGACAGACAGACAAACACTAAGAAAGAAATAGAAATGCTAGCCCTGATATTACAATTCAAATGGACCCAATAGATATTTATAGAACATTTTACCAACACAAAGGAAATACATTCTTCTCAGTACCTCATGGAACTTTCTCTAAAATTGACCAAAAGCATGGACAGAAAGCAAGTTTACAGAGATACAAGGAAACTGAAGTGACATTCTGAATCCTATCTGACCAACATAGATTTAAGCTGGATATAGACAACATCAGAAAACTTACAAAATCATAAAAGCTTAATAACTGACTACTGAATGAATACAAAAATTAAAGACTCTCTAGAAGTGAATGAAAAATTATACACAACATATACACAAACTTATGGGACACAATGAAGGCAGCTCCATGAAGTCCATAGCACTATCAGCCTATATAAAACAAACAAACAAACAAACAAGCAAAAGATAGAGAGCTCTCATGGTAACTTAACAGCACACCTGACTGTTTTAGAACAACAACAAAAAAAAATTAAATCATACCCAAGAGGAGTTGATGGCAAGAAATAACCAGACTCAAGGCTGAAATCAATACAATACAAAAAAATAAAAAAAGAATCAGTGAAACAGAGAATTGGTTCTTTTAGAAAATCAGTAAGATTGATTAAAAAAAATACCTATCCAAATTAACTAAAAGACAAAGAATTAACAACAAAATCAAAGAGGAAAAGTGGTTCATAACAAAGGACACTGAGGAAGTCCAGAGAGTCATAAAGATATACTTTAAAACATGTACTCCTCCAAATTGGAAGATCAAAAAGAAATGGATAATTTTCTTGATATATACCACTTACTAAAGCTAAATCAACATCAGAAAAGCAATTTAAGCAGACCTATAACCTCTAGTAAAATAGAATCAGTAATTAAGAGAAAATTGGAATGACACTCTGAATAAAAGAAAAAAGACATTCCAAACCAAAACAATTCCAGGGCCAGATGGTTTTAGTACAGAATGCTACTATACTTTTGAAGAGTTAATACCAATACTCCTCAAATAATCCCACAAAATAGAAACATAAGGAACATTGGCTATTTTTTTTTTATGAGGCCAAATTTGCCTTGCTCCAAAAACATGTAAGTACCCAATAAAGAAAGAGAATTATAGACCAATTTCCCACTTATGAACATAGATGCAAAATTTCTCAATAAAATACTTTGAAAACAAAAAGGACAAACAAACCCGAACAAACAAACAAACAAAAACATCCACCATGATCAAGAAGGAATCATCCCAGACATGTGGGAATGGTTCAATAAATATAAATCAACAAATATAATCTACCATATAAATACACTGAATGAGAAAAACCACATGATCATCTCATTAAATGCAGAATCCAACACTCCTTCATGATAAAAGTCCTGTAAACACTGGGGCTAGAAGGGATATACTTCAAATTAATAAAGGCAGTTTAGACAACCCATAGTCAATATCAACTTAAATGGAGAGAAGCTCAAAGCAATTCCACTAAAACCAGAAACAAGGCAAGGTTGTCTGATCTCTCCATAAATATTCATTATAGTTCTTGAAGTGTTAGCTAAAGCAATTAAGACAACTAAAAGAGATCAAGGTGATAATTAAAAATTAAGTCAAAGTATCTCTATTTGCAGATGATATAATAAGACATATAAGTGACACCATCCAAAAAATTCCCCCTGGGAACTACTACAGCTGATAAACATGTTCAGAAAAGTAGCTTAAAATGAGAACTCATTAAACAGAAAGCTTCTGTACAAAAAAGGAGAGCATCATTGGGTCAAAGTGGAGGCCTATAGAATGAGAAAATATTTTTACAAACTATCCTTTCCATAAATGACTATGATGGGAGATGTCATTCTGTAAATATGTATCTCTTATTTAGTTAATGAATAAAGCACTGTTGGCCAATAGGAAAGCAAGATAGGTGGGACTAGGAGACTAGGAGGAAAGATGAAGTAGTAAGGAGGAGTCAGCATGGAGAGCCTGGAGAGAACAGAGGTCAGGGCCCTCTCTCCGGTAAGATGAGACCATGTGGAAATACTTAGATTAATAGAAATGGGTTAATAATTAAGACAGAGCTAGCCAATAAGAAAGATAGTAACTGGCCAACAGCATAATATCAAATACAGAATCTGTGTGTATTATTTGGGGCTGGTGTGGCGGTAGGCCTGGGCCGGCAGGGTAAAACCTGCTCGTAACAGGACTAATATCCAAAATTAGAACTGAAAAAAACTAGATATCAAAAAGTTAACAAATAACCCAATTAAAAACTGGGGTACAGATCTAAACAAGCATTCTCAAAAGAGGAAACTCAAAGGCTGAGAAACACTTAAAGAATTATTGAGCAATCTGAGTTATTAATGTAAATAAAATGAAATGTAAATCAAAACTACTTTGAGATTTCATCTGAAACCATTGGAATGGCTCAGATCAGCAAAGGAATTGATAATTCATGCTGGTGAATATGTGGAGTAAGGAGAATACTCCTTCATTGCTTGTAGGAGTACAAACTTGTCCACCCACAATGGAAATCAATATGGTGGTTTCTCAGAAGATTGGGGATCAATATAGCTCTAGTTCCAGCTATACTGCTCTTGAACATATATACCCAAAGATGTGTCTTACTATTACAGAGACACTTGCTAAACCATGTTCATTGCTGCGCTAGTTATAATGCACAGAAATTAGAAATAACCTACTTGTTCCTCAACAGAAGAATGGACAAAGAAAGTATGGTTAATTTACATAATGGAGTATTTATTCAGCTCTAAGAAAAAATGACATCATAAAGTTTTCAGGCAAATGGATTTAACAAGGAAAATCATCCTTAATGAGGTAACACAGACCCAGAAATATAGATTGCATTTATTCATCTATATCTGGATATTGACCTAAATAAATAATAACCAATCTACAATCCATAGACCTAGAGATGTTAGATAACAAGGAAAGAACTTGGGGTTACATAGAGATCGCCCTAGGAAAGTTAAATAAAATAGACAGCAATGGATGGGCAGGGAGAACTGGAACAGAAGTATCAAGCAGAGGAAAGAAAGGAATAAGGAAGGGAGTATAGGGAGAATGGGTAAAATTAAGATGGTAAAATTTGAGGGTGGTGTGGAAACCTAATATATTATAAGTTTCCTAAAATATGTACATATATGAAGGAGACCTAAGTGAAATCAACAAATAATGTGAAAGGAAGAGTTCCAATTGGATATCTCTTGTCTCAAAATGACACTTATAGCATCAGGATTATGTTACAACTGAGTTGTTAGCCAAAGGGACCCCATGAGAATCCCCAAACAACTCAGGTTGTTTCCAAGCCTATATTTCCTCTTCATAAACAAACAGTAAGGGCCCACTGCTGAAGGCAGCACCTACACAACTCATTGAAGATATGTTAATGTAATGATAGCACAAAGCTTATGGGAATAACCAATGAATATTTGATTTGACTTAAGGCCAATTCCATGAGACAGAACCCATACCTGGCATTGCTTGTGTGGCCAAGAACCTGAGACTAGATAGCCCAGGTTACATACATACTACATGTTACTGTTCTAAAAACAAATGTAATAAATTTTAAGTAATAATGTAACAATAAAATGACTCCTAGTGACATTCTGCTTCCAGTTTAATTCCTTTATGGGATTCCAGAGTATGCAAACAAGTAGGCTTCTACATTTATATCTGTTTCATGAGCCATTTCTTGTGCTCTTTTCCTTCTGTTTGAGTTGTCCTAGTCCAATATTTCAGTTTTCGTGTATTTTATTTTGTTTTTTATGTTTTATTATTTTTATTTTAATCTTTAGAAGCCTGTTTATTTCCCGAGAAGCACAAAAGTTTGGAACTGCATTGGAGGTGGAAGGTACTGGAAGGATTAGAGGAAGAGGCAACTGTAATCAAGATATATAATGTGAGGAGAAAAAGTTATTTTCATTTTCAGGTGCCCCTTAACACTGAGGTGACAACTTAGTGTTTTTCCCACTCTGAGTGATAGAGAAACAGAGAGACAGAGAGACAGGGGAACAGAGAGACAGGGGGTCAGAGGGACAGTGACAGGGACAGAACAGAAGACAGAAACATAGAGAATATGTGCCATTGACTAAGCAGTGTAAAACTCATCTTACTGCTCTTCTTAAAGCTGCTGGCACTAAAGTACACTATGTTTTATATAAGTCAATTCTGGAGAAATCTTGAATAGCTTAAAAACTTTACAGTTATGTTACTTTGAAAAATTGCTTTGGGGAAGTTGGTTTACTTTGGTTACCCCATAAGTTATGAGAAGTCTTTGCAATCTGTGGCTTGGGAGTGTGTTTGTCTTTCAAAGTTTCCCCTGTCAATTGGCATTTTTAAACAGTTCCTATGAGATCTCATAGGTGCACTTCCTATAGCTCATTACCTAATTTGTATCCTCCTGTTGTGGACTCTTTAGGTCAATTCATGAAAAAGAGAACCTTGTGGTACAGCTACTTTGATCCCAAATATCACTAAGTGTCTTATTGAAATAAAGAACCACAAACATGTTTCATGGTACTAGCTATACAGGCATGTTTTTTTAAAATATGTATTCTGTTCCATTTGGTCTATATGGTAATGGCTGAGGTTGCTGGTGGCGATAATGATATGTGTGTGTATGTGTACTATTCAACCTTTGTCACTATGGTTCTACACTGTAGCTTGGCATCAAGTATTGTGACTCATCCAACAGAATGTTGTTTTGCATTTCTTTGCTTATCCATGGTCTTTTGTGTTTTTACATGAAGTTTAGGATTTTTTTCCCTGGATTTATGATGAATGTCCCTAGAATGTATATGGAGATTATATTGAATCTGTAGGTTTCTTTTGGTAATAGACATTTGCACAAAATTAATTTTGACAGTACAGGGATGACTCCTATTTGTGACTTATTCTTGGAAGAAGAATAAAGGAACAAAATGATCAAAGAAAATCAAAGCAAGAATGATATTAGTTTTTATATCAAAATTATGTCCATATAAGTAGCCTATCTAGGACTAAGAAAGATGGTGAGCACATCAGCTTTAAATGATATAGTAATATGGTATAGTAATGGAGAATACATGTCCAATACATGTTTATTTATGTGCTATAAATTACACTGTGATACACCACTTTAGAGGTATAAAATGTCAGAGGTTGGTAAACCAAAGCCTTCAAATGTCCTAAATGCGCAGGCCTTCATTTATTCCCTGAACATACTTCTATCTTCTGGTATTAATAGT
The DNA here is from genome assembly GCA_030556225.1 of Cricetiscus sungorus. Taxonomy (NCBI): domain Eukaryota; kingdom Metazoa; phylum Chordata; class Mammalia; order Rodentia; family Cricetidae; genus Cricetiscus; species Cricetiscus sungorus. Next base: position 42,451,396 of record JANBXA010000031.1, read on the forward strand.
ACCCTGAACAGCAAGACTGTAATATTTTTTGCCTCTGTTTTTATATGATGACTGTGAATATTCTGATCACTTAAATAATTTATGGTGAATTTTCATTATATTCATTTTATAATGCTTAAAAATTTCCATCATTAGTGTTATTTTTTATTTGATACAAAAATGTTTATATTATGGCCATAACTATATGAATTTTGTCTCATTGTTTGCCTGAGATAAAAAAATTCTTATCATTTTCTATTGGAAGGAAAAGTTATGACATATTTTCTGCACATGTTCTTGAGAAATGTCTTGAGAAAGATAGTTTGTGTTTCCAGAGTATTTCTCTTGGCCAAGCCAGAGTTAAAAGAAATAAACTGCTAAAACTGAGTATCAGACAATGCTACATAAGAATACATTGTTTCAATCAGACATTTGTCACTGTGACAAATACCTGACAGAAATAATTTTAAAAACAGAAAAGATTTATTTTGGCTCAAGTTCAGAGTTTTTAGTCCATGCTTGCTTGGTCCATGTCTGTGGGTCTAAGGGGAGGTGAAGCATCATGTCAATGTAGACAGCAGCACAGAGTAAGTAGATCATGGCCACTTGGAAGCAGAGATAACTGAGAGATGAAAGGTCCAAGGACCAGATCTATCCTTCAGACACACCACCCTTGGGATCTACTACCTAGAGCTAGGGTGCACCTCATAATTAAAGTTACTTCCACAATATGCCATCAAATGATAAATTCATCAAGACACTAACATAATCCATAATGTAATTAACTCTGAATGATTGAATCCTCCTGCTAGGAACCAAATCTTCAGCAGAGAGGCCTTTTGGGTGATACTTTTGCTTTAAACTGTAACACATATCTTTCACATTTTTGTATATATTGAAGGAGTCACCTTCTAGTTACTGTGCCAGTTTCTATTGCTTCTCCAGTTCTGAAGTTGGAATGCCATATGACAGCTGTGGATTGACATTACAGTGGTTTTGTGAGATTTTCTTTTTTGCTTTTCTTTGCTCTACCTGTTTTTCCTTGTAACATTTCCTCTTTCATGTTTCTCTTCTTTCCCTTTGACTCTCGTTCTGTCTCCCTGTCACTATCTTGCTTTCTTGAATTTGTCTGCCTTCCTCCTTTATGTTATGTGTGACACAAAACGTTTGTTTGTCCATACAATATATGTCACCATGCCTCACAAAATCATCTATCCAGATTTAAGCAAAGACAGTACAGCACTTTTTTTTAAAAAAAAAAAAAAAATTATTGTGTGCAAAAGCCTTTTGAAGGTAACTGTGTTGGATTTTTGGCATTTAAAATACATTCATATTGAATTTACATTCAAGTAAAGAATCTCAAAGGTGACGCTGTGGTCTTCTCACAGCTGGAATTCCTTAAAAACCACCTGCAGACTCAACATCCTTTCACAACCTAGTGGGATGCTTGATGCTTTAGCTAACTGTGAGACTAAACATTAGTCACCCCAGCAGTGCCCCAGGCTCTGTTCTAATAACTCAGTGGTTACCTTCTTCTATCTTGATCTTTATTCTGACAACTGAGCCCCTGCTGCCTTACCTGGCCAGAGCTCCTGCTGGCTAATTCAACACTTCTGCATGCAGCTTGATCCCAAATTCTAGCAGAGTATCTCAAGTAGTTACTGGATTTAGAGTAAAGGTTTGCCTGCATTTTAGATGAATCTAGAAGCAGGAATTTTTTTCTTCACCTTAACCTTTACTATTGTTTCCCTTCTTCCTAATCAGGTGGATACACTAACCTCGGTTCATGTTCCCTGTTCTCTAGTGCCAAATTTATTTGTGGAATAGGAACACATCAAGGTGACAGGCCACACTAGAAGCTTACAAGCTACTTCTGTTAAATCAATCAGTTCCTTTAATTTTATGCAACTAGTTTGTCCTTTAACAATCTGAATCTTTCTTAGTCTTTATATGTGTAACACTTACTGAATTAATAATATGAGTATATAAATGTTTTACATTGTATTATATACTATAATATTCACTAACAAAAACAGTAGCAATATTCATACTTTACAATCTTTTTATCCTTTTAGTTGCCATGAACTCCACAATTTTTCTTGACACTATAGTTTATCATGAAAATTTCCAACTGGCAAATAAAACTTATACATATTTATGAGGAGCATGTGATATCCTGACATGCATATACAGAGTAATATTCAAATCCAGCTATTTACATTTTCTAACAAAACACTCAAAAGTCCTTTATCCAAGCATTTAATAATCTGTAGTACATTATTATCTCTGTAATTATAGCCTTCAAAAGATTTAGCCTTGAGTCAGGCAATGGTACACATGCCTTTAATCCCAGCCCTTGGAGGCAGAGAAGAGCAGACTTCTGTGAGTTGGAGGCTACCTCGTCTACATAGCGAGTTCTAGGACAACTAGAGCTATTACACACAGAAACCCTGTCTCAGGAAAAATACGTATATTAAATATATATGTATATATGTATATATATATATGTATGTATATACCATAATCCATTTTTCAGTCCTTAGTATATTGCATATATAGCTTAGTTTTAAAATTTTAGTTTTAAAATTTATGAAATTATAATCAACCCTTATTATCAGAAAGTAAGGCAATCTTTCGCTGGGTAAAAGTTGAGGCTTGTGGCTTCAGCTAATAGAGGCTTGTAGCTTCATGATCTATAAGTAATTCACTGGGTTAATACCTGTCCTCATATCTGTGTTAATAGGCCTTGCCTTTCTTATCACCACAATCTCCTCTTATCTTCTCAACACAACATTGTTGCTTTGAACATTTGTAGACTATTCACTAAGTAATTATGGATTACAATCTATAAAACTTCTCCATGATAATTTCATCAATAAAATATAAGTTTCAAGAAGATATTCTAGGAGCAATAACTAAACATTTACATCGTGGAATCATTAAACTTCCTAACTCCATGCTTTCCCATGGGAAAAAAAATGCCTAAAGAATTCCAAAGGGAAATTTTGACAAACATTAAACTATTGCAAATACACACAAAAGAATTTAGCCAGAACTTATTTTTTGTTTGCTAGTAGTCATTAGTCAGTATATGGAATGATTTGATGGTCAGACTTGGACCAAGGAGGTATATTCCACTTTCTTCCCCCAAGTGAGAGTATAGCTCAACACATTGTGGTGCACAAAATAAGCCTTCAGCAAAAACTACTGATCCAATATATCAAAAATGTCAGAGTAGATATTCTGGCACACAGGAAAAATAAACAGGAAAAAAAAAGTCTTAATTTATTCAAGATCAAATAAAATTCTGAAACTACAATATACTTATATATATGGCTTGCTTATAATATTGAACCAAACACAACTGAATTATGAATACAGCCAATGACCTTATTACTTCTTAATAAAAAATATCTTTGTCTCAAGAGTAATTATAATTACTCTTCGGCAAAAGTTAACTACTCAATGGGTAATTAACCAAAAGCAAATGTGATTATGATAAGAAAAAATATACTCAACACACTCCAAACATTTCATAAAACTCAAAACCTGTTAATAATGTTTAAGAAAAATCAAATAAATTTTAATTTAAACATCTAGCCCTAATTTTAAAATAAATAACTCAAGGGTAGTGAAAAAATGGTATCTCTAAACAAGGCAAAATATATATACTAGATGACAATACCCAAATTAATAATGAACAATGAGTTTTCTAAAATTAGAAACAAGAAAATTGTTATGATCACCAGTTTATTAGTTATCTTCTATAATGTGATAAGACAGTACAAGGGTTAAAAAATAATGAAATAATTACTACCATGAAATGTTAATGAATCCCTAGAGAATTTAGGAACAAAATGTAGAGTCAAATGAAAGACATTCAAAGTTTTATTACATTTTATGAAAGCAACATTCTCTTTAAATCAATTTATTTAATATCAAGAATACTGAATGATCACAATCAAAAGCTATCTTATTAACATAATAATGATAATGATAAGCTTAAACCCACTTTAACATGACAGTTTCAAATTGACATACAATTATATTACTTCATGTTCCTTCTCCTCCCTCCAACCCCAAGCCACTCCAGCTCAAATTCATGACTTTGGCCTTAGCTGGGTTTCCTTTGTTCCCTTCCCCCCCACACAACACACACACTTTGAAGCCTCCCACTTAGGCTGAAGCTGGAGCTGTCTTTCTCCTCTCTTTCTGAACATCTCAGTCAGTCAGGCCATCTGCTTTCTGAGGCCATTATTTTTCTTTGTTTGTAGAAATGCCCTATAAAAGTTCAAATGATTTGAAATTGTTTGTTAGAGTAGTTTTACTGCTTTCAATGGAAGAACTAGAAAACTGATGTGTAGAAGATCAAAAGATACTAAAGTTCAATCACAAAAGCTAAAGGAAATATAGATGGTTAGATTTTATTGTTTCTGGAGAGATCCGATCAGTAAAGATGAAAGTTCTAAGCCAGAGAACAAGGATGACAATTCTGTCAACAAAATTACACTGACAAAGTGTCCTAAATGAATTAATACTGCAGTTTACTTCAGAAACATGTACCAAACAATAAGACAGTATTTCGAAGGACAGTGCAGATCTGCCCATCAGATAGTGAAAACAGAAAAAATAAGCATGCTCATTATTGGACAGAACAAAAGTAAACAGACATGGAAAGAATTATAGCACCAAATTCCCCAGTGACAACATTCTGATAGAAAACTAGTAAAAATGTATTGAAACAAATGTGGTTATATCTCCTCTCCCTATCAGTCTTGGGGGTGGGGGAGAGGAGATAAAGAGAAAGACAGAGGCAGAAACAGAGACCATTTCAGTATAAAACTGATTAAAATTAGGAAGCTATTTTGATTACCTTTTGTAGGGCTTGATGTCAGACATTACTACAGAAGGTCTGTTTACAATAAATACAGACATCAAAACTGCTACAAGCAAAATCACTACAGAGTTTTAAAATATGAGTGACAAATGAAAGCGTGTGTTGATTCATTCATAGCCATAGAACAACTCTGTTTTTGTTTGTTTTTAGAGACAGGGTTTCTCTGTGTAACATCCCTAGCTGTCCTGAAACTAGCTCTCTAGACCAGCTCTTTTAAACAACTAAATTGAACATGTTTGAAAAGACTTGAAGCAATGTTTGATTAAGTTAATACGCTTCTGAAAAGCAATGTAATAAAAACTATTTTACTTCTAATCAAACAGCAATTTACATTTGAAATTCATTTAAAGAGAAATAATCTAAGAAATGCAGATCATAGATGCTTCTTGTAATCAGGCAGTGCCTATTGAGAAATAGCCTGGATGGCCTTCAGGAAAGCATATCACAGTCATGCTGGAAAAACTATACAGTTATGAAATGTGTGATGTATAACTATAGGTAACATCTTAAGCCATAAGTAAAGGAAAGCAGGTTGCTATTTCAAGTATAAGGATACTGTATAATGGAATATAATCTCAAAACTATTAAATTAATATCTAGAATGACACAATAGTCGGTTAAATTTTCACATAAAATGTTACTTTTATAATTATAGTATATATTAACATTATTTTCAACTTGGAGAAAAAAATTGGTCAGGAAAAAAAGAATGACATTTGTGATAAGGCTCATCAAATTTGAAACAAAAAAGGAATAAACTTTTCTATAAAATAATTTAAAACAACTATTTTATTGAGTCATAACATCCAAAAATGAGAATAAGTATGTTGGTGTAAAAGTGTAATTAATCATTCACATTTATAGAAATTTGAAAGAAAGCGTTTGATAAAAAAAAAAGTAAGCAAAGAAAACAAGGTACAAACCTCACGTGTTATACATGTTGGATTTAGACACACTTGTTAAGGATGATAGACAGGATTCTTGTCACCTTGTATGTACATGTAATCTTGAAACTTATAATACTATCCCTTAGCTTTATCTCATGGAAGTATTTCTTAACAAGGCACACATTGTTTATCTCCAATAAGTGTCCTTGGCTGGTCAATGAATCCCCAAGAGACGACAGGTTCTGCCACTGATATCTCATTCATTACCATGTAATTTCATCAAATTATTCACATATTCATATGTTCTTTTCCTTATCATTTCACCAACAAGATTTTTTTGTACTATTTACTAGTAAATATATTTCCTGGACTTATTCTAAATAGTATTGATTTATCAAAAAACAAAAAAATCTCACCAAGCTGGGTGTTTGTAGTACATGCCTTTAATCCCAGCACACGGGAAGCAGAAGAAGGAGGATATCTGTGGGTTCTAGACCAGTACAGGCTCCAAAGCAATACAGAGAAACCCTGCCTTTAAATGGAGGGGGGTAAAGCACCTAGATCAAAGAATTTTGAAGATCAAAGAAAAGTATACAACAGAAAAAATAAAACCAATAACAAACATGTAACACTCATATATTTCTTTGTTACTTATCTGGAAGAACCAGAAACAATGTACCTGTCTTTAACCTGAGAGGTAATATTGATAGACTATATTTTATAGGACAGGACAGAGAAGTAGAGACAGTCTGAAGGATTCTTGACTTATCTAAAATGGTCTGTTGCAAAATATTCCTGTATACTATGTGAAAATACATTGCTGTGACTGGTGTACTACATAGCTGAATGACCAAAAGCTAGGTAGGAAGTATAGGTAGGACTTCAGAGCAGAGAAAACTCTGGGAAGAAGAGACACAGAGAAGCCAACCAGATGTGGAAAGAGTCAGACACACAAATTGGCACAGAGGTAAAAGCCACACAGTAGAACGGAGTGTAGCGTGTATGTTTCCGCCAGCCCGCCAACCCCGCCAGTCTGGGCCCACAGCCGCGCCAGCCCCAAATAACACTCAGAGACTCTGTATTTGATATAATCCTGTTGGCCAATTACCATTATTGTTTATGGGCTAGCTCTGCCTTAATTATTAACCCATTTCTACTTATCTAAGTATTTCCACGTGGTAGTCTTATCGGGGAGCCGCAGCAGGCGTCCTGCTTCTTCCCCCGAGCTACATCTCGACCCCCCCCCTCTTATTTGTCTTGCTGCCCTTTAGAGCTCTACCTCTTGTTTAGACATTTTTACTCTACCTCTACTTTAAGAATTTACATGTGAGATATATATGTACATAGTTATATTGTTTAGGTATTTATCCTTGCTTTACTCAAGGAAGTTTTATTCAGGCTTGTTAGCCAAGTTCCTGAGTATTACAGATTATCCTCACCCATGTTTCCTTTGCCTATGAGATTAGTCAGACACAGATGTTTAATCTTCAATCACTTCATAGACCTGCAGAACATGGCATTTAAATGTTTTATATATTAGTACTCTGTTGACATGAGACACTGTTGCTCCTGACAGCACCGTGCACTTTCCTGAAAGTATGTTGGACACTGTTGTTGCTCCTTCTGGAGTTCATCCTCGCTTGGCTAATGGCCTCTTGGGCAAGGAACTGCCTCAGCCTTGCCTCGCTTCGGCTAATGGCCTCTTAGGCAAGGAACTGCCTCAGCCTTGACCACTGATTTGGACATGCGGTCCTATATGCTTGCAGGAGACAAACTTAGAAGACTGCTGAACCTTGCCAAGTCAGGGTAAGACAGCCTTTCTACCTCCCTGCTTTTGTTGTGGTCTGTCAAATACTCCTGGCCTTAGTCAAATCTGGCTGTACCAACATTCCTGTGAGACCTTGGGTGACTGTCCAGGTAGCTTGCTGTTTCTGTCCTCACTGCACCTTTTGGAAGTTGCCCATCCACACTTCCCGTCTACCCTAGTATTGTAATTTTCCTTCTCAGGTCTTGGTGAGGTTGTAGATTAAACTATCTTAGTATTACTCTCTCTTCCTAGTTAGATATTAAGTACTAGACTTAAGCTTTTCAGCTTAAGACAACTCTATTGTAAACTCCCTTATGCCTTCATCCTAGGACTAGGTACGTTTGTGGTTTTGGTCTCGATTTTCCTTTTCTTAGCGCTCACTTGTTATTCACTGTTTTGTATATAGTTTTGTATCAAGCTTAAATCTTTTCTTTAGACTAAAAGGGGAATTGTAGTGGGATATTCACTGTGTCTGCTTCTGTGGCACTGACCACACCCATTGAGGGGTGGAGCCAGGGGCAGAAGTGACCTGTGGAGCTTAGTCTCGGAAGGAGGTGGAGAAAAGCCCTTTCTGGAGAGAGGAGCATCCAGTTTTAACTGCTGTGTTCATCTGTCTGTGTTGTGAGTTGTTTCTCCCTTAATAAACATCTATTCGACCTATTTGTTTATCCTGACCCTTATTGAAACGCAATAACGGAGGTTAATAAAAACATAAGTTAATTTAAGTTATAATACCTAGTTGGGGACAAGCCTAAGCTATAGCCCTAGTTTTTATAATTAGTAAGATGTCTCAATGACATTATTTGGGAGCTGGCTGATAAGACAGAGAAAAACTCATTACAACAGTCCTTTGAATTTCAGTTAATATTGTGTGCCTATTACAATGAACAAAACAATGAAGTTTTAATAGCTCAACATCCTATTTATGCATAACATAATTAAATTTCAATTTATACTACTTAGAATTTTGTGGTGTGATTTTATATAGCAGAAGAATTTTTTTTTCAGGCTGTTAAACTTAATTATTAAAAAGTTTTTCTAAGTGAGGAAACAAAAACCTGTGAGATAACTGTCTTTCTCTACTTTGAAAATAACATTTAAGAATAAGAAATGTTAACTATATGTAGCTAACTTATACATAACTTATACTGTTTCTATATGTCAACCCTAGGTTTTCTACACTAATCTAGTCAATATTACTTGCAGTGACAGAATGTGACTGAATTTTTGTAGAATCATGTCAGCAACTTGCTGCCAGGAAAACCGGGATCTCATGGAGACAAGCCCACACAATCTTTATCTATGGCACAGGAAGGGAAAAAACAAAAATCAATGGCATCACCAAAGTACTTACTCCCAAGCACACAAAAGTGCTTATCCCACCAGGCAGGAAGTTTCCTCTTCCCTTTGCGTCTTACGTATGTAACTGGAAGCTTGACCATTCAATCTTCCCACCAGTGCCAAAGCCATAAAAAGTCACCATGTGAAGCCACTCAGGCTCAATCGGTTAACTTACATAACTCAGAGGGAGTGTGTCACAAACTTAAACTCTTACGCACTTTTTCCCATTTCAAAATTGTTTGAGATTTCTTGGAGTTATGCACAAGATGACTCTACCTCATCTGATATTAGTGTTTCATTTGACAACAAAGAGCATAGTTATCTTTTCAGCTGACTTCCTGTTGGCCATCACCAGTCTGCAAATACTCTCTCTACCAGCTCCTTTACATTAATCAAGGGGTGATAGGAATTGGTTTGTTTTGTGTAATTTTGTGATTTGTAAGAGCTCTGTTCATTTTATCAAGAGCGGATCCACATCCCATAAAAGACTTCTTTCTTTTAAAGATTAAAAACCCATAATTAAGCCACGCATGCAAAATTTAAATTAAACAAGAATCTTACCATTCTACCAATTCTTATAATAGCTCAGGAGCTCCCTGTGCATCTCTGACTGTCCTAAACGTTGTGATCCTTCTGCCTCAGTCTCCTGAACCCTGACCTAGAGCCACCATCCCCACCTTAAAATATATAAGAATGTAAACATAAGAATGGTGAAATTTGACGTAAGTCATAAGAGTTTAGGGCAGGAAGATCATGAATTTAGGGCACTCTGGATTGTACAGGCCCAGCTATACTTTATATACATCCAGACCCATCTCTAAATTAAAAATAAGTAAAAAAAATTCTTGCATATAAATAAATTCTTAGAAATTCCTGTTCTTATACCTTCAGTCTAAGTGTTCTGCTTCCTTCCCTTAGGCATATACAGGATAGAGTCTCTGCCAGTTGTTTGCATCCGTTTAGTTAATTTAGGATTTGGGATAAAGTGAAGGCACTGCAGATATTCCAAATTTCTTACTTCTTCTATTGTTTGTTGTTGTTTTGTTTTTTGGTATTTTGATTCAGGCTTTCTCTGTGTTGCCTTTGCTGTTCTGAAACTGGAAGACAAGGCTGGCCTAGAACTCAGAGATCATCCTTCTCTCCCTCCCTAGTGCTGGGTTAAAGCAGTATTCCATCATGTCCAGTTTATTTCTTTCCTTAAGAAAAAATGAGAGAAGATGAATCATCATCTCAAGTTAAAACTGTTTTAAAACTACACACGCCTAGTTCAAGCATATGTGATTTGTATGGACTTCCAGTTTTGGTCTTTAATGAATATCCCCATTTTATCCACCACAAATAAAGGCAAGTTAGAGCCACAGTAGGAAATGTCACCTAAAAGAAAGTACCCTTTAGGGTGAAGCAGAACTGAGTTACAGTTTTTATTTCTTCCATGTGGTGTATGTAGCATCATCATCGAATATCTTAAACTTACTAAACATCAGTTTTCTTACCTTTTGTGAGCACAGAGCACAGGAATTTATCAACCTATGCTATTTTGAATCACATTTTATCAATATAGTCTAAGCTACATTATAAGCACTTTATAAAAAACATGCTGTTTAAAAAACAAATTCAACTCCTCTGTTGACTAAACTTTTTTTTTAATAGTACCTATAGCCAAGGGTCCAAGCTCTTTACCTTCTGCATAACTTGAGTGGCCAGATTCAAAAGACAGGCTATTTGTTGGAGCTTTATATGAGTCTTCCAGACTAATTTGGATTCTTGGTGTTTACTTTTGTCCTTTATTCTGCTTACAACAAGATAAGTGAAAAGAGATATAAGGAATGTTTAGAGTTTAGTTTACCCTCTCATGGTCTTCATTAATGCACTGTGGGTGTTGTTCTCTTCAAAGGCCAAAGTTCACGGTTCTGTTTTATAATTGCAGTCCACTCTTTCCGACTTGGCCCAGAAGCATCAGCTGTATCACTGTTTGGGAGATTTACAGCGCTTCCTCCATCCTCGGCCTGCTAATAGGCAGTTGCTGAACTCCCCGGAGTCCCAGCTAGGAAATCTGAGCAGAGTGTAATTGCTACAGCTGGAATCGCATTCCACTTCAGAAGCTTCTCAACAGCATTCTCAGACGTGTGGATACCCATTAGTGACCCAAGGGGATTACTCCCTGGCACCATGTGCACCTTTATGAGGGGCCTGGATGGTGAGAGTGTCCCTCCAAGCGGCAAAAAGGGATTGGAGGTTGGTGAGCTCAAAACGAAAATGTAATGTGTGGGAACAGCGGGTGCTTAGAAAAAAAAAAAAAAAAAAAGACAATTCAAAAGGAAAATCATAAAACTTGGCCTTGGGGTATGTTAAGTTAAAATTTATTCTGAGTAACTAGCTAATATGTTTATCAAAACATCCAAGGGCAACAGGGCCAAGCAACATCATTTGATCTTCCTGTGTCTGTTTATATAGACAGTAATTGACAGTAAGCAATGCTAAGCTTTCACTTCCTGTGCGGTGCAACTAGGACAGACAATGCTGAGGGAGTGACTCCGTGCTGCCTGCTGCTAATGCCCTCTGAGGGAAAGGCTTCCTGATTTCACCAGGCCTTTTTTCAGTCTTTCCGATGCTGCCTCCACACCACAAGTCTCTTTAGCTTCTGCTTTTGCAGCAACGCTGGTCTCTCGACGTTGTAGCAATCATCGAGATGCCCCTTCAGTAGCCAGATGACAATTGGAGTATATCCAGTGGATATCTCTCTCTTACAAGCAGGAGGGGCTCTATGGTGAAGCTCTTGCATAGACCAGGTCAACTGTTAAATTTGTACCCTTAGTGGAAAACAGTGCATGTACATAGTGGTACATTAATAGAAAGAGAGTTCTAGAGTCAAGTTTGCCAAAGCCATTGTATTCGGTGAGTGAGAAAGGATTCCAAATCAGAATCACAGCTGTATCTGGCTACACAGTATATCTTTCACAGATCCTACTGAAACTTTTGGTGTTATCATGGCAAAGAGAAGATTTAACAATATGACTTTAAATAACTGTTATAAGATGTAAATGAATGTACAGACAATAAAGTAATAGAACACCATATAATTAGAATTAGAATGTAATAGACCAAGAGTCGTGGGTCATATGGCTCATGAACGCACAGGTATTCAGATTTCATCCGGGAAAGCATGTTTCACAACCCTGGCTGCACATTAGAATCACCGAGGGAGACTTTTTAAAATCTGTTGCTGGAGTCCCACCTCCAGAAATGGTGATTTAATGGGTCTGTGGTGAGCCTGAGTATGGGTATTTATTAAAAGCTCCCCGGATAATTCTCACAGCAGCTAAGGTTAAGTCCAATCTTAATCTCTTGAGTAGCTTCTCAGAATGGCTAACAGATGATAATAATGGGCATCTTTGTGATGGGAGGTGTGGGGGGGGGCGGCTAGCAAATATGGAGAGAAGAAAGATATTTGGAGTGTCACACATTCATAAGATGCTCTAAATTCAGAGTGTGTGGATGGGACATACTATGGCATATATTGATGCTATTAATAGCAAGCAACAGGCTACTGTGGGGCTCAGCTTCTGAAGGAAAGCAGACATTGGTCAACTAAGACAGAAATGCCTATGACCACAGAACTCTGACAGAAGCCATGAAACAAAACACCACAAGATTCCTTGGGTGGTAGGAGTGATACAAACGTAGATCTAACCTGCAAACAAAGACTAGAGTGGTGTGATGTAAGACAGAGCTAATGTATGTGCAAAGGCCCAGAGCCTCCAAGGACTGCTTACTGAAGAAAGCCAGCAAACTTGTCATGCAGAGATGAAAGAGATTAGTTTGAGGTGTGCCTGGGGAACAGACAAGAGTTATTTTAGTGCATGCTTGTTGGCTGTGGAATGCTGGCTTTGGGGATGCATTCAGGCTTTTGATTACTACTCTAAAAAAGGAAATCTATGGAGGATTTTATGAAGTATTTATCAGAGGTGGATTTGTAATGATCATCTAGTAAGCAGAATGTATGGGAAGGAGAAAAAGATTAGATGAAGAAAATAAAGTAGCAAATTAGACCAAACAAAGAGATAAATGTAGGCAGACAGGATGGCTTGGCTTGAAAAAGTACTTACTGCTTAGCCTAACAACCTGAGGTTGTTTCCTGGAACCCACCTAATGGAAAGGGGGATCAATTCCTCAACGCTGTCCTCTGGCCTCCACAAGTGTGCAATGCCAGACACAATCAGAGCAAAAACAGCACAATGCAGTCTACATTTAGTATGTACCTTTACCCTTCAATGTTGCTGAGTTGTACATAATGGCAGGGCAATTTCTGCAAAGTTGGAATCAGTTAAACCAAAGTATTGTCCTCCATTTCTTTGCTATCAATTGATATTTCCAATTATAGATTCACAATAAGTTTTAAATGTTAGAGTGAGAAAAATCATTCTTTTGCAAAAGGAAGACACAGGTGATTTTACAAGGTGGAGGGGGCTTTCAATTTACTATACAATCTAAAATATTGTGAAAAGCAATGTGTTTGCAGTCATGTTATGCTCAGAACTGTAGGCCAGTTGGTTTTCCGAAAGCATGAAAGGAAACTTTTTCTGGAGGAAGCTATTAAGTTGCCTATACAAAAGGATAATATATTGGAAGCCAGAAAACACAGTGAAGTCTTCTGTGTATTTCCTTCAATCCCCCCCAAAAAAATGCAATGTCAGAGGCTGGAGAGGTTGTACAGCAGTTAGGAGCACTTACTGTTCTTGCAGAGAACCTGGATTCACTTCCCAGCACCCATATTCTGCAACTCAGGACCACATATAACTCCAGCTCCAGGGGACCAGATAATCTCTTTAGGCCTCCCTGGGAATACACATACCTGGCACACACATACAAATATACTCTTAAACATATGGTACACATAAATTCATTAAGACACATATTCACATAAGTGGAAAGTAATCATTTAGAACTCCAACTGGCTGAGGCAGGCAGATCTCTGTTCTATAAACTTAGCCAGGGCTGTAAAAAAAAAAAAAAAAAAAAGAAATCCTTCTTGAAAAACCTTAAAACTAAAAATAAGAAAATTAAAAATCAATTCAAGCCAGCTCTAGCCCAGTGGAGTGTAGCATAGATGGAATAAAATTCTTCAGAGACCATCTACCTCCTTATGGTCCTGGTAATGATCTTCTGAAGGCCTAGCTATTCTTGTCCTCTGCTGATATTTATTCTCCTTACTCAAATAAAAGTGATTTACACCAGTGGCTGTCAAAGTGTGGGCCTGAGACATCTGGTCTCAGCAGTATTATGAAATTCTTAGAAATGCAAACTCATGGGTTCCTCCCCAGACAGAGCTAGAGAATCTGGAAGAAGTAGGTCCCAGCCATGGTGCTGTGTGTCTGTGAGTCCTCCAGGTGATTCTCATACATGTCAAAGTTTGATAGCCACACTCCTTGGTGACAAGAATACCTGGACTTTAAGGCACCTGACATGTCTCAGAGAGTTACCATCTTTACAACTCTCATTTCTCTCTTCCAGCCTAAACTCAATGATAACATGAAACTGCTTCTTAGCAGTATCAACCTGGCAGATTTGGCATAGAGAATTAGCTATTTTAGAAGTTCTGGTTTACTGTGCTGACTGAATAAAGAAAGAAATAGTCACATGGCAGGATCTATAGCAATGGCTGAAGGGTTTCAAAAATTAGTTAAGAACCTTGCATGAGCTGTTATTAACCTCTTTCAATCTACTCCCAACTTAATAAATGTGTGATACAGCACATGGTCACCTTAATAGACATTTTAAGCACCCCATGTGAGAAGTCAGAACTTTATTCATCTTTATATCTCCTAGAAATCCAGACAGAACTCCCTCAATAATGCAGATGACTGATAACAGGATGAACCAAACTATATAAACTATTGAAATTGTATTAAACATATATGAGTTTCATTAAATAAAATGAATACTTTGTTATATAACTGGATGTTATATAACTATATACAAACCTATACTTTGTATATAACTGGATGATAATCCCAAATGGAAGTAACTAGTATAAATTCATGAAGTCCATTTTTCAGGGGTTGTTTTGTTTTTGATTTTGAAAATCTTGATCCTCTAGAACACACATGTCCAGAGAATATCCACACAGCTTTAATACTTCATTGATTTCCAGTCTACACAAAGTTCCTAGAAAGTGGTAAAAGGGGGGGAGGGACCATAGCTCCTCCCTTGTAACAAACAAGTACAGTCTACTTACATATGGACAAAAGGGAATTTTATGGAAATAAAATAAAACATAGTAATAAGATAATTTTTCACTAATCAATACTTTTTGTAGTTAAAATATATGATAATCTTGTTCGTTCTGAAAACTCTAATTTTCCGAAGATCTACCCATGTTATAAGAGATCTAAGAAGATATTGTTTCTCTCTGGTCCTCCCTGGTCTCTGACTCTTGCAATCTTTCTGTCTCTCTCTTCTACCCTGATCCCTGAGTCTTGGGGCAAGCTGGAATATGTGTTCCATTTGAGGTTGCACACTCCACTCTGCACTTTGACCAATTATGAGTGTCTTCATTAACCACAATCTTCTACAAAAGTTTTCTCTGGTGATGTTTGAGAGATATGGATTTAGAGGATTGTTTGATACTATGTCACTTTGTCAGCCCCTGTCTCCACCCCCAATGGGCGTGGTCTATGCCACAGGTGTGGACAAAGTGACTATCTCACTACAATTCCCCTTTAAGTCTAAAGGAAAGATTTAGGCTTGATACAAAACTATATACAAAACAGTGAATAACAAGTGTGCTCTAAGAAAAGGAAAATCGGGAACATATAAACTTAAGAGCTAACTATCTAGTCCTGGGGAGAAGTCGAAACGGGGTTTACAATAGAGTTGTCCTAAGCTGGACAGCTTAAGTCTAGTACCTAACCCCTGGGATCTGTGATAGATTCTTGGTCAAATATACAATATCAGGAATGTTTCCCAGTCTGGATTGGTCCTTAAAATCTAACTAGAAAGCAAATAGTTAACTCCATAGTATGTGTAGCATCATTGAGCGTATAATCATATTGTTATTTAAATTCACATAGTTCACAGCTCCGTAAGTCTGTTGATGACCATCCCACCTAACCCCACGCCCGATAAAGTGCACAGCACCTTCTACTACTATGAAAATTACCCAACGAAAAGGAAGCTTCTGGGTCATTATCTATTTGATTTCTCATTATCCTGTGACCAATGTGGGTAGGGTCTTAGCAACATGATCTTACAGACAAATTGTAGTTGGGATCTCTGGAACACCTATTTCCATAACTCCATTGTCATGAACTCCAAGAAACTGTGGCTGTTTGAATAACACTTGCACAAGATCAAGTCACTTAACATTCTAGTGTGAAGTGGGTAGGAGTTCACTGGATCCACCCCTAACTGAAGAGAGTTGAAGGTTTGTAGGGAGAGATATGTTCGTTCAGTATGGTATCTGATAGATAAACTACAGCTAGTAGATGGTCCCACTCCCATAAGTAAATTGCCAGCACAAACTGACATTAATTGGCTATTTAAAAGAAAAAGGAAAGGGACAAGAAGTTGAGTGATTATTAAGTGAAGATGAATCTGGAAGGAGTAAGAAATAAATGTGATCAAAATGTATAAAGTTTCACAGGATTAATACAGATGTTTTAATGCTGTCCAGGACTAAGGCAATTCTAATGCAAACTTCTATCAGTCAGTAATGAAATATACCAAATAGCAGCCATAAAACAAATGGATCAAGATTTTTATTGCACTGAATATTTCCCCAGTAATAAAACTATACTCAAGTAAACTTCCTGTGTATTCTTTGAGAGTTAAAAGGCATATGCATGGATCACACAGGGTTTCCTTCAACCCAAATCCTGTGCAATTGACATAAAGAAATTTAAATTAATTTTGAAAGTAAGCATATCTGAAGACTAAATATATTGTATGTATTTAAAGTCTAAATTATAAAGTCTCTCATTGGATAATTTTCATTATATTTATGAGGAAAAGACTATTTTTATCTTGTAAACAGTTCATGGATTTCATCATTCCCTCTGCTGTAAAGCCATGTTTCATTTTCAAAGCATTTGTGTGATAAGGGGGTATTTCACTTCAAAGTTAAGTCCCTTTTTAAATGATTTTGGTAACTGATGTGTTTTAAATAGATATACTCTTACAAATGTCCTAAAAGGCCCAAATTTTTCGCTTTATCTTTTACAAATATATGACTTTCTGACAACCAGACACTGGTAATTAAATATAGGTCTAATGTAAACATGAGCAGCTATAAATCATGCTATCTTTCTTAAATGACTTCCATGTATTATGTATATCTGAAAACCTGGACCATGTTAACCTTGTTCGAAACAAAGCAAATGAAGCCTCCTCCGCAGGACCTGTGGCATCGTGTTTTTACCACACTTATCATGGTGGTTGTTTAATTAAGTGACTATCTGCTGAAAGCCCCACAATTTTCTAATTTATGAAAGCTAAAATTACAAAAAATAAAAGTACCATCTGCAGCCCTCAGAATAACTTATCTTAACCTAGCATCTAATCTTAATAATGAAACTAGAAGAAAAGCAGTTACTTTGAAAGGAAAAGGCTAAACCAAGTAATGCCACTAATGTGTGTTGTATCCATCTTCTTGAAGCTAAATCCATCCATATATGAAAACAGAATCCATGATGATTTTATTTTCTGCTTAATGGTTGTTTGCATACAACTTGATAAACTTGCAAAGAATATTTCAAGGAACTACAAAAGGTTATCATTTTCAACCTTATAGTATTAATTATGATGATTTTAGATATACAGGAGTTTCTTCTAATGTTAAGTAAAAATAAAAGGAAAGGAAATAAAATATGTCCACATTCTGAGTGTATGAAAAAATAATGATTGGATTTTTACAATTTGGAAGTGGCTTTTTTTTGTTCCTTTCCACACATTCTCCCTTACAGGATGTCACTCACCATGTGTGATAACCCTTGATGGGTGTTGTGCTGTTGAGTGGTAGGCTGTACAAGCAAGTCTCCTTAGATCGTTGTGTCCCATCCTCTTTTCAGCTGGATTTAGACAACATTAGTATAAAGTTACATCCCATTCATCACGGTGACGTGAATAAGGATGGACGAGTTTAGGACCCAAACTTCTGAACTCAGTGGTCTCCTTTCCACTTTTCTTTTTTCTTTCTTTTTTTTTTTTTTTTTCATGTGAAAATAGATTCTTCTTTTAAACAAAACACCCTGATCACAGTTTCTATCCCTCCAGTACCCCAGTGCCCGCATCTGCCTCCTCTCTCCCCCACAGATCTGCTCCCTGTCTGTCTCCCATCTGAAAAGATCATCCCTCCAAGAAAAAACAACCAACCACCACAAAACAAAATACAATAAGAGGCAACAGCTGTCTCATTGAGGCTGGGCAAGGCAACCCAACAGGAAGAAAAGAGTCTCAAAAACAGACAAAAGAGTTAAAGACCCATTGGCTCCCACTGTTAGGAGTTGCAGAAAAACACCAAGCTAACAGCCATAACATATACGCAGGGGACCAGGTTGAGACCTGTGCAGGTCCCGTGTTCGGACCTTCAGTCTCTGTGAGCCCCTGTGAGATATGTTTTGTCGATTCAGTGGGCCCTGTTCTTCTGGAGTTCTTTATGCCCTCTGACTCCTATAATCATTCCTCCCACTCTTCAGCAGTGTTCTCCAAGCTCCAAGGGAAGGAACCTGATGGAAACTACCAATTTAGACTCCCTCTCTATATAATGTCTGGCTGTACGTGTCTGCTCTCATTTGCTGTCAGAGGAAGCTTCTCTGATGATGACTGAACAAGGCACAAACCTATCTATGAGTATAGCAGAGAATATCACTATTTTGTTTGTTTTGCTTGCTTGCTTGCTTGGTTCGGTTTGGTTTGGTTTGGTTTATTAAGACCAGCCATGTTTGGTTCTACTATAGGTCTCTGGCTATTCAGTCTCCTATTCCTGGCCATCCAAGCAATGTTGAGCCTGGGGTCCCTCTTGAGGAGTGGGCCTCAAGTTAAATCAGACATCGTTTGACCACTCACACAAGTTCTGTACCACCAATTTCCAGCACATCTTTCAGGCAGGAAATATTGCTGATCTACAATTTTGTTACTGGGTTGGTGTCCATGCTTCTTTTTTGGTAGCCTGCAGAGTACCTTCCCGAACCAAAGAGGCTAGAACATAGGGATGAAAGTTCCAAGCCTGCACTAGCTCAACCTTTCTACATTTAATGAGCTGTGTAAATGTTATTCTTGACAATGGGGACCTGTTGTCACTTTACAGAGAGCAACACTCTGTCCTAGTGCCAGCCTGGGTTGTTTGGGAATATTCATGGGACCCTCTCAACCAACAACTCAACTGAATGCAATCCAGTCAAGCCACTGGAAGCCTTGCCTGACTACTAGAGATTGCCAGTTGAGCCTCTGTATTCCCCCTTACCAGGAGTCCTCACTAGGATCACCCTCATAGATTCCAGAAAGCTTCTACAGCCCAATTCCTCACAGCCCCACAAATGCACCCACATTCCAGTGTTCTACACACACACACACACACACACACACACACACACATTCTCTCTCCTTCCATCCCATCTTCCCCAACCTGACCCCACCCACTCCCTTCTTCACCCACCCTCCCAGAACTCCTACAAAATCTAATCTATTTCCCCTTTCCAGGGAGATCCATGTATCCCCCCCCCCAGACCCTCTCATCTTTACCTACCTCTTCTAGTCTACATATTGTACCTTGATTATCATTTACTCAATGATTAATATCTACTTATAAATGAAGATGTATGATCTGTCTTTTGGGGTATGATTATCTCTCAGGATGGTCTTTTTCTAGTTCCATCCATTTCTATACAAATTTCTCGGTGTTATTCATTTTTTTTTAACAGATGAGTAATGCTCTGTTGTATAAATGTACCATATTTTGTTTATCTATTCTATTGAGGCACATCTATATTATTTCAACTTCCTGGCTATTTTGAATAAAGCCACAATGAGCATAGCTAAGCAAGAGTCCTTGTGGTAGGATAGAGTGTCCTTCGGGTAAATGCAGAGGAGGGGTATAGCTAGGTCTTGAGCTAGATTCCCAATTTTCTGAGAAGGCACCATATTGATTTCCAAAGTGGCTGTAATAAGTTTGCCTTCTCACCAGCACAGGAGGAGTGTTCCATATCCTTACCAACATAAGCTATCATTTGTTATTGATTCTAGCCATCCTAACAGATGTAAGATGGAATCTCAAAGTGGATTTAATTTTCATTTATTTGGTAGGTAAGGGTGTTTAATATTTCTTTAAGTGTTTCTTGGCTATTTGAGTTTCTTTTGTTGAGAATTATCCATTTAGTTCTATACTCCATTTTTAGTCGGACTGTTTGGTTTTCTAATATCTAGCTTCTTAGGTTATTTACATTTTGGATATTAGTCCTCTATTAGATATAAAGTTGGTAAAAATCTTTCTTTATTCCATAGGCTGCCACTTTGTCCAATTGATGGTGTCCTTTACCTTACAGAAGTGTTTTAATTTCCTGAGGTCCCATTTATTAGTTGTCAATTGTAGTGTCTGCACTATCAGTGTTCTGTTGAGAAGTTGTCTCCTGTGCCAGTGCATTCAAGGCTCTTCTCCACTTTCCCTTCTTCTGGTTCAGTGAGAGTGGGACACTGAAGTCTCACACTATCCATGTGTGAGGGCTGATGTGTGCTGTAAGATGTAGTTATGTTTCTTTTACAAACAGGGGTTCCCTTATGTTTGGGGCATAGATGTTAAGAATTGAACTGCCATCTTGGTGAATTTTTCCTTGGATGAGTACTTAGTATCCTTCCCAATTTTCAGCAAGGTTTTGTGATCTCCTCTGAATCACACATAATCTCAGTTTTGCTGACAGGCCAAGCATGCCTGGAAATAGTGTAAACAAATGCTCCTTGGAACTATATATCAAAATTCTATTTCTTAAGCTTTACATTATTCTCCTCCTTTTACCCCTTAGTGCTCTTATAGACACTAAAATTGAACCATATCCTTATAGCAAATAAGTTGACAAAAATGAAACATAATTTCCTCTATTTGTTGCATACATGTATTAAAGAAAGTAGTATCCAAATATTTCACTCTAGTCAATATAAACCATTCAAATTTAGAGGACTAGAAAAAAAATATTTTTTTTCACTTGGAAAGCTTCAGAGTTAGCCCACACATACCAATCCAAATACTGTGTTAACCTGTTTGTGAATTTTAAGAAAGCGTAATGGAGCAGATGCATTTAGTCACCAGTGTTCCTTTTCATCCCTCAGAATGCACAAGCACAAAAGCCTCCAGCACTCACTGTGTGGAGTGTTCTAAATTTTTTATACGTTTTCTCCAAAAACTCAGTTCATATAGACCTTGAGGAAAATGTTTTTAACCACTGGTGAGAGACATGGTATTTTGCTTGTTTTACTTTTAGAATGGACTCTAAACTTATTCAGGTCTCGATACAGGGAGGAAATTATTTTTAAAAGTAATTTGATTACATTTTCTTACACACTCACACACACTACATTGCTCTTTTCTGGAGGTCCAAGTCCAACCTAATAGAATCAGAGCCACCTCTGAGCTTCTACCACATAGAGTCCCCTTCTTCTGACTGAGGTCATCAGAATTGGTTGCAGGTGCCTTCACTCACTGAGTCATTTTGCTGGCCCTATCATTTCTGTTTTAAGACTAAAGTTTTAAGGAAACAATGAAATGAAATTGACCATAATGATGTTTAAGCCTATTGCTGTATTTCATCAGGAGACAGAAGTTTGAAGGGGTGTTCTTAACCACTGTAGCTCAAACAGTTGCTTCACAGACTTGTAAAAACAATTTGTAGTTATTGCATTTTGACTCCCAAGGCAGTGTGACAGTATATTTAAATATTATATATCGTTCTCATAACATTATTGATCAGAGTTTTGTTCATCATGTGATTTCATGTTCTTTTCTCTTTTTCTAGTATCACCACAAGGCTCGAATAATTAGTTTTGAATAGCTGCTGAGACTTAAAGAGGAATAACAATTCTAAGGGTCATCTTCATAAAGTTCAGAATGTCTCTCCCATTTCAAAGATAAACATTTGACACACACTTTCTGGTAAGGAATGATTCTACATATAACAAAATTGTCATTCATTTGAGGCGAAAGGAACAGGGCTAACTAAGAAACAAAAATAAAACAATCTCGCTTTAGAATTTAAGGTTGTGTTCGAGGGTGTTTTTCACAGCAAACCACTATAAATGTAAAGAATCATGAAATGTTGTTGATAATATATTACAGACTATCATTTTAGATTAGTTGGTTTTGTAGTGAGCTGATTGCTAGCTCCAGACTGTATTTCCTCTTCTTACCATGGAATCCTCCAGAGTGATCATCTTTGAAAAGGTGTTTTGAAGATGGTATTGATATTGACAATCTCAAGATCACCCTGGATTAGCAAATCATGTCTCAAAGACAGTGACAAGAGTCCTTATAAAGATAATCATGAATGGAGCAAGGGGAGATAGCCAAGGGAAGTTAAAGTCAGACTCTAAAGTTATGCAGTCTCAATCCAAGGAATGGCTATCTGTGCCAGAAGGTGGAAGAGGTAAGAATGGCCCCTGGGGATACCAGAGGGCATATGGCTCTGCCAGCAACTTTATTTTTAAATTCTTTGTTCTGAAACTGTAGAGACATACATTATATAAGGCACACATTTTTGGTACTTCATTATGGACGTTCCTAAAACTAAAATCATACTTAGTTACACAAATTAATAAAAAAAAAAAACATTCTTAGCTATAATTCTGGACCAGCAATTGAATACAAACATGAGCTTGTACATTTGGGGACATGCCAAATACAGAAAGTGACAAATGCAGTAGGCACTCAAACATGTGTGATGAATGCAACGTGTCTCTCCTTTCTATGCTGTCACTCTCATAAAGTGAACAGTGTAAAGGACAAAATGTGAAACACATATTTCACACATTATAGTGCTTTCAATTTATTCCCAATTATGACAAAAAATCTAATTTTCAGTGGTTAAAATGCTGTAAGATTCTTGGAAATGTGGTATCAAGAATAATTAAATATTCTGAAACCCAGCCTCCTGCCTATCTATCTACTGTAAATACACATTGTGCTCTGTGCATTTTTTTTTTTTTAAATAAAAAGTGAGCTTAAGTGGGAAAATGAGCAATTTATTATAACAACTCTTGCTCTAAATCATTAACAAAGCAGCACATTTTAAAATTATTTTATGTGTTTTGCAAAACATACAGAAGGAAAACTATACAGCATTTTATGTTATTAAGTTCAGTATGGAGAGAGTTGCACAACTTGGAATGTTTCCTTCTGAACCCTAGATTAGGCACAGACCACAGCCAAACACCAATTTCCCACACACATGATTCTTTATTAAACAAAGAAAAGAAACATGGTGGCTGATGATGGGAGATGTCATTCTGTATATATGTTTCTCTTATTGGTTAATGAATAAAGCATTGTTGGCCAATAGGAAAACAAGATAGGCAAGACTAGGAGACTTGGAGGAGAGAGGAAGTAGTAGAAAGGAGATCCAAGATGGAGGATGGAGAGGGTAGAACACTAGCCCCTCTCTTGGGTAAGATGAGACCACGTGGAATACTTACATTAATAGAAATGGGTTAATATTTAAGACAGGGCTAGCCGATAAGAAGCTAGTAACTGGCCAACAGAATTATATCTAATACAGCACCTCTGTGTGTTAATCGGGGCTGGCACAGTGGTAGGACCAGACCTGCGGGAAAACCATACTTATAACAGGCTGAGACTGAATCAGGTAGAAACATTAGCCAACAGCTTTGCAAGTATAATTTTAAGAGGAAAAGAAGAGGAGGTCTGTGTTAGAATGAGCTATGATGGGTTGGTAAGTTCTGATTGTGCATGTTAATCAGAATAGCCAAATGGGTATTTTTGATTGCTAGACCTTGATGTTCTCATAGGTGGACCTTGGTGATACGTCTCAGGAATGAGTCAAACATAAGAAAATGGCCAATTAGGACGCACAGACAAACCCTATCTCAACAAAACTAAAAAAGAAAAAAGGAAAGTGGCCAAACCAGGCTGTGGTGGCACATGCCTTTAATCCTAGCACTCAGAAGGCATAGGTAGACTGATCTCTGAGTCTGAGGCCAGCTTGGTCTTCAGAGCAAGTTACAGGACTGCTAGTGTTACACAAAGAAACCCTATCTCAATAAAATAAAAATAAAAGAATGTAGCCAAATAAGGGGAGAATAGACCTCAGTGGCTATCTTTAGGATTGTGAATATGTGTAAATAAGGTAATCTAGTCATTGAACAAGGGATGGGAAGGGAAAAGAGCAGGAACTGGTGGCATTATGTTTGCCACGCCTTTAGAGCCCTTCACAGTAAAAGAGCAACCTTGACCAGTTCTCACCATTCATTGAAAATGGAAGCATATCTTCATTCTTCTTCCCTGGTTTCATGACCCCTCCTTCTCATCTGCATTTCCTAGCTTAATGGTCTAACACTGAAAAACAATTACCCTGACCTTTTATACTTAACACACCCATTTGTTATCTCAGAGGGTGTGACTTCCTGCCTTACTAGATAAAAAATCAACAAAGGATGTACTTAGTAAACATGCCTCTATGTTTATCAATAGCTTCTTTCTCTCAGTATAATTTGGCCCCAAAAGTAGTTGCTTTAATGCTATCTTGCTCCTCTCTCTCTCCCTCTCCCTCTCCCTCTTCCTCTCCCTCCGCCTCCCCCTCCCCCTCCCCTCCCCCTCTCTCCCCCCCCTCTCTCTCTCCCCTCTCCCTCCCCAGGTAGTATGAAGGTATCTCTCCCCACACCCCGACTTCTTTGTTGTTGTACTTTTCATTGGCTTTAAAACTTTTTTCAGTGGGGACAGCTTGGAGCTAAAGGAACTGATATACTGGGCTGCAAGGCTTAAGAACTTGAGGCATATGCTCCACTCTCTCAAAATTGGAGACTTGTGGGTGTCGTCAGATATTTGATCACATTGTGTGAAGATGTTACTGTTTTACCTCACCTGCCTAAGGCACCTTTTGATTGGTTTAATAAAGAGTTTAATGGCCAATGGCTAGGCAGAAGAAGATAAGCAGGACTTCCAGGTACAAGAATTTTCCAGGAGAAGAATCTGAGAGGTAAGGTATTAGACAGACAAGGAAGAAGTCAGACTTAGTGTTCTGAGAAGTAATGAGCCATATGGCAGAATGTAGATTAATATAAACAGATTAATTTAAGTTGTAAGAGCTAGTTGTGAACAAGCCTAAACTAATGCCAACCTTTCATAATTAATAATTAGTCTCTGTATCATTATTCAGGAACTGGCAGTACAAAGATGGTCCAACTAAACATACGCTTGAGGTACTCAAAACAAAAGCTTACAGCTCTGGACAAGAGTCCTGGGGCTGTAGAGATGGTTCAGCAGTTAAGAGAATTTACTGTTCTTCTAGAGGACCCAGGTTCAATTCTCAGCACCTGTATAACATCTCACTGGTGTCTATAACTCCAGTTCCAGGAGACTCGCTGGACACGCTCACACAGACATACGTGCAGGTGAAACACAAACGCACATTTAAAAAAAAGAAGAGCCCCAGAGACAACAGCTAGGTCCAAGTTTCTAAGATTTAGATGTTGGCTCTCCAGCTCTTTCAAACACTTGTGGTAGGCAGGGCCTGCATTTCTCACATTCACAGCATCCACCTTCTGTTCCTCACACCCTCTCGCTGTCTGCCATCCTTCTTAGTCTTATGATGGGAGATGTCATTCTGTAAATATGTTTCATGTATTGGTTAATGAATAAAGCACTGTTGGCCAATAGGAAAGGAAGATGGGAGGGACTAGGAGACATGGAGGAGAGAGAAGTAGTAAGGAGGAGTCAACATGTAGAGACTGGAGAGAACAGAGGTCCAGGCCCACTCTCCAGTAAGATGAGACCACATGGAAATACTTAGATTAGTAGAAATGGGTTAATCATTAAGACAGAGCTAGCCAATAAGAAACTAGTAACTGGCCAACAGCATTATATTAATACAGCATCTCTGTGTATTATTTGGGGTTTGCTTGGCGGTAGGCCCCAGCCATCAGGGAAAAACCTGCATGTAACAGTCTTACCTTCTTGCACTTTTTGCCTTCAGTTACTTTCTGGAATCCTTTACCTGTGCTGGAGCCACAGTCCTTCATTATAGAAGTCCTAGGAGAACATAGAGGATTCCTGTCCCTTCCCAGCATGGGTACTCAGAGGGCAAGAGTCCAGGAGAGAGTACACATGTCTCAGTGCTGGTGCCCTGAGGACCACTGAGACACTTCTCAAACAACGCACAACTGCTCCCTGTCCCTTGAAGCTCCCCAGTGTATGCTAAATGTGACCGCTCTGACCTCCCGGTCACTCCTTTGGCTCATTTCCTGATTCTGCACATTGGTCAATGGTGATAGAGGTGTTTGGATGTCTTCAGAAGAGGAGTTCCAATGGGAAACTTTATCTCAGAAATTATATGGTGTTTGTTAACTGTGTATTCTGCCAACCATTGCATTGAATTCTAAGATTTCTAGGAAGAGAAGGACAAAGATGAAAACAGCAGCTCTCTTTACTGAAAATGCCAATTCATTAAAATCACTGATGTGGCCAAGTCATCTTCCACTGAAATGATGAAAATGTCATTCAGACATTGAGAGGTGGTTATTTCAGCCACCTTGTCACAGTCTTGGGGGTTAACAGGGTGCTGCTAGTTGGTACTGTCACCCTCAGAAGCAGCCTAAAAGCCTGGGCCACTGACTGCTGATTAGGTTTGGGGGCATGTCCTGATGTTTTGTTCACCTTAGTAAAGGCAGATTTGGGTTCAGTAGCAGGCTTTTCCTTTGGTGCACACTTCTCTTGAGAGATCACACTCCAGTTGAAAGCTCCTCAATGTCTCCTGACTTCTGGACTTATGGGTCTTGCTTTGGGGACTGAACAGTTGCAGTGTGGTTTGAGGTCAGTGATATTGTTTGGTTATCCCTTTAAAACAATTGTGGTTATTTGCAGCTACTCCAGAACACCAAGTCAGTGCTTTGCTTTGTTTCCCTACTGGCCCCAGGGTCAGAAACAACACGCCCAGCCAGCAAATGCATCCCAGTGCTAACCACATAATGTCTGCAGGTGAAGCCTCTGTGATGGACTGGTGACCAGGAGACCCTGAAACCACTTTTAGGATTGTAGGTTCCTTTCTAATGGAGCTTGGAGTGCCATGAAAATGCAGAAACTGCTGAAGATAATGTGAAGAAAGGAATTAGACAACTATAATCTTCAATAATGTTAGGTGAACAAAAACAAGAGGAACGGGGAGGACGCAAAAATATAGGGAAGGCTTCCATTTTCCTCTTCCTTTGAATAAACTATCTGTTATGCAGAGCCCTGTGCTGAATCTGGCACAACCGTATGAGCATGAAAGTCAGTGACCATAAAAAAACAACACAAAATTCAACCCTCAGAGTTACAGGAAACTGGCCTTGGCTCTCTAGAACTCTCCAGCCTGGTCTCGATTGTTGTTACTACTGCTGCTCCTGCTGGTGTTCCTGTTGCTCCAGCTGCTCCTGCTGCTTCTGCTGCTCCTGCTGCTCCTGCTGCTCCTGCTTCTCCTGCTGCTCCTGCTGCTCCTGCTGGTGTTCCTGTTGCTCCAGCTGCTCCTGCTGCTCCTGCTTCTCCTGCTGCTCCTGCTGCTCCTGCTGGTGTTCCTGTTGCTCCTGCTGCTCCTGCTGCTCCTGCTTTTCCTGCTGCTCCTGCTGCTCCTGCTGGTGTTCCTGTTGCTCCTGCTGCTCCAGCTGCTCCTGCTGCTCCTGCTGCTCCTGCTTCTCCTGCACCTGCTGCTGCTCCTGCTGCTCCTGCTTCTCCTGCTTCTCCTGCTACTCCTGCTTCTCCTGCTTCTCCTGCTTCTCCTGCTGCTCCTCCTACTCCTGCTTCTCCTGCTGCTCCTGCTTCTCCTGATGCTTAATTCACATCTATTTCTAATTGTAAGCCTTTAAAAATATTGAATGAGAACAAATAAGATGGCTCAATAAGTAAACACATTTGGTGAAAGTCAGATGAAATGAGTTCAAGCTCCAAAGTGAAAAATGACAACCAACTCCTGAAGTTGTCATCTGATTTCTACATGTGTGCCATGACACTCACAATTTCATTCACACACAGAATGATAAGTAACAATATGCTTTTAAAATATTGAAAGAAAATCCATTTATGATTATATAACAAGACATTCATGTCTATATCATCTATATTAATATGTTAATAGGAGATAATCAATGCCTGGCAATAAAACCCTAGCTGATATTACAGGATTAATGAGGTCATGAACCTTAGGAAAGAATTTACTGCCACTTGGCTAGGCCAGTATGATTCCTTGATCTACTCTAAATCTTACCCTTATATCCATACATAAGTGGAGGTTCCATGCCTTGACAAAAAAAAAGCCTTTTTACATGAAATGGAGAGGATAAGAGAAAACTGTACCTAGACAAAATACAGAGACCAAGAGATCATGGGGAGTCCAGCCCCAGTGGGTACATCTACGTCATAGTTCCTGCATTGATGAGGCTAGGAACATCACAGAAGAGGGGGCAGAAAGATTGTAAGGTCAGAACATCAGGAATTATGTTTTAAAGCAGTCTCTCACAGAAATGTCGGTACTACCAGACTGAAAAAAATGGCAGTATGAAAGAACACGTTACCATGGAAGGGGAAATTTTTATAGGTCTCCCCTTAAACAAAGAACTGCAGGTAACTACATTTGCCTCTTCCATAGAGGATCACTCTAATCAGTTGTCTCGTGTAGAGTGGTTGACTTAAAAATTATATGGATACAATCAACAAAAATTTATTCAGCTGGTTGAATTTATTTTAACTTGAGAATATGCATATATGTGTAACAATGATAAAGAAAAAAGAGGCTATCATCTTGAGAGTGGGGGTATGGGAAGGGTTTGAGTTAGGTTAGCTTGGAGGGGCTGAATGTAGCAAATGAAAGAAAGTAGGAGACTCCTGAGGCCTGGGGCCTGCATGCACACAGCAGGGAGATGATCCAGGCAGACCAGAATCTGCCTGAGGCCTGCAGACTGTGCATAAGCTAATCTGTCCCAGTGGATCAGCCCAATCACAGTCTGCCAGTGCCCTAGTCCCACCTCCACCCACTGAACAAGGAGAGCCATCTGAGTATTGGACCTGCTTGCACCCACCAGGAGAGGGAGAGACCCCACCAGTATGCACTGGATGAAGGGATGGGTAGATGACAGTATAAGAACACAGTCAACACCTGAACAAGAAGGAGGTAATGGGCCCCCAGATTTATAGCTGGGAATCCAGCATTGGACAGTCTCAGACCCCCTGAACATGGGTCTCAGTTAGAAGGCCTGGGCAATCTAAGGGACCTCTGACAGTGGAACCAGGATGTATCCCTGGTACACAAACGGACTTTGAGAGCACATTCCCCATGGAGGGGTACTCCCTTAACCTAGAGGCAGGAGGAAGGGCCTAGTCCCTACTCCAAATGACTTGATAGATTTTGATGACCCCTCCTGGAAGGCATCATCCTACATGTGGAGTGGGGGGGGGTAATAGGAGGAGAGGGTGGTTGTGGGACATAGGAGGGTGGGAGACAGCGAGGGAGGGAGAGAGGGAGGAAAGGAGAGGGAGCTGGGATCAAAGTGGAAAATAAGAAAAATACATAATTAAAAAAGAATTTAAAATACAAAAAAAAAAAAAAAAAAAAAAAAGAACACAGTCAACAACAGAAAGACCAATGTGACACCACCACCCCCAGAGTCTAGGGACTCCATGCCAGCAAGACTTGAACATCCTAACACAGACGAAGCAGAAGAATGATCCTAAAAACAGCTTCATGAAGATAATAGAGCCATAAAAGAGGAAATGAAAAAAATCTTTCAAAGAAGTGTAAGAGGGGGAAAAAAAGCAAGAAATCAACAAATCTCTTAAAGAAAGCAAGAAAAGCCAAGAAAAAAAAAAAAAACCAATCAAACAGATGAAGGAAACATTTCAAATAGGCTATGACCTGAAAACTGAAAAATGGAGAGAATAAAGAAAACACAAGCTGAGAGAATGCTGGAAATAGAAAATTGGGTAAATGATAAGGAACTACATATGCAAGCATAACCAACACCTAATTTTTGACAAAACAGCTAAAAACATGAAATGGAAAAAAGAAAGTATCTTCAACAAATGGTGCTGGCATAACTGGATGCTGACCTGTAGAAGACTGCAGATAGATCTATGTCTATTGCCATGCACAAAACTCAAGTTCAAATGGATCAAAGACCTCAACATAAATCCAGCCACAATGAACCTCTTAGAAGAGAAAGCGGGAGGTACCCTTGAACAAATTGGTACAGAAGACTGTTCCTGAATATTAACACCAGTAGAACAGACACTGTGCTCCACAATTAATAAATGGGATCTTCTGAAACTGAGAAGCTTCTGTAAGGCAAAGAATACAATCAATAAGACAAAACTGTAACTCACATATCTGACAGAGGGCTGATCTCCAAAATATATAAAGAACTCAAGAAGCTAGGTATCAAAACACCAAATAATCCAATTAAAATATGGGGTACAAAACTAAATAGAGAATTCTCAATAAAGGAATCTAAAATGGCTGAAAGACACTTAAGAAAGTGCTGAACATCCTTAGCCATCAGGTAAATGCAAATCAAAACAAAAAATACCATCTTACTCCTGTCAGAATGGCTAAAATGAAAAACACCAATGACAGTTTATGCTGAAGAGGATATGGAGAAATGGATACACCCCTCCACTGTTGGTGGGAATGCAAACTTGTCCAGCCACTTTGGAAATCAGTATGATGGTTCTTCAGGAAAATGAAAATCAGTCTATCCCAAGATCCAGTAATTCTACTCTTATGCATATACCAAAAGATGCACATTCATACAACAAGGTAATTTGTTCAACTATGTTCATATCAGCATTACTTGTAATAGTTAGAACCTGGAAGCAACCTAAATGCCCCTCAACTGAAGAATGGATGGAGACAATGTGGTACATTTACACAATGGGATGTTACTCATCAAAAAAAACACAATGAAATCTTGAAATTTGCAGGCAAATAATGGAACTAGAAGAAACCATCAGGAGTGAGGTAACCGAGTACAAAAAGTCAGACAAAGTATGTACTCACTCATATATGGTTTGTAGACATACAGCAAAGGATTACCAGCCTACAATCCACACTGCCAAAGAGGGAAATCTCTATAAAGACCATCACCCTCTTTGTAGAAGAGTATAAGCCCCATTGATTTTAGTCTCCAATGAGGTCAATTCATTTTTGAACACCTTGACAAATATTGACCCCTTTAAGTCCTCTCGTCAGTCTTGGATCTCTAAGAGGTTGTTATCTCCCTGGGGCAAGGCATCTTTCCTCAAACTCGGAGTAGGCCTCACCCTCACAATAACCAGGAAAAGCCACAAATTGTACCTTGCAAGGCACCAATCAGAATTGAGACAAACAAGTACTCTAGTAGTTGGCTCCAGCACATTACGGATAGCTTACCTGACTTGTATATAGGCTGCCAATTTCCTTGCAGCAAGGCCAGTACCAATCCTTGTTTGACAAGTCTCCTCCTACTCCACTCCTGCCCAATCAGTGCAACCCCCATCTGAATCCAGAATTCTCCTACCCCACCCCCATCCTTTCCTCCTCAAACACCCTGCAATAACTGAGCTCAACTCTCCCTGATCAAACTGCCATGCTGGACCTGACGGAAGGCCAAAGTTCCAGCTTGTGATAAAGGCTCTTTACTTTGTTTGTTTTTGTTTTTGTTTTGTTTGAGACAGGATTCCTTTGGGTAGCTTTGGATCCTGTCCTGGAATTAGCTCTGTAGACCAGGCTGGCCTCAAACTCACAGATATCAGCCTGCCTCTGTCTCCGCAGTGCTGGGATTAAAGTCATGTACCACCAACACCTGCACAACAGTCCCAGTGAGGATGGCCTGTTGGCAAATGGACGGAAGAGTTATCTTGATGTGGAAACACCTCCATAATGGGTAGCACCATTTCTCCAGTTTGGGTCCTGAACTGTGTAAGACTGGACTGATGAGTAAACCTGTGTGCGTTCACATTCATTTGTCCCTGCTCTTGCTAAGGTGTGATTCAGGCTTAAGTTCCTCCACCTGCCTTCCTGATAGGCTAGAACCAGAACTGTGGCTAAAACAAACCCTTCCTCCCTGGTTGTTTTTTTGATTGCATTTTTATCACAGCAGCAGGAATGAAACTAAACATTTTTAGGAAAATGTTTTATATCTGTAACTTTCTACTCTTTTCTTAGTTGATCATTTCTTTTGGTTACTTTTTCTACAAAATTTAGAAAAGTTTTTTAATAAAACAACTTTATGCCTTAATGAAACACTGGGAGCCAAATCTATGGCACTGCAAACCCAAGGTTATATATGTTACATTTCCTTTTTTGTTGTTTTAGTTATAATTGTTGTGTTTGTTGTGATCAGTTTTAAATGAGACTAATGATCTGATAAGTTATGTCAGTCTTAAGCAATCACTAATGCCAGATCTGTTCTTCTAAAGATGTGACTTTTCTTGAAGCAAGGGAATTGTGGCCAATTAAGGTATTTCTGTGCTTTAAGAGTGAAATCAGTGTGATAAAAACAGCATTATAAATACCTATTAGCAATAACAAGTCTCTACATATAAAAAAATGCTATTATTTACATTTAAATAACTCCAGTGCTACTCTGAAAACATAGATGAATACGTAAACATAGATTAATTGTAAACTGAAAGCAGAGAAGAAAAATAAAAGCCTATGAACATTGAAAAATAATTTAAAAGTTAAAAAAAATGTAAGAACTGAAACTTTGAAAATGAAATGTTTCATTTAATAATTTTGGCTTTTAAAATTTGCAACAGAACTCTGCTGTACAAGATTGGAAAGGAACAGGTGTTATTCCTATTTTAGGAAAATATTTGGATATGCACTTGTTTATTAGGGCATGTTTTTCTCTGTGGATACTGTGTATATGTGTGTTGTACATGCCTATATATGTAATTGTTTAGGAATGTACCTTTGACACCATTACCAGTTTAGATAGTGGTGAGCATCAAAGTGTAGTTTCTTTTTGCTGTACAATGACTTGCAGCAATTATAGTATCTACTTCATCTTTCCATTCTTAAAAAAAAAATGAAAGATTAAAATGTAGATTCAACAAAATTCTTGATAATCTGCCCATGGACTAACCAGATAATGAATGCAAGCCTTCATGTTGGCTACGTATATCTCTAAAAGCAGGATGTGCTATTTATCCTTCAGAAATGCTCTGCAATGAGACAACACATACTGTAGAAGTGTTAAAAAAAGGAAAAGTTTTTTCCTTTACGGTTATACCAAAGGAGTTGTGAATATGTATAAAAGTAGTGGTTATTGAATACATTCATTTTTGCTGGATGTAATTTTGGTAGTCAAATTAACTGGAGTGATGGAAAATCTTAGCTTTGTTTCTCCAGATGAATCTTCTTCATCAGACATGAAGGCTGTGTTTTGTCACATAACTTTAGTTTTCTGATTGTTTCATGCAGAGAACTTATCCTTTCTGAGGAGTAGATGGCTTAGTAGAAACGAGGTGGGAGAGGGGAGGAAGAAAAAGAAAGGAGGGAGGAGAAACTGTGGTTGATATGTAAAATAAATAAAAATTTAAAAATAAAAAAACATGACTTTTCTTAAGAACAGGATCGTGAACTTAAAGTTTAAAGATGAGAATCTAACTTAATCATCGATGGAGTTTAAGCCCGCAAAAGCAAAACGTAAAAACCATAGAGCTAGTCAATGCAGGCTTAAAGCAATGGCTTTCCAATTTTAGAGCTAAGCTCCAGAGGAAAAGTCTTGGCGAATAAATTCCTTTCTCCGTGTGATTGTAAGGCAAAATATTTTATTCTTTTATTTATACTGAAACTGTACTTCTCATGTTGTTTATGCATGTAACAGAAAAGAAATAAATGAACTATAGGCCCCTGGATGTGTCACCATCTATCTGTCCATCCAGTACTAATCTAGGATATAGTTCCATTCTCGATCAGGCAACACATCCCCCCAGTCAGGCATCAGCAGGGCAGGGAACTCCTTCCATAATTCAGGGGGCCATCTCTGCCCTCCTCCCTTGGGATCCAACCATTTTCAGACATAAGTCTGGAGAGCCTATGCTAATAAATTCATTGTCTGTTCAGTGTAAAGTTTAAAGATATGGACACAGGCAACAGGTTTGATTTTAGTTTCTTATAAAAACAGGATCCCTTAAATACATACACATTGGCATATTTTGCCTTTAAAATGGACGCGATCCCTTCCTCTGAGCATCATTGAGTACTAGAGGACAGAGGAGGTCAGCAGAGTTGGCTTTTGTGAAAGTGTTAACAAACTGCAAAGTCTCCTTTGAGAAGGGAAGTAGCTCCCTTTGCCTCAGGCTATCTGTCTTGGGGGGGGGGCGTAGATAAACTGGGTCTGTGGCCTGCGCCTTTAGAACACAGGTTGAGAAACAGCAGTCCCTTGACTATGTCAGAGTTGAAAGAGAGCGTGGGAGCAATCATTCCTTGTGTGTTGTGGATTAAGCATGTATTTTCAGGAGAAACAGCTCTCTTGCGTCCCAGGCTGCTTTTATACCAATATTCCCCTCCAAAAAGTCATGCCCTCTTCCATCTGATCCAGTAGAAGGGATTTTTTATCTTTGGCGACAGTGGCACTTATCAAACATTAAGTCTCTAGACAGGGGCGGGGCGGGGGGGGGCGAGGAAAGGAAAGAAGGTTGCATGCAAGCCATGCTTAGTAGCTCAGAAGAGGTAAATGACAATGAGAAAGGCCCATAAATAATGCTTCAGGCAATCTTGAGGTGATTGTGAGTGTGAATGGCCATGGTATGAGCACAGAGACACTGTTCTTCCATGCTCAGTAACGGAAGGACTCAGGCTAAATGTCCACGGTTTAGACACAGAAAAGACTTTCAGGGCTAGCCTGTGTGGAACAGAGTTGGAGAGCTACTTTTAACATATGCTTTTAAGAATGGGGAAGAGGAGAAAGTGGGGTGCTTAGAAAGAATGACAACCAAGTGTGGATATGGATTTCCTGAAGGAGAATAGAATAAAATTAGTTCATACAAACCCAAGTGTGGGTACAGGCTCCTCAAAGGGGAGTCAGAACTGTCTCAGCAGGATACACATATTCTTCTTCACCTGGTTATGGCTGAAAGGACTTCTCCACTGGCACAGAAACCTAGAGTTACGACTTCAACATCTTTTTTAGAGATGCAAGTCAATTGAAAACAGACATATAAAGGCTGATGATGATTCAAATAAATAGATACTTTATAATTCGATATAAAAATGGCAATTTAGGGATAGGAAATTAACAGAAATTGTCAAATGATATTAATGCATTCCTATTCTTTAATGAAGTGAGTTCATTTTCAGATACATCCCTTTAAAGAAAAATTGGAAATAAATTAAAAATTTTTAGATATAAAGCTATATAACTTCATATACACTATTACAGAATATGATAACACTTTAAAAGTACTTTGTATATTTAATATGTACATTGACATTTAAATACATCAAAATGTAATCAAATTATACTATAATAGATTAAATATAGTTTTTACTATTATAAATATATCAACATCAAATTTTAATTAATTGATATTAGATATAATTTGTTCATATTTAAATTAGCAAGTACCTTTTTAATTGTTTGAGGATCTCATAAAGTATGCACAAGTATGTTTTGATGAAGACTACCTGTTATTTCCTCTATTCCAATTCTTTCCCTACTCCTATTAACTGTTCCCTGCCAATATCCTGTGTTCTTTATTTTCTTTCAATCCCAGAGTCCATGGAGTGCTACCAATATATCTATTCATTGGTGCCCAACCATCTATTGAATCATGTGTAGTCTCCCTGAAGCTGCACTCATGAAGAAAACTGGCTGTCCCTGTCCAAGTGGGACTTCATGACTCCCTTCTCCATGATGGAATATTGTCTGGCTTGATCTTGGGAATACAGTCTTGTGCATACCACCACAACTGCTGAGTTCGCATGTACAGCATACTTCTATTGTGCCCAAAAAATACTGCTTCACTGTAGTCATCTACTGCCTCTGACTCTTAGAATTTTCCCACGTGTTACATGTAGATGAAATACTTTCAAATAAAAATCAACCATCGTAGTTGTCCTTTTAGCTGTGATATTCACACACACAAAAAAAGTTTTTGTAGGTTGGAACGATATTTATTTTCTTTTTTATATTTTTTAAATACTTTGACCAATGTGCATATACATGTTGCTTTTGTAAGTCAGATAAATAAATATAAAGCTATTGTTTCAAAATCACCTGCACTTGGGTTCTTTGCAGCTGTAATGACCTCTCAATTTCCCTTACAATAAGTTGTATCTATTCATCTGCTTTTTTTGTCGTTTGTTTTCCTGAACTGTAACCATGCCTTGCCTTGGGCTCTTTTGATCAACATTGTTATTGTTTTTCATGTCCTACTGAAATAATAATGTGCTTTGTGCGATTACTGACCTCCTCAACTAAATAGAAAATGAATCTGAAAAACATCAACTTGAAAAATTAGAATGTTACAAAAACAACCTGCTCCAAAAACACCCTGAGAAGTTTGCCCTTTTAAATAATGGGAGAGAAAAAAAAAATCTGTAATAGCAATGCAACCAAAGTGAAGAATCAAAGGAAAGACATAACCCACTCCTGGGAAACTGAGAAACCAAGCAACTAGTGAGCACCATGAATCCCTAGACTGTTTCCACACTGCAGGGCATTTCCGCATGTGGGGTGGGACATCTGAAGAAGGAAGCTGGCTACAACTCTCAGGTGTATGCTCACAGTGTTTCTAGGTCCAATGTGCATGGAGCACATGTGGGCATATCCAGAGGATCCGTTCTGCTAGTCTGCAGTGCAGAACGTTAAGAGTTTCACTAAGAAAAGTGGTTGGACCTGAAGACAATGTGGAGAGGCTTGTGCTCATTTAGAAAATGAATTTCTACACTGTTTAAGTGATAGCTTTCAAGAAAGACATTTGACTGCACAAGCAGGTATGTGATGTTACTGGAGTCTTGAGGGTCAAAAACTGCCCTGGCAGCCTTAACAAGTCCCCCACTCCCTAAAACACACACACACACACACACACACACACACACACACACACACACACACTCCTTAATAATAATAAGTCCATTAAGAGACATGGAACTGTGAAAAACAGGAAAGCATTTCATTCACTGGGATAACATTGAAAAAGAGAGCAAAGACATCCAGTGATTCCTCACACACACCTCTGCAAGTCCATCTTCAGGCAGCAGGTATGAGGTTTAGATTTAAACAAGGGCACAGGGTATTCATAACTGAGTATTTCTGACCAAGGTGTGTTCCAGCCCACCACTGACTGCCATTAAATGAAACAATTTTTGAAGGGTTGTTGCTCCTCTCTGATTCTTTCTCTGTGAACAGGGCTGCTTTGAGAAAAAAAAATTTTTTTCTAGGATCTTGTGTCAAGGAATTTTAAGAAATATTTATAATACTATGAAAATGAATGTGTTCATTTAATCTTATTTATTAAAGTTATAAAACATGAGATTAGCCCCAAATCCAAAAAGAGGTGCTTAATGATTAAGAATCAAGTGTATAAAAAAAGTTTAGGATTATTTATAAAAAAAAGAATATCTTAGAGTAACTAATAGAAAACATGCAAATACATATGAAATGACATGGGGATTTGCCTGCTACATTATTTATCAAAATGAAAACTTTAAATGGATAATTAATATTATAGCCTTAATTTAATTTAAAATTGTAACTAATATAATAAAACATTTATGTTAAAAAGATGAAACATGACTAGAAATATAGTTCAGTCAATAAAGTGCTTGCATTACCAGCATAAGGACCTGAGTTTAATCCTCAATACCCATGTCAAAATGGCAGAGACAGAGGCACACTTGTAAGCCAATCACTGGGCAGGCAGAGATAAGAAGATCTCTGGGGTCTGCTATCCAGGTAGCCTCCCCTAACTCATGAGCTTCGGCTTCAGTAAGAGTCCCAATTTCGAAGGAGATGATCAGTGTTGGTAAGAATGACTCCTAAGGTTATACTGGCCACACACTGTATTATCTCAGCCATATGTGGAATATTAAGAAGGTGAATTCATAGAAATTGAGGGTAGAATGGTAGTGTATTAATTACTGTTCTGTTGCTCTACAGAGACACCATGACCATGGCAACTCCTATAAAGGAGCACATTCAACTGGAACTGGTTTACAAATTCATCACAGCAGGAAGCACATGTGGTGCTAGAGGCATGACAGGAAGCATGGTGCTGGAGGGTGAGAGTTCTACATCTGGATCCACAGGCAGCAGGAAGAGAGAAACACTGGGCCTGGATTAGACTTTTGAAACCTCAAAGCCCACCCCCACTGACACACTTCTTCCCACAAGGCCACACATACTCAAAGTAGGCCACACCTCCTAATCCCTCTCGAATAGTACCGTTCCCTGATGACCAAGCATTCAAATATATGGAAGCCTTGGGGGCCATTCTTAGTCAAACCACCACAGGTGGTTACCAGAAACTAGGGGACTGAGGGTCATGTGGATATTGATCAATGGTGAATATGTCACATTAACACAGGAGTAAGAGGCCTGGTTCATTATCCCACAATAAACTGACTACAGATGATGATAATATACTATATATTTCAAAAGCTATAAGAAAAATGTTTAAATGTCATAAGAAAATGAAAAATGTCTGATGAGACATATATTTTAACAACGATGGCCCTGTTTTCATGTAGAGAGTAACCAAAGTATATATAAAATGTTATCAGTCATCACAGGTGAGGAACCAAAGGCAGTGTCTTTTATTTTTGCTGGAGAGATGGCTCAGAGGTTTAAAGCACTGGCTGTTCTCCCAAAGATCCTGAATTCATCTCCCAACAACCCCATGGTGGCTCACAACCATCTGTAATGAGATCTGGTGGCCTCTTCTGGTGTGCTGGCACACATGCTGTCATTAGCTACGTAGTGGTGACCCATGCCTTTAATCCCAGAATTCCAGAGGCAGAGGCAGGCAGATCTCTGAGTTTGAAGCCAGTCTGGTCTAAAGAGCTAGTTTCAAGACAGCTAAAGAGAAACCCTGTCTTGAAAAACCAACAATATTTTTTAATATTAAATAAAATTAATTTAATATTAAAATTTGCTAAATACATATTGTATTATTAAGTATGTTAAATGTGTAACATATGCATATATGTGTTGTCTAAGATTATCCAACAACTATATAGCAGTAGATACAGAAATAAGGAAGCAGCACACTCATATCTTTCAACTATATGAACTAGTGATTTGTAAAGTCCTATATGGTATTCAGCTACTTTTAAAACCTTAAATCTGCAATAGTTTTTAGTGAATCTTAAAACACAGAAGGTTAAAACAGAAGGCCTCAAGTTGTTATGAAATGTTTTAATACATGATAGCAATGTAACATTGCTTGTAAAATAGTCATTGTATTTACAGCATGGTATATGTGATGCAGTTTTCTTAATCCTTTGGATGACTATAGATTTCTAAAATAACTTTGCTTGTGTTTTCAATACAGAATGATTAACAAGTATTTCTGGAATACCATTTAGGAACTTTACAGACACTAAATATTTAGCAAACCAAGAAAAATCCATGCTTTACAAAATTCTCATTCTATAAGAAAAACAAACAAACAAGAGCAACAAATTATAAAC
Organism: Cricetiscus sungorus; assembly: GCA_030556225.1. Classification (NCBI taxonomy): domain Eukaryota; kingdom Metazoa; phylum Chordata; class Mammalia; order Rodentia; family Cricetidae; genus Cricetiscus; species Cricetiscus sungorus. The sequence goes on from JANBXA010000031.1 coordinate 42,491,164, forward strand.
AAGAGCAATTTCACAGTGTACTAAAAATGATACGTGTTACAGAGAAAAATAAGCAAGGGAGAATAAATAGACTGTATTATGAGAAACAGCAATGTAGTTTTTGATTTCACTGTACTTCATTTGTTTACTAGGATCTCTTTGTTTATCTGTTCTGTGGCCCAGGAATATCATGAATGTACTGTTTCAATCAGGCTTTCTTGTCCCTTGGACTCTGTTAGATTAGTAACAGAAATTGCTAGGAGAAGATTAGAAGTAGCAGGGGCAAGTATAGTGCCTTCAGAGGCCAGAAGGCAGTATCAGAGCTCTCAGGAGCTGGAATTACCAGCAGTTGTGTGACAACTGGCACGGGTAGTGGGAACCAAATTGGGTTATCTGGAAAAGCAGTATGCACTCAGCTGCTAAGCATCTCTCCAAAACCAACAATGCTTTAAATTTTGCCACATTTGGTGCTAAGAAACAGATTCTCTAAATTGGATATGGAATAGCTAGTTACTCTCTTACTTGATTTGTATGAAGAGATGTCTTTATTGTTATTAAAATGGAACTCTGTGGCCATAGATGTCACAGTGGTTAAAAGTTCTTGACAAATAAGTTTGATGACCTGACTTTAATCCTGAGCAACCACCTTACAAAGAAAAAGCTAAGTCTCAAAACTTTTCATCTTATTCTGCTTATTCTGGCATGGTGGCTCTAGGAACGTCGTGTGTTCTAGATCAGTAGATCAGACTGACCTACCCAGCCACACAGCCAGTTCCAGATCTTAAAATAGAAACACTGTCTCAAAAAAAAAAAAAAAAAAAAGGAGTTTTCTTCTGACCTTTTCATGTACACTACTGCCTGCAGACCTGAGAGACCTGAGTACACACACACACACAATTTTTGTTTTTCCTCGTGAACTATCAATCATCTTGACAGTTTGGGCATTTAAAATTTATTTTTAACTATTTATTCATACGTGTGTTTATCTCTCTGTGTGGATGCCACATGTTTGTCAGTGCCCATTGATGCCAGAAGAGGGTGTCAAATCCCCTGGAGATGGAATCCAGGCAGTTATAAGCTCACTCACCTGAGCACTCGAATCTACACTCTCATCCCCCTAAAACAGAAACAGGTTCTTTTGAACCATCTTGCCTGCCTTACAGATGGTTTTATGGAAAAGAAAGAAGATAATATTGGTGGGTAGGCATGGTCAACAAAGAAAATAAATACATAGATATGTTTGGAAAGAGCATGTTTGGAAAGTGTGTTCTATACAAATTAGAATATTTGTCATGGTCAGAGGCAAAAGGATACCTATTTGTTTAAGTAACACTAAGCAGGAAAACTGGCTGAAGGGGAATGTTTTAAATAAGTTAGAAAGAGTAGCATCAATGTTATTGACAGTAATCTACAAATCATTGCTAACCTTTTGTAGTACAAGTTTGTGACATAGTGGTATTTGAAGGATACAATTCAGTGCTAAAACTATTTAACACCAGTGTGTGACTACTGAGCTGAAGTAGACCCTTCAGGCAAATGGACAAGATCAGTTGCAGTTATCTTGTACTGATACATAATAGAGAGATTGTGGCTTGGACCAAAATGATTGTTGAGGTGAGAAGTCACATACTCAACAAATCTTGGAAGGAATACCAACAATAATTGCCTGAGGAATGGATAGAATATTCAAGAGTGATGAGAATCAAGAGTGATAACTACTATAGTTTGAACCATGGAAGAATGGCCTTAGAGCTGAGAGCACATTTGAATTATTTTGGGGGTAAATGTACTTCTCCATTTTAGGATCAATACACACCTTAATTGTAGAGACAGATGAGTTTCATCCACCCTCTATTTCTTGTAAAATGCATATGTGCATGACATTGTATTTTATGATGATGAAAATTATGAATATAAAGTTACTTCATGGAGATTAAATAGCAAAAATGTTGACTATTTTATGTTTTATTCACTTTTTAGATACAAGAGAGCCTTTTACACTTTATTTTCATCATACAGTGAAAGAAGATGCACAAACCAAAAATAAATGTTTGATCCTGACAACACTTTCTTCAGAATCAGTCATCAAAATAAAATAGTAGAAGCATTTCCCAGGACTGGTGACAACACCCATGATCAAACATAACCATCAGGAATACTTTCTTTTTTAGTTTCAAGAAAAAAAATACTATGTGTGGTTAGGCCACTGACGTCAAAGACTTGATGTGTCTCATGACAACACATGCAAGTTTTCAAATATTTCAACATTCAAACAAATTGTTTTCTTAGAGGTGTGTCAGATTACAGTAATTAGAATCTGATGCTGCTAACAAATCTGAAATTGGGGCTGTAAATGATCCTATAACTTGTGTAACATAAAAATGAAAACTATAAATGAATTATGAAGACATTATTTAAGGTTCCATTCTTAAAACTTAATTGAACTTCTAGCAGCAACTATATTAAATATTTATGCAGAGGCAATTTATATAAGTTTAATATGACTTCAAACACTTGTTCTCCACACATTGAGTCATCAAGGCAAAATCATGAAAATAGTTTTGAGTTTAATACCTCCTCATGCATGTTTTGCTTTAGAGCAACACTTTATGGCAGATAATTGAAAACTAATACCTCCTAATAAATCTTTACTACTTCACATACAGAAGTAATGACTCATCAGGTAAAGGATCCTGCCCCAAGCCTGATAGCCTGAGTCCTATCACATGGCCTCACTTGGTAGAAGAGGACAATGACTCCTACAACTTACCCTATGACTTCCACAGATGCACTGCACACACGGGGTAGGGGGACTGGGGGGTCACGCACACAGACAGGCCCAACAACCTCCACAAAATTTGCATACAAATAGATATAAGTAATGAATTACCATATAATTGATCTCAATTAATAACATTTGAAAAACTACAGCACTGGCTTCTTTAAGATACTCACAAGTTTTACCATATAAGCAGCACTTACAGTTTTTAAATTTTCTACTTCATTTTGTTCAATGAACCAATTTGCACTGAGAAAGTCTACCTTGGTGGTATCTTTAAAGTATGTGAAAAATGACTCTTAAAGATGATACATGATGTTAGAGGTTTTAGGATATTAATCAAGGAGTGTCTTTTGGACATGGCAGTATTTAAATGAATAATTTTAAAAATTCTTGTTTTCAATTCTAATACCACACCTGTGCCTGCAATCTTCTGAACACCTTCTAAATCTCTCTTTAACATATGTTATTTGTTTCTGTGCTTATTAACATTTGTATTATGACAGCCATTACTATAGTCTTTCTACAGCCAGGTTGAGTTGCTCTGAGTGATTATTTCTCCGTAATACAAATTAGATCTATGTATTTGTGTAAATTCCCCAGGGCTTCCAGTTGCTCCAAGACTAATGACCTTAGGAGATGCTTCATAGATGAGGGCATTTTATTTCTAACTTCTATTTGGTCTTGCTTCTCATCTTCTTCTGCCATGTGATTCCCCTGAACATATCCTGAATAAATCTAGGTAGTTTGCCTCAAATCCTTGCATATTCTCCCCATCCATTTTTAATTTATCAGAGCATCCCTCATCATCTGCCTTGCTATGTGCTCTGTCTGCCTAACACACCACAGCTTCCAATACATTTGTTGCTACTTTCATTTGTTTTTCCCAGACTAATTATAAATATCAGTGTCCTTTATAATACTTTCCCTCAAATTTCATGGTTACTCCATAGAGATTGAATGGAATAAAAGATTTAACACACACAAAAAACTTCTATGGAATATTTACTTTCTTTAAAGTCACAAATATTTTGACTAGAACAAGAGAAGATACGTAACATTTAAATACTAATTATAAACTGCATTCTACAGATCTGCTCTTCCAATACAATAGTCCTAATTCAAAAAGCACAGAGAATAACTTCTTCTTTTTTTTAAAAAAAAAAAAACAGTCCATTTCACCTTTCCCATGATCCAACTTTCTTACTTTCTCCAGTCACGTGTCTTTACCCAAGATTCTCCAAATACCTCAATTTTTTGAGTATTGGATCAATTTTGAGTATTTTACTTGGTTCTCAATTATTTTTGTACCTAACACTGTAACCTATTTGAATCTTGCGTAAACCCCAAGGAGAGCTGTCTGAACACTGTCTGAGGTAGCAGCTCTATTTTTTTTTTTCTTTTCCTGAGATAGGGTTTCTCTGTGTGCAGCCCTGGCTGTCCTGGAACACTCTCTGTTGCCTGTAGCCTGAAGACCATGTTGGCCTGAAGTTCACAGAGATTTGCCTACCTCTGCCTCTCAAGTGCTGAGCTTAAAGGTGTGTGCACCCTTTTTGTGTCGCTGGGAATCCGTCTCCTCCTGGCATTAGGCAGTGCTCTATCACTGGGCTACATCCTGGCCTCTCTGTGTTTCTAAACAGTACTTTGTCAGAGAAGGAAGGCCTGGATAGAACTGGCTCGCCATAGACAGGCTCTGAAATTTCAGCTAATTGAGAAACTATGACTTTTTAAATAACACTGGCCACTCTCAGTGGAGGAAGATGGGATAGAAGAACCAAATAGCAACTTGAAGGAAAAGGGAAATTCCTCACATTTACAGCCCTTAGAGGGAACACCGTTCTGAGCTTAGTGGGGAGTGGTCTCTGAACGTGGAGGGGAGGGGTCTCTTAGTTCAGAGCCCATTCAAGGGCTTTGATACAAAGATCTGACATAAAGTCCTAACTCAGGAGATGAATACTGTCCTCCTCCTACCTGCCTTGGGGCTGTTCCATTCCAGGAGCTCAGGGTTGGAGAAGGTACTAGAAAACTTATAAGGAGGGGCTGCTTTCAATAACAATGGATTTGCAAATGTGTGTATTCACTAACAACCCTCCTTAGAACAGAAGTCAAGAGGCAGCTAAGAATTCTCTTAAAAACACCTATCCTTTCAAGTTCCTAAAAATGTTTAATAAATATTTCTAAAAAGGGATAAAACTCAGTGAAAACTATTAATTAAAAAGAAACAGCTTTCTTGGTGTTTAACTCAATTGATTAGGCCACTTTTGCTGTAAGAAGCTCAATAGAATTTGATGTGCCACTTTTTTTTTTAAATTAGTTTCAAATAACAAATGGAGTAAATGTAAATTTTACAAGATGTAAATGTAATCATCTTGTTCGATTATATTTGATTACATTTATTCATCCTTTATTTATTTGTAAGTATGTATATGTAAAGGCTAGAAGACAGCTAGGGGAGTCAGCTGGTTATCCCTTTCTACCATGTAGGACCCGGATATTGAACTCAGGTCTTCAGGATTGGTCACAAGCTCCTAACCTTGCTTCCCCAAATTTCTGGCTCTGGAATTTTATTTTAATATATTGTTAATACACTGAAATTTTTTGTTCTGTGAAAATATTATAATAATAAGAGATTACAGACACAGGATGTTTATTACGGTCTTAGATAGTTTCCCCCAGTGTTTATGTTATAACCAAGTTGTCTTTGAGATGTTTATTACATAAATATTTGTTGTGAATTGACCATTGCAACCACTGGGGGACAAAGCAGGGACTGCGCTGGGTAAATAGTGACATTTTATTTATTCTGTACCCTTGCTAGCTCAAATGCCCGAATGTGGCTCAGGCAGAATGTTCTGGAAAGGTTTTTAAACAGGAGTGACAATTCATTTTTCTTTAGCTTCGTGGGTGGGAGTTAAGCACAGAACTACAGATGGCTATTTCACTCTCCATGTGGAGAAGCCCATCTGTGGTCAAAGATGATAAACATTACTTGGAACAAAATAGAATTTGTGATACATAGAGTCCTTTGGGCATCGGCTGTGTGACTTGACATAGGACCTAACCTTTCTGAGCTTTGGATGCAAAGCTCTTCAGTCTTGTGCACTACCACAATGTCTACAGCAAGCTGGATTTCTGTTTGCAACTAAAAATGTTTTGACCAAGTTAAAGAGGACTCATAATAGACTACCTTTTAAAAAATATTGCATATGAACCCTATAATGTATATTAAACAAATATATTTACAAAATAGAGGAAATCATGAGGTACTTTTAGGGATAAAGGCTGAAAGTATCAGGGAAAATTTGAACCTAATAAGTTGTACATTGTATGCAGATTTTGATACTTTACAATAATATATTATTTTCTGTTTCTTTTGTGGTACTGGAGATTGAACACACAAGACAAACATTCTATACTGAGCTATATGCACTGGCCTTGTAATTTTTTTTTTTCTTTTTTGAGGTTGTCTCACAGTGTAGCTTAGGCTAGACTTAAAATCACTGTGTAGTCCAGTCTGGCTTCAAACTCACAATCTGCTGCCTTTTGAGTGCTTGTATTATAGCTTGTAGCACCATAATTGGCAGTATATTTTATAATCCAACAAGAAATATAGAACTACTTAAACAGTTAAAAAATAAACAAGTTAATTCTTTTAAATTATCAATTTAAAGCAAAGTAGTCAAAAGGACATCAAGAACACCAAGATGTGTCTAGACTGGGAAATTATGATTGCATGTTTTAGCTGATTTATCTCCAAACAAAGACTATTATGGCAAGTTCACTTTCACGCTTTCCAGGCTACTCTAACTTTCTACATAGTAGTTAACTTCAGAGAGTCAAGATATATTTCTAAGTCTGAGTCATGAGCCTATTCAGTTGTTTTAAACATCCCTCGTCATATAAGGATGTAGTTGCATGATATAGAAGATTGATTGTCAAAAGAAAAAGAAAAAAAAAACCTTTTTATAAATGAGAAAGGAAGTGAAACTGGGGTGACAAATGAATTACCATGTGTAGCAACAGGTTTTGGTTGAACTGTGATTACAGATACAGAATGATGGGTTTCATCATAACTGTCACATACACAAAATTTGAATGGCACATTAGGCAGCTGGAGTTATCTGAAAGGAAGGAACCTCAATTAAGAAAATATCTTCATAAGCTCTAGAACAGCCCATTGTGGATGGTCCTGAGCTGCTGGTCCTGGGTTCTACAAAAAAGCAGGCTGAGTACGGCATAAAGAGCAAGCCAGTAATCAATAGCCTTCTATGTTGTCTGTGTCTGCTCCTGCCTCCAGGATCCTGCCCTGTTTGAGCTACTGTCCTGACTTCCTTCAATGATAAACAGTGATGTAAAGTGTAAGCCAAATAAAGTCTTTTCTCCCCAACTTGATTCTGGTCACAGTGTTTCATATCTGCATAGAAACCCAAACAGAGACATTACATAACCATGACTTAAAAAAAATGCTGATTATAAATTGCCAGGAGCCTCCTTTACCTGGCAATGGAACTGTTTCCAAGAACAAGACTTCTGGGCCATTCTGATCTGGGTTGAGATAACAGCTTTTCTTCTATGAGCTTTAGGACTTATGGCAAATTACTTGTCTTATACTTCCTAAATGAAATGCATTAATAAAGTGTGACATGCAGTTTTTTGAAGTTGAATAATGATAGATTTGGCACACAGTAATTCTTCAGTAGCTTACTACTATCATTGTCCGTACTTGATGAGAATCCAGTTCAGGAACATGGAAGGAGCATTGTTAGGTAAAGTCACAATGATCCCTGGTGCTAGAACTGGGGCAGATATTCAGAAATTTTGCTTGATTTTTATTTTTGTTGTTGTTGTTTGTTTTTTTGTTTTTTTTCTAGACAGGGTTTCTCTGTATAACAGCTCTGGCTGTCCTAGAACTCACTTTGTAGACCAAACTGGCCTCATAGAGATCCTGTAAGGGAAAAGGCCCAAACAAAGAAACACACCCTGAGCAGAGCCAAAGAAACACACTTTGGCTTTGCAACCAGAACCAAAGAAATGCACCCTGACCCTGAAACCAGTACCAAAGAAACACACTTTGTCTCTGGAATCAGAGCCAGTGAAAGAAATACATTCTGGCCCTAAAATTAGAGCCAAAAGGCTAAAAAGGACCAGTGAAGGAAACAGACTTTGGCCCTGAAACCGGAGCCAAATCTGACCCTAAACCTGTGCAGAAAACCAACAAACTCCTGAGCACCAGATCTAGCCAGTCTGAGCTTTAAGGACTAAAATCTGACCAATCCCCACCCTGGAAATCTCCCTAGGAAAACACCGCCCCCTATAAAGCCCTGTATAAATTCTGTGTCTGTTCAGCTTGTAGCTGTTCAGCTGTTGTATCTCTCCTGGATTCTTCCCTCCCAATAAATCTCTTGAATGAGGTTTGGGTGAGACATTCTTTTGCCACTTTCACAGGAGCACAGATGCAGAGACCACCATGAGAAGAGCTGGCAAAGTTACTCTCCACTCTAGGGGGAACTGGGGCTGAACTGTAACAATTTCGCTGGGGGAATCCTTCTCCTGCCAGAGCAGAGCTGATACACTGGAAAACCTTTCCCTGAAGCAGGGCTATAAGCTTGGCTCTCCAGTGCCAGAATACCTTCCCATCTGAGCTGTAACACTCAGTATTCTTTGGCTCCCGAGTGCCTGAACATCCCATCCAAGCCATCAAAATGCCTACAGATCCACCTGCCTCTGTCTCCCAAGCGCTGGTATTAAAGATGTGCTCCACCACCACATGGCTTTCTGTTAGAATTATTTATAAGAACAATTCATTAGTCTATGCCAAATAGAAAAAAGAAATACCATTATTAGCACAACTGCTTTAAGGATATAGGTTACTGAGACTACTAAATGCCCTGTCAGTTCTCTAGAACTTCTAAGCAATATGATGAATTCATTATAATTACAATAACAATCAGCATAAATCTGAAATTCTCAGATATGATGTCTGTGATGGAATTATCTGGAACCACATGGATAAAAATATTCATGCTTCCTGGAATGAATTTAAAATAAACTACCCAAATTTTGCTGTTAAGTATAGTGAGATATTTACCTTTTCTGCACCTGTGGCATAGACCACGCCCATTGCTTTGACCCCAAGATTGAAGTCTAAGGACAGGTTACTGGGGAAAAGGATTTCTATTTTTGTTTCCACAGAAAATAAAATGCTGTGGATTCCTTCCAGACTAACATGGTTTGATCAAGAACCCCTGAAACAGCATCACAGGTGATCCAACATTCAAAACAGTTGGGATGAGGCAGCCTTTCAGACCACTACATCCAGAATTTCTACATCTTAGGATCTCCAGGACAGCGCCTCCCACCAGCAGGAAGCAGTTTGAAAAGAACGACGCCCAAATTCCCAAATATTGTTTATAAATGTTTGTTTTCACTTATATGGGATTGGTTATAAATGGCTAATGACCACAAACAATCTTTTTAAAGGTAAAAGGGGGATTATGGTACAGATATGAATACTTTGTTTTGAAATGGATTTTCATTTATTGATACAAATTTAAGGTCGATTTTGTGATGTGTATATTTCTCCTCTTGTTTAGGTATTGTGTTTATATAGCTCATTTAAAAATGTATAACTTAGTACAGATTATAGCTACCTATAATAGTCAATTGACTTTATGCTGTATAAATTGAACATGAAGGACCCACAGGAAAGTGACTGCTGATACAAGATGGACATTTGCTACAGAGTTCTTGCTTCATGGAAGAGTCTGTCAGACATTCTGCAGGACACAGAGAAAAGTGACTGACAAACTGCCAATACAGGTGGACAGTTGTAAAGTTTCCTGTTTTGCTGAGGAGTCTGCTAGACACACTATGGCCTACAGGCTAAAGATGGAACATTACAGAAGAACTTCGAGTGACTGACCAGGCGAGTTTCTCTGTCATTTCTAGAGTTGATCTATTATCCTTCTGTGGTCTTTGAAGGAGTTAAAGACAAATATTATGGTTATAGTTTTCTTTAGTTAGGACTAAAGATAAGTTACATATGAACTTCAGACTCACAAAGATAGGATTAGATGATGGAATATTTTCTTTAAATCTTGCTAAATGTTAATGGACTAAATATTGTTAACTGTGGTTCTTGTTTGAGAACTGTTTTGTTATATATTTAACTATGTTAAATTTAAAACCCTTCTTTTCATTTTAGAAAAGAGGACATGATGGGAGATGTCATTCTGTAAATATGTTTCTCGTATTGATTAATGAATAAAGCACTGTTGGCCAATAGGAAAGCAAGATAGGTGGGACTAGGAGACAAGGAAGAGAGAGGAAGGAATAGGGAGGAGTTCCAACTTGGAGGATGGAGAGAGGAATGCCAGCCCCTCTCTCTGGTAAGATAAGAACATGCGGAAGTACTTAGATTAATAGAAATGAGTTAATATTTAAGACAGAGCTAGTCGATAAGAAACTAGTAACTGGCCAACAGAATTATATATTAATACAGAGTCTCTGAGTATTATTTGGGGCTGGCGCAGTAGTGGGGGGAAAAACAGGCCGTTGGGGGGAAAAACAACTCATTAAGAATTTATTAAAAACATTTTTTTCTCATCCATAATTTCCATGGTACTTATAGTTACTAAACTACAAAGCTTATCAGAGTCTCTTTCCTTTTGGGATTATACCTTGAAGAATAAGGTAATGTAATCATAGATAATAAAAATATTCTTGCTTAGAGAATCTGGTATTATAATTCAGATCTCTATTTTTGTGCCGTGCCTACCCCTGCCAGCAAGGAAGACGCGACTCCGGGAAGATCTTCTTCATGCAGTTTTAATCAGGATCCTTGAAACATGTTCTTCTGACCCTCGAGTGCCCGGGGGACCCCTGCACAGGCTTAAATACCCTTGCGCTAACCAACCCCAGTGAGCTACATGGACCCTGCAGATAGGCTACTCTAATGCGGAAGCAGACAGGCTGAACAGACTTAACCAAATAAGGGCTTGTTTACGCCATAGAGCGCTCACCCTTGTGGAGGTGGAAGGCAGAAGCCAGCGCCATCTTTAAGGCGCAGCACTTCGCAGATCTCTACATATTTTAGCTACAATATAAGTCTGTCTTGCTCACATGATCTTTCAGAAGTACCTGATTTTATATAAACAGCAAGGTCATCATATACAATTTCTTTGATTGTCTCTCCAAAGCTTAGTAACACTTTGTTCAATGGCACGTGTTACTAAGAAAGAAATGAACAAATAACAATATGCCAGAAACAGAAAAACTGAAAAAAAATGACATAAATTTTAGTTTTTAGTAGAAATTGGAAGAATAATCATTTAAAAGGGAATACAGAGTAATATTGATACATTAAATGAAAATAAGGCATATGGGGCAATTTATTGTTCAAAAATAGCAAAAGGCTAATACTGTCTGTCACTTTGACAAGATGTAAAATCAGTGAGGAACAAAGCTCTGGGTGTATCTGTGTAGCAGTGTGCTAACTGAGATGGCATTAACTAAGGTCACACAATTTATCCTAAATGTGGATGGCACCATTTTCTGTGTTGACCCGAAATGAATACAAGTGAACTGAATGCCACCTCATTTCTCCCTGCTTCCTGGCTGTGAACTCAGCCTGACCTTCTGTCTCACACCCCTGTCTTCCCAACAAGGATGAACTTCTACTATGAGCCAAGATTAAGTACTCTTTCCTGGAGTTGCTGTCGCCAGAGTAAAAGGGATGCAAGTAATATTGAAAACGATGAGTATCTTGGAGTAGGAGTGCTTCATTTTATGCATGTATTTTAAAGGCTGCACATTTCCTATTCAAGTCAAAAGAACCAAATGTGACTTTAAGTCTCACTTTAACTTATGGAAAGGAGGCTATATTTTCTCCTTCTCTTTCACCACACATTAGCTTTATCTGTTATAAAAACAAATGTTGACGGAGTAGCTAAGAACATCTATAAAGCTCCATCAAGTGAGCTGTATGAATTGCTTGATGGAGAATGGTCATCGAGACATCACTGAAGAAACAGAATTATATACTACTTTTTTCTTTTCAGTCTCACATCTGGTTGTTTTCCAAAAATGTAATCTGACACTTCTGTGGTTAATGGTAGCATGCATGAGATAGGCTTTAAAATATTTAAAAGGACAAATGGCAACTCCAGGCAGGGCAGTGTCCCTGTGGTGGAAACAGCAGAAGAATTCATACCGTATCCTTAAGTACATTAGTCATCTTCTGGATGGCACTTTGCTTGTTCTCTGAGGCAAGTTAATGTGATAGCAGTTGACAGTACAAAATCCTGAGACCAGTATCCAAAATTAGAATACCTTTAGAACATCCTCTCATGGCCAGAAATGTCCTTTAACTAATTATGTACACTGTAACCAGCATAGAAAGTGAATCTTTATTATCCATTTATCAGCATATTATACTGATGCTATGTTTAAACTGTATCTAAAAGGAAGATTGGTGCCATCTTTCCAACAACACATACTCTTACATATAATATACTGGACATGATGAGCAAGGTGACAGGTTTAGCAGTTAACCACTTAGATAAAAACAGGAAAAGGCTTGCTTGCGTGCGTGTGTGTGTGTGTGTGTGTGTGTGTGTGTGTGTGCACTTCACATACTCAAAATGTACCCATGAGTGTTTGAAATTGTCTGATTTCCTCTTAATCTATTATGAGTTTAAAGTAGAATGAATTATTTAAGGAGACTGCAGTCATGTGGAAAAGGTGACCATGGATTAAAATTAGAGATAGGATTAAAATGAGAAGGCTAAATAGTTATCCAACCAAGTATCAGCTGGCTTTCAAAAATTTAAACAAGCGAGTGGGCGAAAAATCCAGGAGTCATCACTGTTGGGATTCAATCCCTGCAACGCAGTGTTACTCTTCATTAAATGCTACCTTCTCAGGTGTCATAAATATATTATTCCTGATGTCAAGAGCAGTACAGAGGAATGATCAGGGCCCAGCATCACAGGTACTTAGGATTGGTTATTATTCTTACTCATTTTAAATATTTATATAGTTTGGAATAGAAAGTCCCGTTTGACACATAATGATATCAGTTTCACCTGCCAAGTTGAATGTGAAAAAAAAATGTATTTTAAACAAGTGTGTTTAAAATAGGCAGTGATGTTTTAAATGTTCTCTGCAGCTCTCAAAATTGTCTTTGCTATGGAATTTCTAGGTCCTGCAGCTCCTGTAACATGAGGATGGCCTGTCCTTATTCCACTTTCTCCTCAGGTTGAGAGGAAATTTTTACTCTTCTATCTCAACCACAGATATTTCCTTTGCTTCTGGCTATTTTATGAATTCTTCACCTTCATAACACACACAGCTGTTTTTAAATTTATTATTTATTTATTTTTATAATCTAGGCCCAACACTACAGCCTTAAAATGGAAGCCATAAGGCATGATTGATCACAAAAACAATTTCCGTTACAGGGAACCCTGGATTTATTATATTAGTGGATTTTAGTATAATTAAGACATCCACCAAAAAAATATTTATTCTAGCCACAGCATCATGAAGGGCTTTCCTCTAGTTTTTCAAAAAAAATTTTTTTTTGTATGTCTGGTCCATAGAATTGAAAAACTAGTGTACAAGTAGCTTTATAGAAAGAAGAATTTTAATTTGACGTGAAAGTTCAGTGGCACGTGGTCAAAACTATATTCAGCAGGGCTCTCCCTGCTGTGTTCATCATCTAGGTGATGGCTTACTTATACCTCTGCTTATTCAGAAACCTCAACTTTCTACTCTTAACCCCCCATCCCTTGGGGCTCTGATAAGACTGGCTGGGCCACACTTTCCCACTTGACCTAAGAGAAAATCTTGTAGTGCTGACTTCTGAATTTCTGACATGAAAAGTTAAATCTACACCTTTTCCTTTTGATTCTTTTCTTTGTTCATATCTCATACAGTTCAGAGTTGGATTTAAATATGCTTGCAGATTTTCTTAGTTCTTTTTCTTATCTCTGTAACAGAATGCAGACAGAAGCAACTTAAGAGACAAAGGGTTGGCTTTGGCTCATGGCTTCCAGAAATCATCACTATGGCACATAAGACCTGGGTGCTAGCCCTGAACCTGGCAGTAGGAAATTGTAGTATGGATTGAATAAATGTTCAAGTAGGAACTTGTAGTACGTGGTGTGAAATAAGAATAAATAGGAGAATGGACTCCATGTGCCCGCTAGGCACCATGTCCCAAAGTGTCCACAATCTCTCAGAAATACCAGAGGTAAGGATCAAGCACTCAAAACTGTAACTCTGAATGATGTTTGGGGTAATTTACAATGGAATTTCTTGGGTTTGCCTTCCTTCAACTTCTTGGTGTGTTTGGACATACCAAATTTTACAAAGTCTTTTAAATGCTCTTCTTGCTCTCAGAGTCACGGATTACTAAACTATGCTAGAGAAGCAGTCAACCAATAGGAAGCATGGCCTCATTGCTTTTGCCAGCTAAATCTGGTATTGTAAAAGAAGTTTCACTTGGATTAATACTGTTTTCTCATTAGAAACAAAAATGTATAACTTGTTAAGAAGAGAGTTTCAAATTAGTCAAAAGCAAAGAGAAGTTCTGTAGTCTATGTCTTGGTCCCGCAACTTTAAGAGCTCTACTTTTCCTACCAGGTAACTCCCTTCAACAAGTAGAGTGGACTCTTTCTGGTTTCCATGTCCAGCCTTATAGTTGCAGCAGATGCTGGGAAGACACACCACCTGTTTTTGTTTGACTTTTATTGTGCTGGAAACTGAGTTCAGAATCTTATGCCACTAGTCTAGGGTTCAAGTACTGGGATGTATCTCTAGCCTACTTGTAGCATCTAACTCAGCTGAGTCTGAATCTAATGTCTCCATTCTCCAAGAAAATTGCAACACAGTCAATCACAAAGCTTTGGCTAGCATTCACAAAAAATTACTCTCAATCCTCAAATTATTATATCTTCTCCCAGGTACCATGTATACCATTTTTTTATATAGCTACAGATAGGAACACTAGACTAGAAAATCTCCACCTTTGTCATACAAGCATTTTATGATTACTAACTTCTTGTTCCCAGAGAATATATAATATAGGAATTCCTACATATTTCCATAGAAATCATACATGGATTGCAGTATGTTTATATGAAAGCAGCATTACTCATGAACTTGAATTCATATTATGACCTTCACATATTTTTCCTCCGGGTGGAAATTTCTCATGCTTGATCACAGTCCAGAGATAAGTTTGCTCTGTAATCATACACACTGTATCTTTGTTCATCTAGATGTCTTGCATGTGAGAAGTTGGGGGAGGGGTGAAGAACCACACACAGTTGAAGCAGTCCATGTGTCTGGTCTTTCCTGAGGCATACTCTCCTGAGAGTAACCATTTGAAATATGTTTTACAAATTGCATTCTTAATGGAATATATGTAGTATGAGGTCAGAAAAATTCTTTTGTTATTTCTTTGAAGTCTAATGTTTTAAAAAATAATGCCAATTCTGATGATTTAGGAATCATTCAAAATTACATAACTGTGGTTTAGTTTTGCTTTTTAACCTAGAGGTGTATTCTTTTTTTCTCCTGCTTTTTGAAAAACACCAGCAAAGCATTGCTACAAGACATTTCTCTCTTCCCCACCCCTTTTATTTTTTATTTTTTACCAAAATGTGTTCACATCTGTGCAGAGCCAAGGCAGTCCCAGACACCATGTGCAGCCCAGGACATGACAACCTGTGTGGGCAGCTCTGTCATACATGACTTTTGGCTTCACAATTGGGGGCTCAGCAGATGAAAAATGAGAAAAAGGATATCACATTTCTTCCTCAAAATGATCACTGTTCCTGAAGTCTCTCAGCTGATTTACACAGAAGAGTTGGCAAGATGAGTTTCTTAAAACAAAACCAAAAAAAAAAAATAAATAAACAAAAATTCTACCAACAAAGAATGTAAAATACCCCTCCTAACTTCTAAGACTACTTCACAATGAGAGACATCCAGTGAAAATTCTACACTGGAGTCTACCCTCGATGTCATTACCTCAAGCCTGTTTGGGGTAGATTATTTCCTCTGTATAGATGGAGAAATTGAGGCCATGAAAAGTTCAATAAATTCATACAAATTCCAGCTGAGCTTTGTACTGGCTGAGCTTTGACTCATGGGTGTCTGAGTTTGGTCCAGAAGCTGAGCTCCTGCCTGCATTGACCTCTTATTTATGTGGATTCACACACAGGACATGTATGTTTTCAGGTGTCCTTACACTACTGATATTTGTGTGCTATAATTATTTGTAGATTTTATGAAAATACAGACATACAGGCAAACCAAAAGCCTCTTACTCTGAGGGTGCACCATTCCTGCACAGCTGTTAGCTGCAGCTAAGATTATTAGGGGCTTCCTCCTCACTTGTTCCTTCCTCTGTGACAGCACAGGCCGTGTGCTTTATATCCTGATTGGATTACACATGGCTAAGCTCATTCATGTCCCGATGCTGCCGTGCACCTAATCAAATGATTTACTGTAGTCTGTGGTAGGGCAATGATGTACAACCTGGAAATTTCTTTTTTCAAGTGCCCTGCTATGCCTGACTTTCCAGAGTACATTGGCAGACCACCTTCCCAGGGACCAGACCTGCAGACATACAGCTGGCACTTAATCACTGCATACCATTGTTTTTGTTCTCCCCAAAATATTGCTTTTTAGAATATGGAAGGAATATGATTGTAACCTTTTGGGGGATTCAAAGTGGTATCACATATGAGTGACAAGAGGGCAGGATGTGCCAATATAATATTTCCACATTCTTTGCATGGGGCTCCAAATATTTTAATTCTACTGCTAACTTCCAGTAAACAGTGTCAGACACTAAAAATGGATTTGAACACCTCAGTAATCCTCCTGCCCCCAACACACCCTTCCTACTATGGAAGCATATTATCTAAAGATGTGGGCCCATCTTCTCTAGAAATAATAGCTGGGGCTGGGGGTGGGGCAGTGTCTGAAATAACTTGAAAGCCTTCATGGACTAATATGTAGGATTCAGGGATACTGAATCCACTGGTATATAAAGAAGACAGAATTATATGTGAATTCTGTGCTTTTAATTATCTCAAATATAATTTAAGCCTAAGCCAATTTCCATATGAACAATCTTCTGGCTAGGATTCCTCGTGGCTCATCTACGTGGTTATGCCATGTGGTTGGAACAGGAAACACCTGTCTCCTGTTGGATCGCACTCACTTAACAAGGTCCCTGGCAGCACGGTCTTTTCAGTCCCAGTGCAACCCACTGGAGGTCATCGCAGTATGGACTATTTCAGTATGTATTATTAACCATGGGCAGCAAACAACTTTCAAGCACTTTGTGGGTCTGAATCATTATATGGCCACTAGAGGATATTGTCCTGCGGTCCTCTGAAAGAGATCACTTGCAAATTTCAAATTCACTGGGATTTCAATACATAAAATACCTTATTTTTTACATTTTTATAGTCAGAGAGAGAATATATCTCACCTTGCAAAATGGAATGTGCGTTTCTAGTTCTTTGTTTTTAAAAAGCATAATAAAGAGAATCTATCACAAAGGTTTTAAATGTCAGTACAACTTATTTGCCTTAGCGTTTTGGGTTTCTTTTTCTACCTTTTACAGTATGGGAGAACAGAATCCTCATGTTTAATATCCACTTAGGTTCTCATTTTCCATTTTGCAGTATGAAGTTTGACAGTTATCACAAATACAGATTAACTCTTGCAGCTTTGGGAAGGAAGGTTCCAACTTATTTCTTTCTTATCTTTTAATTGTCATAATTTCATAATTGACAGTTTGCCTAGGTTAACTTAAGCAATGGGTTTATGAGATTGGGCAATTGCTTTTCCATTCTCTCTGGGTTGTGAATATACTTGGTTCTTAACATTTTTTAAAAACTATTTTTTTTCCTACACACACACACACACACACACACACACATCATAAGGGTCATAAGGAGGTCAGAAGCTAACTCTCAGGAACTGGTTCTCTTCTACCATATGGATCCCTGGGACTGAACTCAAGGCATCACAAGCCAGTACTCAAAGCACCCTGGAACCTAGATCTCCACTAGTGATGATGATTTCTTTGGAGACAATCTCACAAAGTGTGGATTTCTTATTCACCTCTTGTCTACCATATATAGAAAACACCAGCTTAGTATACCTTGCCAAAGATGACGTCAGCCTTGAAGACAAAAGAAAAGATTTGACTTGATTTCAAAGAACCGTCTAGAGAACTCTGGGTTTCCTCTAAGCAAGCCTTCACCTATTTGGAGAAATCGCCACGGGCATGCCTGTGTGCTAGCACATTCCCTGTGGATTTTCCAAAATCTGTTCTCAAACAGAAAATGGTCAAAGCCAGTGACTCGTCCTTAGTGACATGTAGGTTGTCATTTGAATGAAAATAGCACACTGGTATCAGAGTCCATAGCAGTCTTCATGCCAAATCACACAGGGCAGAATTAAATACCCTTTCGGACATCTTTAACTTCCCTCTACGTTTCAAATGAAATTATTTTTTTTTTAAAACAAAAATATTTTGAAGACCCTTGTTAGACAGGTGTCTCAGGTAGTCAGTGCTTATCTAGTGTGCATAAAGCCCCAGGTGAGATCTCTGCACCACATAAAATGCTTGTTGGGCAGGCTTGTTATTCTAGCACTCTCGCTGTGAAGGAAAGAGAATTAAGTTTCAGGCCAACCTCATCTACATCTCAAATTGGAACATAGCCTGAGCTACTTTGAGATGCTGTGGGCTGAGGGGAGGAGAGTACTGGGGAAAAAAAATGTCTTGATGGGGGAGGGGCATTTGGGGGTCAGGTAGAAACCTGGTACAAGGGAAGCTCCCACAAATCTACAAGGATGACCCCAGCTAAGTAATAGTGGATAGGTGGCCTGAACTGGTCCTCTCCTGCAGTCAGGTTGGTGACTACCCTAATTGTCAGCAGAGAGGTTCCTCCAGTAACTGATAGAAACAGTGGTAGAGATCCATAGGTAACATTGGGCCAAGCTAGGGGAATTCTGCTGAAGAGAGAGAGGAAGGATTGTACAAGCCAGGGGGGTCAAGAAACAACTATCCTGTGCTAATGGAAGCTCACAGACTCTGGATTGACAGCTAAAGAGCCTGAATGAAACTGACCTAGGTACTCTACACATGTGGAAAAGTTGTATGGCTTGGTCTACTTGTGGGACTCCTAGTGTTGAAAACAGGGCCTGTTCCTCATGATTTGGCTGGCTTCCAGGAATCTATTCCTCACACTGGGTCATCTTGCCCAGCCTTAGTACGAGGGGAGGAGGTTAGTCCTACCTGAGCTAGATACACCATGCTTTGTTGACAATCATGGCAGGTCTGCACTTTTCTGAACAGAAATTGAGAAGTGGACTGCAGGAGGATGTAGGGGAGGGAATGGGAGGAGAGAGGGGAAACAGGTCAGGAAGTGAATTAAAGGAATACATTTAATAATAAAATCAGTAAAATAATTAAAGAGAAACAGTTCATTTTTGCAAAAACAATTTTAGGACTTCCCTGTTTTGAGAAGGAAGCATATTTGTTAACATTTTGGGCCAGTTTTATATTCTTTAAGAAGCTAGCAGTTTTCAGGTATTTGGCTTTACTTGTTATTACGTTTTTATAATATTGACATGATTTTGGTACTTAAAACTATCCTGTCTGAAACCACTCCTCCATGGTCCCCATGCACATATCTGTGGCCAGTTCTCCTGGGCTAGCTGTTTCCAGCATGTGTGCTCTATCTTTTGAGTCTCTATTCCCCCCTCCCCCTTTTCTTACACCAATTTTTAACATAATTCCACACTTTTTCTCAGCCTCAGTAGAAGGTATATGTTTGTTGTCTTTTGGTTTTTAACATAGAAACTGCAGTTTAGACTGAAATATCATGGTGTCAGTCAGTACCTGTGTCCTATGGGTAATGTATCACTAGTCTAAATCTTATTGGAGTCCTTTCCTTCAACCCTGTGAGTGAGTTTCAGGGATCAAACTCATGTCAGCCTTGGTGGCACATATCCTCACCCACTGGCTCATCGTGCCAATCCAATCCTGTATTAACAGGTGTAAGTTTGTACATATGGATGAGGTTTCATATTGCATCTCCAAATGTTCTACTACCTCTCACCACACATCCACTTGTTGCTGTCTCTCCCCAGGACCACTCTGGGATAAGATTGCTTTTCTCAGTACCCGGCCTGAGAGAGCAGGCATAGAACTTATATTTCAATTTGACCTATTTCACTTTACAAAATGTTCTGTAGTTCCAGCCATCTTCTTGAAAATGACAGGATTTCACTCTTGTTGACTAAATAATAATCCATATCTCTACTGAGTCCTTATCTAGCAGCTGTTGGAAGGGCTCTATAAGCATTGGGCAGACCTCTCTGTGAGAAGAGTTCTGTAAGCATTTATGGCCACCTCTGAGCACTGGTTTCTGTATACCCATACAACTCTTGGGCACACAACTTCTATACTGAATATTTTGCTATCTAGTCAAACAAAATATTTTAATCTCTTACCAACAGTATAGTTTTTCTATAATCATTTTAAAATGTCTTCAGTAGCCAGTTTCCACTGATTGTTTTGATTGCTAAGTTACTGTAGAGAGCTGTATAGTGCCACGCTTTAAAGTGGAACTGGCTTCTACCTTACACCTTCCGGTTAAGTCTGTTCAGCCTGTCTGCTTCCGCATTAGAGTAGCCTATCTGCAGGGTCCATGTGGCTCACTGGGGTTGGTTAGCTCAAGGGTATTTAAGCCTGTGCAGGGGTCTCCTCTCTCTCTTTCTCTCCCTGCGGGCCAAAAGCAACATGTTTAAAGGATCCTGATTAAAACTGCATGAAGAAGATCTATCCGGAGTCGTGTCTTCCTTGCTGGCGAGGGCAGGCATGTACAGATGGTGGCCTGTACCGGGAATTTTTCAGATCAGAACTTCTTGCAGTCAGGGCAGCACTGGAAAGTTCCCAAGGTAAGTTGGGACCAAAATTAAGGCCCTCGGTAAAGAGGCGATTTAAGGTCTCCGGTAAGGAGCGATGAAGTTCCGGGTTTGGACAAAATTAAGGCCCTCGGTATAGAGGCAATGAGGTTAGGAGCTATAAAGTCCCAGGTAAGTTGGGACCCAGTTAAAGACTGCAGGAAAAAGCGGCAATAAAGTCTCAGGCATTGAGCGAGTGGTTGTAACAAACCAAAAGTAAAATATTTAAGATGGGGACTTCCTAGTCCAATTTTTCTGGCTCTTCAGGAGCTACTTTTGTCAAAGAAACTTAAGATAAAGAAAAGCACACTAGAAAGATTCCTGAGGGAATGCGATGCCATTGCACCTTGGTTCGCAGTTTCAGGAGACATCAAGGTAGTGTGCTGGGCTGAGGAAGAATTGCAAGCCCTTGTAAAAGGACTTCAGAAACAATCCCCTAAGGGACAGAGGGGGAAGGGAGAGGAGAAATGGGATGTGAGGAAGGGCGGGGCCGAGGTACAGGGTGTTCCTTTTGCCCTGAGGTCTGGAAAGCCTTACAAAATGACTTAAGTCTTGAACAAGTAAATCAGATTGCCATAAAAGCATGGAAGTCATTACCCAATAAGGGAGAGATGAATGGTAACCTCACTAAGATACTACAAGGCCCAATAAAACCATTTTCAGATTTTGTGGCCTGTTTGGTAGAGGCTGCAGAGAGAGATTTTGGCATTACAGCAGCCATAGTTGCAGCTATCTCTTTTGCAATTGTGGGTTCAGTCATGGCTGCCATGGCTATGAGCACATTGGTGCAGACAGACACTAAGCTAAATGAGTTGTCCAAGAGTGTGGCTACGGCCTTAGATGCTCAGTCCACAATTGGTGCTCAACAAAAAGGAGGTTTAATGATTGTAAACCAAAGAATTGATCTGGTGCAGGAGCAAATAGATTCATGTGAAATGAAATATCCAGGCTTGTGTGTTACCAGCATTCAATATAAGAACTTTACACGTGCTGCTAATTTGTTGCAACAGTTGTCTAGCTATCTTTTAGGAAATTGGTCTGCTGACTTTGATGACCTGATGGCACAGCTGCGAGTGGCCATCGTTGCAGTGAATTCGACACGTGTGGATGCGGGACTGGCTACCAGATTGTCATCATGGTTCCCGTTGCCATGGATCATCTGAAAGAGTGGGCGGGAATGGGAGCCATGGCTGTACTCTTGTTGCTTATCTCCTTCATGGGCCTGTGGTGCCTTTGCAAGATGAGGTTTGCTCAGAAGTGGTATGCAGCTATGGTTGTCCAGGCATTTACAGCCATTGAGGCAGGACAGTCTCCCCAAGCATGGCTCACAGTCATGAACAAGTATTGATCCTTCATGCTCAGGTTGTATGGTTTAGCACTGCACTCTGAGTTAGCTCTGGAAGTGAGCAACTCCGAGAAGAACAAGTCTGGTTGCAAGTGGGTTGGTGTCCCAGGCCCCACCTCCAGGAAAAAGATGCCGGACGGGTGTGGCACTGACTTGGCTGACTACCAGGATTTAGGGTCATTACAATGTCCACTGCTTTACTGGAGACCAGACCACTATCCTTGCCTGTTGCGTTATTAAAACAAAAAGGGGGAACTGTAGAGAGCCATATAGTGCCACGCCTTAAAGTGGCACTGGCTTCTACCTTACACCTTCCCGCTGGTAAAGACTCTCTGGGGAAACAAGCCCTTAATTGGTTAAGTCTGTTCAGCCTGTCTGCTTCTGCATTAGAGTAGCCTATCTGCAGGGTCCATGTGGTTCACTGGGGTTGGTTAGCTCAAGGGTATTTAAGCCTGTGCAGGGGTCTCCTCTCTCTCTTTCTCTCCCTGCAGGCCAGAAGCAACATGTTTAAAGGATCCTGATTAAAACTGCATGAAGAAGATCTACCCAGAGTCGCGTCTTCCTTGCTGGCAAGGGCAGGCGCGTACAAGTTACAAAAACCACAGCATAATTTGAATAAAAGTAATGAGATAATATGTTCTTCAAATTGAGACTGTTAGCACTATATTTTAGTTATTATCTAACATGACATTTACTGTGTTGAGGAAGTGTATAAAGTGTATAAAGTGAGCACATGGACATCCAAGGAATGGTTGAGGGGAAGGTTTTTACTCTAGCTCTTAGAGATTATAGTCAGAGGCATCTGGAAGAGTAGAGGGCAGGAAAACAAAGTAGTAGATTGAACAGGGCCTTGACAGGAAAGGGGGTGGAGGTAAGTCAGAGAGGAAGACAAAAGAGGACCAAGAGAGCTCATGGCTGAAGTGGATGAAATCGTGGCTGAAGTGGCTGAAATTGTAGGGTCATATAAGAATGACAAGTTGGGAGGCAGGGAAGTCCAAGAGCTGAAGGAGTTTATGATAGGGGGCAGCAAGAAGAGATGAGAAGAGCATCTGGCAGTTGTGATACTGAGGAAGCCAGGAGGCCAGCATGCTTTGGTATTGTAAGAAGCCCCACAGTAAGCCATTTGTTTGAAGTTTCTTTTGAACCCAACACTATTATTTTTGTTTGGTTTGTTTTGGGTATTAGGGGTTGAGCTCCAGGGTTCACACGTGCTTGGTGAGTGCTCCACAGCTCAGCTGTGTTGTCAGATTTCAGCATTGCTTCAGAAATTATTGTTTGAAATGTCTTACTCTTTCAGCTTTTTGGCCCCTTTGAGGAGCCTGGCACCCAGGTCTCAAATAAACTACACACAGAGGCTTATTCTTAGTTATGAAGGCTGGGCCTTAGCTTATCTGGTTTCTAGCTGGCTTTTCTTAATGTTAACTATCCTGTCTATCTTTTGCCCTTGGCTTTTCCTGTTCTCTTACTTCTGTAACTCTTACTCTTACTTCACGGATTGCTGGATAGCTGGATGACTGGATGGCTGGCCCCAGACACACTCCTCTTCTTGTTCTCTTGTTCTTCCTCTATTTATATTCTCTGCCTGCCATCCCCTCCTATCCTGCCTTGTTATTGGCCCTTGAGCTCTTTATTAGACCATCAGGTGTTTTAGAGAGGCACAGAGACAGCTTCACAGAGTTAAATGACTGTAACATAAACAAAAGTCACACACATTAAAATAATATTCTATCACAAGAAATAGTCACCCTCTAATCCAAGCCATTTTGTTTAATTATATTGAGATTCTCACATCTGTCTTCTTTCCTTCCTTCCTTCCTTCCTTCCTTCCTTCCTTCCTTCCTTCCTTCTTTCCATCTTTCTTTCTTTTCTTCATTCCTTCCTTCATTTCTTCTCTCTCTCTTTCTCCCTTCTTTCTTTTTCTTTTGAGTTTTTCAAGATGTGGTTTCTCAGTGTAAAGTCCTGGCTGTCCTGGAACTCATTCTGTAGAGGTGCCTTGGCTTGAACTCACAGAGATCTGCCTGCTCTGCCTCCTGAGTGATGGGATTCAAGCAGTGCACCACCATCACTGCCAAATAACATTATCTTTCAATTGATACCTTTTAGATTTTTTGTTTCCTTTGATGGGACTTTCTAATTACTTTACTATAGAGTTGTATGTATTCCCCACATATAGTGATTTTATATCAATCTTTGATCAAATCCATGATCCCAGCCCAAATGTTAGCCTTTCATTTTGTTAGTTGTTGACATTACTCAGTAGAAGCTTTGTAGTTTAATGCAATCTCACATAATTTTGTTATACTGGCTGTACTTTTGTATCAAACTCTAGGTAGAATTTTTCATCTGGCTCCCCAGCTCCCAAATAACCACATGGAGACTTCTTACTAATTATGAAAGCTCAGCCAATAGCTCAGGCTTGTTTTCAGCTAGCTGGTATAACTTAAATTAACCCATTTCTATTTATCTATATACTGCCCAAGGGCTTATTTATCTCATCTACATGCTCTCCATGCTGCTTTCTTCTGTGTCTGGCTAGTAACTCCTGAGACTCTTTCCTTCTTCCAAGCATTCTCTCTACCCTGTAAAGTCTGCCTAGCTGCTAGATGTTTAGCTTTTTTATTATTTTTTATTAGTAGTATTATACTAGTTGGTTTTTATTCAGTGTATGGCAATAGTCAAATTACTTAGTACCAGGTTAAAAAAAAAAAAACAAACCAAAAACTTTCTTTCCTACATAATTAATTCATTAATCTTTGACTGTTGATCATTGTCCTTGTTAGGTTTCTTTGTGAACTTGAGTTCTCTCTCAGTTTAATGCAGAAATCCTGGCTGTAGTGGTCTGCTAGGCTGCATTGTCTCAGGGGGTCTTGCTTGATCAAACCATGTTAGTCTGGAAGGAATCCACAGCTTTTCATTTTCTGTGAAATAGAAAATCCTTTTCTATCTCAAAAATAAAAATAGAAATCCTTTTCCCCAGTAACTTGTCCTTGAACTTAAATTTTGGATTCAAATCATTTTTAAAATATATAAATTGAATTAATCCAGCAGCATTTCTTTTAACAGTTGTTATTTCCTCAGCAGTCAAATAATCTAAAGACAACAGATTAACATATAGTATCCAATGTTTCTCTGTGCTTTCCATCTTTACATGGTTTTTTTTATTACTCTATTTTTTTTTACTTCTATTTTTTCATTTTTTGAGACAGGGTTTCTCTGTGTAACATTGATCTGTCCCTGAATTAACTCTGTATACCAAGTTTACTTAGAAATCAGAGGTCTGCTTGCCTCTATATCCCCAGTGCTGGAACTAAAGGGTGTGCCACCACACTCAGCTACTCTCTGCATTTTTATTATTCTTTTTTAAACTATTGTATCCTGTTTCTTTTACTCTCCCAAGCCTACATATATTTTAAAACACAGTGTAAACCTTTAGAGGTTTTTCTTAAACTGAATCTGTCTTTACTGTAAATCTTTGTCTTTTTGTGGCTACGAGTCTTTTATCTGGTAAACAACAACATTGCTATTAGCCTCAGTCTAGCCAAGATGGTGGTGGGTGCTTTTACCTCCAGAACTGAGAGCTGTGCTCACTGCCTTGGTCTACACTGCCATCCAGCAGCATGCTGCCAGCTTGGAGATGTGGTTACTGTCATACTCTTTTTGAGGCCACATGGTCTCAGGTCAGCAGACCTTAGGGCCTCAGGGTGTGCTAATTAATCTTGTCTGGGCAAACCTGAGTTGCAGCTATCTCTTTGTTTCTTAAAGACCTTATTTACTACCTGCTGACACACTGACAGGAGGGGCAGTGTGAATTCTTAGTATCCTGCTATCTTAGGGCCTTGTGAGGGAAAGTCGCTGGTGGTTATCAAATTCCAGGGAACTGATAGTGGTCTGGGTTAACTTTCCAGGTCAGACTGTCCTTCATTTTAAGTGGTGGTGGTGGGGGGGGGTTCTTAACTTTACTTTTGGTCTTTCAAAAGTTCTCAGGTTCACGTTCAGCGCCATTTTGTTAGGAGTAGGTTTTCCTGGCCAGTCTGGTCCTACTTCCGTGCCAGCCCCAAATAACCCACAGAGATGCTGTATTAAATATAAAGCTGTAGGCCTGTTACTAGTTTCTTATCAGCTAGCTCTGTCTTAAATATTAACCCATTTCTATTAATCTAAGTATTTCCACGTGGTCTTATCATACTGGAGAGAGACCCCGACATTCTTCCCTCTCAATCTTCCATCTTGAATCTCCTCCCTACTTCTTCTAGAATCCTCGTCTCCTAGTCCTGCCTATCTTGCTTTCCTATTGGCCAACAGTGCTTTTTTCATTAACCAATACAAGAAACATATTTACAGAATGACATCTCCCATCACTGTACTCTGTTATGTTTACAGTTTTCACATATATATTCTGAATATGACCGGTTAGACTTACACAGATGAAATTCTTTAAAATTTAGCAGATGGTCAAAAGTTAAATTTGTACCTTTCAACCTCAAGACTAGGCATGATGACATCTGTGAGAGGTTCACTGACATTTTCTACATAGGGAAATGTCTCTTCCCTATGTAGAAATATACTGATATGTATATTTTTACCTGTTTTTCTTGTATTTCTGAATTATTCAAGCTTGTTGTTAAACATAAGAAGAGAAAGGAGGGTATTCTTGCCTTTTTCTATATCTTAGGGAGTAATTATTCTGTCTCTCATTGCTTAAATTATAATACCATAAGTTATGGTATGCCTGTACTCTAGTAAGTTGAATATTTCACTTTCCTATCACAATTAGTTATGAGTTTCCAACATTAATAGAAGCGTCTTTTGCTATATGTCCTTTCTTTGTCTATGGGATGATCATCCAGTTTTTCTAGTTTGGCAATATAGTCAAATTCCCTGGTTGATTTTCCAATGATGAAACATGTTTACGGATCCTGGTGTTTATGTTGTGTATGTATGATTGGTTTTATTAGCTAAATCATTACATTTATTGACTTTTAGTGGCATTCCCTATATCCATAAAAAATACTGCTTTAGAATTTTCTTATACTGTTTCTGGTTTTGGTAATAGTCTAGAGTCATAGAATGTTTTAGAAGCGTGACATCTGATTCTACTTTCTGGAAATGACTATGTAAAACATACATCATGTGCTTTCAAGTGTCTGGTAAGTTTACCATGAATTAATTTTATATTGGAGTTCACTTTATATAGTTTTAATATGATAAAATTTTAAATAACATAAACATTTAGTTTACTCTTTTTTGTGTGTGAATTGAAGTTTTCTGTTAATATCAGTCCTTAAAGAAATTGTTGCCTTTCATTTAATCTGCTGAATTTATTTTGAATAATACTTTGTTATCAGTGGGATGAATCAGGACTGCTTTATTCATTTGAATCTTAATGTTTGTATATTGTATCTTTTTTCTTTCCTCTTGATTTGATATCCTAGAGTATAGGGTATAGGTTTAACTATTAAAGATTCATAATTTATGAGTCATAAGGAGAAAGGGAAATAAGACCCTAAGAATAGAGCTTTTACTTGGCATATTTTACTATAATAAAGAGTACACATAAATGAATACATAAAGAATAAAATGATGTTAAAACAATCTAATCATCTCCATGTTTTATGAAATAGTCATAAATGTAAAGATATATCAATCTATATTAATTCACAAAGAATAATTTTAAATTATTGATATTTCCATAGGCAACATTTTATAATTTAATTTCACAAATTAACAAAATTACTGATGGCAAATAGCATCAGCAATCATAAAAATGGAAATGTTAAATTTACTAGATATAATGCAATGTACATTAAAATAAAATGATATTAATTTTTCCTTTTATATATCATCAGTTTCTTTGAAAGATACATTAGATTATAGTATACAAACATGTGAAAATTGTGTTAACAGAAAATGACATAATTCTAATATTTTTAATTATACTTAGAAATTTTGTTAATAGAAGATTAATATATCACCCTTGGCTTGTTAACACAAATACATAATATTTTCTTTAAGTATCTCACAGAATGTTTTATAAATATGCATATATATTTCAGAAATCCACCATACTATTGCATAATTTTTAAGGTAATCAAAAGTTATTCTGGATGCTATAGGAAGAAGTAAGAATTATATATTCTGTATATCTTACAATGTGTGTATTCATAATGATATTGGAATGAGGGACTTAATGATTAACAAAATCATGTTATCTTTTTAACAACTTATGGTAATTTACATTCAAATTATTTCTTTTGTTTTTTTGTCATTTTTATTAATAATATAATTTAAAAATTTTACATGTCAATCCCAGTTTCCTCTCCCTCCCTCCCTTCCACTTACCCTCTTTCCCCCCTCACATGCACCCTGATCACCCTTTCCTCCCACCCCCCCCCACATTCCACATGTAGGGCTATGCTATTCAGGTGGGGTCATGTAAATCTGTCAAGTAATTTGAAGTAGGGACTAGGACTTCTCTCCTGAATCTAGGTTAAGGGAGTATTCCTCCATGGGGGATGTGTCCACAAGGTCCTTTTGTGCATCAGGAATACATCCTGTTTTTCCTGTCTGAGGTCCCTTAGACTGCTCACTCTTTCTAGCTGAGACCCATGTTCAGAGTGTCTGAGTCAGTCCCATGCTGGATTCCCAGCTATCAGTCTGGGGGCCCATTAGCTCCTCATTGTTCAGGTCAGTTCTTTAGATGCTGCACTTAATCCCATAGAAAATGTGGAGTTTTACATACTATTAAATTATTTAGAGACTGTCAACAGCTCTGTATTTAGGAGTGCTTACTCCTCTTGCAGAGGACCCAAGTTCAGTTCCCAGCACACAAGTCAGATGCTGAACAACTCTCTGTAACTCTACCTCCAGAGGATCTGACACCCTTTTATGCCTTTGAGAACATACATATACATTACACTATAGGGAGAATTATGCTTTCATGCACATAAATGAAATAGTAAACATAATTCTTTGATTTCATCTATAATGGCTTCTTCAATCAAAAGCCACCTACCATACATTTGATTCTGTATTAAATGGCAGTTATTATTTTTCAACCTTTCTAGATATTCATGCCACAATACAGTTGATTGCAGACCAATTTCTTGTTTTAATATTTCAAGTGAATTTTCATTCAAATTCATTTCTTTCTGATTGCATGGTGTCTTGTTGTGAAAGGATATAAACAACATCAAGTAAATGTCTACAATTCCACCAAAAAAAATTTGTGTGAGACAAGGGGACTTGAGAAATGAGTGGTCACAGCAAATAATTCAGGCATTTATATTCCCATTACAAAGCTGTCAAGACTAGGGAAGAAGCTAATCTGCAAAATAGAAAACTAAAAGTTTGAGTGTAATACATTTTACACACACATTACCGGTTATGATTGCCTCATTTAGTTTTTCTCAGACGTCCGTTCAGGGAATTTTAATCTTGCCAATTTGTCATGTTCATTTTGCATGTGAATTTGTCAAGTGTGACAAAGTGCATTTTTGTTTCAGGCAACAACTTTTGGGTCTGACTTTCCCTTATAACTTCATCTTTCTGCTGTTAGTCACTGCAAAACGCATTGCCTCAGCCAGCAACACAGCAGGCCTTCAATGCCTCCTCTAGGGTCCTGTGTGGCAGATCTCTCTGGGTTCTCTATTTAGAACTTTGCTGCAGTCAAAATCACTCAGGTAGGTGGCTTCTGTTTTATGTTTATTTTGTTTTAACTCCTCATGTCCTTACCCCATCAGTCTTTGTTTCATCCTCCAGCTCCTTCTCTCTCCTTCCCCTTCCTCCTGTTTTCCTTCCCCTCCTCATCCCCTTTGTTTAGATTCCCACCTTTCTCATGAAATAGTGATAACAGGCAGAAAGAAATTTTTATCAAAGAGTGAAAACAGTCATTTAAATTTTCAGGCAGATTATATATACACACTGTTTCAAGAAAAGTTCTAGAATGTTTAAAAACTAAAACAATCTTCATTTGTCTTGAATGCCCCTTTATAGTTTCATTTGAAAAGATTATTCTTAAAATACATCATATGGTACTTGTCATAAGATGAACTTCAATGATAAATGAACCATATCGCTCAAAGGGTGTAAAAATGAATCACTTCTGATACACACAATGCAGTTACTTTGTTAATCTAGACATTTTGGAGGTAATTTTTCAAACTGTTTCAGCTACCTAGAGCCAAATTCTATGCTCCAAGTGAACGAAAATCGATCCATTCTTAATGTATAGTTTGGAATGACAGTTTATGGAGACAACAGAATGTGTAATGTGTTTTCTTTCCTATGACTATCAATAATGACATAATAAATATAGAATGCAAAAAGAACCCTTTGTGAAGAATTTTCCTGCTCTGCCTCTGTTAAGATAAATGCAATTTTCAGTCACAATAAAACAAAATTTAAGCTAAAATATAGTACCGAGTCACATCAGTCTTAAAAAGACTTACTTGTGTCTCAACCATATGGATGAATATCAGAAAAAATAATGTCAACTAGAAACATGTTTTCAGCAAGAGAAAAATGCATTTTTATTTATTAGCTTAAAATATTACTGCTCTATGATTTTTCCCAAAGCCCCATGTTATGCCATACATCTAAAATAGCAGCCATGAATTATTAAATGATTCAGTGTCTAAATAAGCTTATAATGGGTTTTAAATATAGAATAAATCCATTCAGCATGTACTGCACTATTAACTATTTATTTGCTGACATGTTTCAAAACTATGAAAATGGATTGTTTTCCAGTAAAAACATACCATACCATGGTATGTATGTAGGGAATTTGAGTTTTACTAAAATATGAATTATCTGGGTTTGTTGACAATCAGAAGGTATGGGCAGGGGACAGATCATGTATCCACCGGTAAATAAAACATCATGTAGTCACCCCAGTTTTAGTGTGGTAGAGTGGACTCTAATACAGTCATTTGGAGAGCTAAGATCATTTAGTCATCTACATGAAGAAATTGTATTTTTTTTAAAATTAGCAGATGGATGAAATGAGATCAAAGTAGAAATGGCCTTTGGGTAGTGAAAGAGAGTAAATAGGACATTCAGGCCAACTCAGGAAACACAAAAGTCTTGTATCATACTGTAAGAAAGTGTAAAGCTGTTCCAGCCTGAATAGGGCATCAAAGTAATGTGTATAAATGTTTTCTATTCATGACTCCTATAGATCGCCTTCTTTTATATTTAAGTTTCTGAAAAGGAAGTGAGAAACATCTCAGACCCAAACAACAGACTGGCAATCTATCTAGAAACTCTGTGGCTATATCTATCACTACTAGTCAGAATTCTCATCCAGAAAAGAATTCCTGGCTGGATTAATGTCCCTCATTCTTCTATAATCTCTTTACCCTTAGTGTTGAAATTATTTTCAACATACTGTTGAAATTATTTTTATTTCCTCACTTATGCAAAATCTGTTTTCCTTATAAACTTTAAGGCTAATTTGTTTAGTTTCAAAGTAACTTGCTATGTTTAAACTTTTAAAAAATTATTTTGAGAATATATACATGAACACTCTATCATTTTTACTCCTCTCCCCTCTGCAATTCAATTAACATCCTGTTCTCTCCTTCCCAAATTCACAACTACTTCTTAAAACACACATGTTCTCTCTCTCCCTTTTTCGCTCTCCCACACACAGGCTCTCTTTCTCACATACACATTCTCTATCTCACACACATTCTCTCCCTTCTCTTTCTCTCTCACTCACACATCTCTCTCTCTCCCTCTCTCTTTCCTTCTCCCTCTCCCTTTCTCTCTCTTTCTCCCCCCCCTCTCTCTCTCTCTCTCACACACACACACACACACATGCCCACCTCTATTTCCTACTGAGCTCATGTATGCAATTGTTTAGGGCTTGGGAACTACCTAGGGGCTTGTCCCTGAATAAGACTGATTCTTCCTCCAACAGTCATCACTTGTCTGTATTTCTTAATTTAGGGTAAGAGCTCAGAAATTTGCTGCATCAACATTGGGCCCTTAGCAGATATTTTCATGGTATAGATCTACAATAGGTGACTATAGTTTTGAGATTTCATGGATGCAGTTTCTTTGTCATATACAGAAGATGCTACATTACAGCAGACATCTTGTCCTGTTCTTTGCTGATGTTTCCTGGGTCT
Source organism: Cricetiscus sungorus (assembly GCA_030556225.1). Lineage (NCBI taxonomy): Eukaryota > Metazoa > Chordata > Mammalia > Rodentia > Cricetidae > Cricetiscus > Cricetiscus sungorus. The sequence continues at coordinate 42,523,403 of JANBXA010000031.1, forward strand.
TAGAGATAGGGATTGTATCAATAGATTTGGGCACCCCATAGTCTGTTGTCCTCTGCATGTCAATCATGATCTTCATTTGTTGTACAAAGAAGCTTCTTTGATGAGAAGGGAGAAGAACCCATAATTGCCACTTCTCTAAACCAGTATGATTGCTAACCTTATTCAGAATTGCTAACTTTCCTAAGTACCATTTTTCTTGTAGATTTGTTTTACTAAGGCAACAAATTCTCTTCCATTTATTTTTAAAGTGTATTGTTATCATGTCAAATGTTTACTCTTCTACATTGCCTATTAGCTTTTGCTTTAGGTATTCCTTGTTCTTCCTGTTTTGCAATGTTTGCACACAAAGAGGCTACAAGCATTGCGTGTTACTTTCACACCAACACTTTGTCACACAGCTTGATGCTCGTAAGAATTCCCAGGCTTTAGCTGGAACTGCAGCATCAAAAAACAAACAAACAAACAAACAAAAACAAAACAATTCTCCCTGTCTCCCTGTTCCTGTCAAATGTTTGCAACTCACTTCTTCACTTCTTATTACATTAGATATTTCAGTCACACCCTTCAATGTCAGTTCAATGTGAGGTGTCGCAAAATCTGTGTTAGATTATTCTGGAATTTCTGTTCTTTTTGTTTTTGTTTTGTTTTGTTTTTTTGATACAGGGTTTCTCTGTGTCATTGGCGTTTGTCCTGTAACTAGCTCCGTAGACAAGGCTGGCCTAGAATTCATAGAGATCCTTCTGCCTCTGCCTCCTGAGCACTGGAACAAAAGGCATGCATCACCAATGCATAGATCATTCTGGAATATTTTTGTTATTTAAATATATCTTAATATTCTTACATATCGATCCCAGTTTCCTCTCCCTCCCTCTCATGACCCCCGACCCTCCTCCCATCCTATTTCTCACCCACTCCTTGGGGAGGGTAAGGCCTTCCAGGAGGGATCATCAAAATCTGTCAAGTCATTTGAAATAGGGCCTAGGCCCTCCCTCCTGGCTCTAGGCTAAGGGAGTATATCTCCATGGGGGAATGTGTTCCCAAAGTCTTTCATGCACGAGGGATACATCTTGGTTCCACTGTCAGAGGTTCCTTAGACTGCCCAGGCCTTCTAACTAACACCCATGTTCAGGGGGTCTGAATCAGTTCAATGCTGGTTTCCCAGCTATCAGTCTGGGGGTTCATGAGCTTCCCCTTGTTCAGGTCAGCTTTCTCTGTGGGTTTCTGTAGCCTGGTCTTGACCCCTTTTCTTCTCACTCCTCCTTCTCTGCATACTGGATTCTAGGAGTTCTGCTAGAGTTTAGCTGTGGGTGTCTGTTTCTATTTCCAATAGCTACCGGATGAAGGTTCTATGGTGGCATATTAGTTAGTTATCCATCTCATTATCAGGGAAGGGCATTTAAGGTAGCCTTTCCACTTTTGCTCAGATTGTTAGTTGGGGTCATTCTTGTAGGTTCATTCTGGAATTTCTTTGGAAAAGGTATGTTTCAGAATTCTTTTGAAGTACTGACAAGCAGGAGTGAAAACAGACCTGTGGGAGAAATGGCTGAAGAACAAAGTCTGTTTTGTGTTCCCAGTTTAGGGAGACACTAAATATTCTCAAATTTTGTCTTATCGATGAAGTAGCAAATGCAGGATCGCTTTTTTTTTTCTCTCTTCCTTCTTTTCTTTTTTTCTTTCTTTCATTCTTTTTTTCCGTGTGTGTGTGTGTGTGTGTGTGTGTGTGTGTGTGTGTGTGAGAGAGAGAGAGAGAGAGAGAGAGAGAGAGAGAGAGAGAGAGAGAGAGAGAGAGAGAGTGCATTTCTCTGTTTTGCCTTGAGTGTCATGAAACTAGAACTATAAACCAGGCTGGCCTTGAACTCACAGAGATCCCCCCGCCCCCTGCCTCTGCCTCCCAAGTGCACCATCTCTAGGCTCAGAATCAGTTTTATTTTCTCCCTTGTTTAACTAAATATTGTTCAGTTTACTGTCTTTCTCTTTTCCAGTCCCTTAGTAAGTGTCATACCAAACCTATTCCTGAGGCATGCTCATCTTCTCAACGATACTAGCAGTTAGACATCTGTTGTTCACATTTTGTCTGAGTGTCTTCAGCTCAGTTCATTACTCCTTTTAGTGTGGTCTGGATTCTGTCCTTCCCCACACTGGGTCCAGCATGCTTACTAAATACAGAGTGGTGAGTACTTATTTATTTTTGCATTTTTACCCTTTGTACACATATCTCCTTTTAAACAAGGCTGAAAAGATTGTGATTCATTATTCCACATAGAAACTAACATCTGAACTCAATCAAAATGAGTCTAATTCATATACCACATGGTGCATGTTTTAGTCACTGTTCTATTGCAGTGAAGAGATGCCACAACCAAGGCAACTATTATAAGAGAAAGCATTTGATTGGGGGCTTTCTTGCATGTCAGAGGCTTAGACTATTAACATCATGGCAGGAATGTGACAGCATGCAGGTAGACACTTTGGAGCAGAAGCTGAGCACTACCTCCTGAGGCAGAGAGAGAGAGAGAGAGAGAGAGAGAGAGAGAGAGAGAGAGAGAGAGAGAGAGAGAGAGAGGGAGGGAGGGAGGGAGGGAGGGAGGGAGGGAGCGAGAGAGAGACTGAGTTTAATATGGACTTTTGAAATCTCAAAACCCATCCCTAGTAATATACTTTTCCCAACAAGGCCACACCCCTTAATACTTCTAATTTATTCAATCACTTCCTGATCACTAAACATTCAAATGTATGAGCCTATGAGGACCATTCTATTCAAACCACAACAGTACAGAAGCTGAATAAAATTTTTATTGAAGCTAAACTTTGGGAATGTAGCAGGTAGAGACTATCACATTTCATGCCACTTCCTTGGTCTTTCTTGATATGTGAAAACATTGTCAGATGAGGAGAAATTTGACGTGATTGGTAAGAACAAAGTAGTTATTTCTTTAAGAGAAAATTAAGCTAAGTAAGTCATAAATTGTTAATCATTTTTATGCATAGAGGAAAAAGATCTAAACATAAAATATATAGCGTGACTTAAAGTGTTGTCTGCTGATGAGTCTCTTAATTTTGTGTCTCTGGATGTGTTGGCATGTGCCTTTAATATAAGAAACAAGAAGTCAGAGGCATGCCTATGTCTGTGTATTCAAGGGCATCCTGAAATAAATAGTGAGTTTCAGGCCAGCCAATTCTACATGTTAAGGTCCCCCTCAATATTTTTTTCTTCCAACTATTCAAATAAGAACAATAAGCAAATAGATTAAAAAATCAAATATATATATATATATGTATATATGTATGTATGTATGTATGTGTGTGTGTAAAGTAGTGGATAATCAAGACTTTGTATTTTCAGAACAACATACTTGAATAGAAAGAAATCATATCATCATATCAATAAGTGCAGAGGCTTAAATATTTATATGACCATATTTTTAAAGACAATATTTTTATGGATTAAGATAGCACATTACATTTACACAGTGCTTTGAATATGCTGTAAGTGCATATTAAATCTTACAAAAAATAGTGGCTAATCATATGCATACCTTCAATTTTTTTTAAGTGTGAAAGGAAAATACTTTTTAACTTCATATTTTACCTTATATTGAGGTACATCTAAATATAAAATGGAATTCTCTAAACAATCCCTTTTCATTAATCAAGAGCACTGTTGTATTAACTCCTCCTGAGGAAACACAGACAGATAGAAATTCACCCAAATAAGGCAATGACAGATGAAAATAAGATTCCACCAAAATCTAACTTGAAAACTATTGAGTTTAATGAGTTTACTAACAAAATGCAAGTGAAGCATGTGTAGATGACTCTTAAGTACCTGCATTGCTGTAATTCCTACCCCACAATGGATCATGACTGTAGTACCTTGCCAGTGAAATTGTAGTAGTGGCCAACCACTTTGGGCATGATTTCAGGTGCAGACCCAACCCACTAAGGTAGAGGAGGATGGAGCCTGTGCTTTTTTGGGTTGCAGAGAGTATTGGAAGAATAGAGATTGCATCTTCTGGAGCAGGAAGACTGTGGGGGGGTATTTACTCTTATTTGTGTAAGTAGTTCCCTAATAAATACCTATTTATCATTTATCTTGGGTCTGATGAACCCATGTTATTTTATTCTACTTCCTATGTACTCTAGTATCTCCAAGATTTTGAACAACTGGGTTAAGGTTTGGAGTAGGGAAGGAAGGAGTAATAGCTGGAAATTCCTTCATTCCCATTACCATAGATCTGGCTACACAGTACCATTTTGTTTATTACTGGCTTTGGTCACCTCAACAGGTACTCTCTATTCCAAGGTAGCAATGTGATGAGCACGTTATGCCCAGAAGAAAGTACATATTATAACAATTCACAGCTGCTTGTAACTCCTGCTCCAAAATGACCCCTCTGGTCTCCAACATGTGCAAATCTCTCTCTCTCTCTCTTCTGTCTCTCTCTCTCTCTTCTCTCTCTCTCTCTCTCTCTCTTTCTCTCTCTCTCTCTCTCTCACACACACACACACACACACACACACAAATAAAATTATAAAAAGAAGTCTTAAAAATAAATTAGGCAGTTTAGAGACAGTTACCTGGACCAGAAACTAGAAATGTCTTTGCTTCCATCCTGCCTCAGCTCTGGTAAGCTTAGCACATGTCTTTATACAGCTGTGTTAGAAAAGGACTTCAGGGTTAGCAGTTCTCATTTTCCTTACCTTATTGCCGCTAAAATAATTACAAAGCAATAAAATGACCTGTTTAGTCCAGATTTGTAATTTCAAATTTATGAGTTTTGAATGTTGCATACTAAACTCCAATTATCATGTAAAATACAATGGTAACTTATTTCATGCATAAGCTTGTGTCATGGTTTTGAACACTGTATTAGCAATGCTTTCAGAGAAAATAAAAAAGAAATCAAATTTAATCACTAAGAAGAAGAGATAAATAAGAGGGAAGAACAACTTTGTTTAAAATAAGTATTTTTATATATTTGACATATTGAAATAATCCACCAGCAAGCAAATCCAAGGCACTGGTTGGTTTTGTGGAAAATCCCACTCATCATGTCTTATTGGAGTATATTAATAGCTTGTTTTCTGGGCGTGTATTCTTTAATTAAAGCCACGTTGACAAATCAATAAAATTGTGACATCTACTTTATTACTGTATATACAATATGAATACTTACTTTGAAACAAGGATGCTGAGAGGCCACTCTATACAATGATATGACCCAATTACACACAATAATGCTATGATCTCTGAAAGAAGACATAGATTATCTAGTTCACAGAAAATTCCTCTCAGTTAATCACATGTTTTTCCATTTTCTACAGTACTACTAAACTAATTAAAACTCAAGATAATCATAAGTAATAACTATCATAGCATTTACTATTTATCAAATGTTATCCTTCCTCTTTTACATCCATTTTCCATCTTATCAGTATTACATTTGCTTGTTGTGTGTGTGCATGTGCTTCTGTGCCATTCCATCATTGTAGAGGTCAAGGGCAGCTTCAAGGAGATGGTGCTCTGTGCCATGTGAGTTCTGGAAATCAATTGAGTCATCTCAGCAGTAATGTCCAAACCAAAGTTAAATTGTGAGCCCCACCTTCCCAATGACCAAGTAACTTCCTGAAATGGAAAACCATATGGGAAACAAGGTGCCCATATGGTTTTGTCCTTAAAAACTCCAAAACATGTCTCTGGATGCTACTCACTGGGAAACCAGGGCTGGTCATGACCAGACTCCAATTTTTCTGTTCAGTATTTAATCAAAGCTTGCTTCAAGTTTGACTCAGAATTGGGGAACTGGTTTTTCTCTTGCAAATCTCAAGATTAGCACTATTACTTTGTTGCTATTACTATTCTCCATTTTGTGAAATGAAGAAATATTAAGTAACTTGCCTGTAACCAGAGTGGAGAACTGAGCTTCTTCATAATTCTACTAGAAAAGTTGTAATTAAATAAAGAGAAATAGGAAGATACCCAAAATAATGTTGAAACAAGTGTTTCATGTGATGATTAATCAAAATGAATTCCTGGATATTGCTGGGAGGGATAATCTAGATTAGTTTAATTGGAAAGGGAGAGTCCACTCCAAATGTGGATGGAATCATTAGAGTTGATCACAAGCATTCTTTCTCTCTCTTTTTTTTCCTGCTTCCTACATATGGCATAGCATGACTGACTTATTCAGTTTCCTACCAGTATGATTTCTCTACCACCCTTTACAGTGCCTTGGAGTTGTGAGCCCAAAAATACCTTTCTTAAGTTCCATATGTCATGTTTTTAATTCAAATATAATTGCTGCATCTTCTCTCTTCCAACTCTTTCCTTGTTCCTCTAATATTTGTGATCTCTTTTTCTTTGTTATTATTATTATACAATTTTAAGTGTAAATCTTTAATTAAAACTTGATGAATCAGTTTAGCGGTGTGTGTGTGTGTGTGTGTGTGTGTGTGTGTGTGTGTGTGTGTGTGTGCCTTCAGGGCTGGCTACTTGGCATTGGACAGCTAATTAAATGCATTATTCTTGGGTAAGATTAATTCTGCAATTCTCCAAATTCCTTAATTTCCTGTAGTTTCTTGTTTACTGTATGGAGCCTTGTTTCATCTTCCATAATAACATGTCTACTGGTACTGTTCAGTTTTTGGACAGGTAGTTGTATTATTGAGGTTTGGGGTAGAGTTTTGCTGTCATTTCTATAATTCACAGTCTCACACCAGATTTCTTGGTTGTCTGGCTTTTACAATCTTCCTTCCCCATCTTCCATATTGTTTCCTGATTGTTAGGTGCAACATTTGTGTTGTAAATTTATCTGTTGGATCTGGAAACCCCATGATCAGTTGTTCTCTGCATTTTGCTTATCTATGGTTTTCATCAGGAATGTTGGTCCATAACTTCCCTTTTAAATTGGTCTTTACCTAGTTTGGGTAGTAGAGTAATATGAGTATTTTGCTTCAGAAATGAAATAAATAGTGTATCACCTGGTTATACTCAAAATATGTTATTTATAAGAGTAAAGGATGCTGATAATTATAAATTCTAGGGTTAGGCTTAAGAATCTGGATAATATGTCATTTATTAAGCTGTAGGTAGTCAATGGGAGAGAATGAGAGGCAGCAGCACATATAGAACATGTAAGTATACTAAATAGGAAATAGGTCTTTCCCAAGTTTGGATTCTTTAGAAATCTGCAATGACAGACATACAAGATATTTGATGCACAATGCTTATTGGAACAGTCTCTGAGTAGAAACAAAGGAAGGAAGAAAGGTGGGGAAAGAAAGGAAGGAATGGAAAGGCAGTTATATAGCATATTTGCTACAGAGATGTTCATCAATCTCGTGGGAAACTCTGTGGTGGGATATCATTTGAGAGATAGAATGAACTGAGATATGTATCCAATTGTATTAACCTCCCATTTATTCTCTTTGATGTGGAATTTGATGCAGAAGCAAAACAACTTTCTTCATCCAAAGATTCTCTCAGGGAGAAGTCTTAGATATTAATCACAAATAGTCAATTCCCTTTGAAGATGGGGGAGGCAAGTGCCTCTGTGCCCACATGGAGAAGTGAAATTGGCCACATAATGCATAAAATCACATATAATAATGTGGATATAATAGAAATATCAAGATTGCAGCTAATAAGTACAAACCTATTATCAGCATTCCTTACTTGGTATTCTAAAGTGCCATGCTGATATGTACCACAATGCCAGGATAAAATGTGTAATGGGATAAATTGCCACTGTTCCCCCAAATATAAACATGACTTGATTCCTGGACCCTATGAATGTGACCTTTCTTGGATTGAAAGCTCTTTTCAGATATAAATTAAGGAAGGTGATATCATCCCACATTTAAGGTGGACCCTCAACCACATAATATGTACTCCAATGAGAGACAGAGAAAGAAAGTATACAAAGAAAAGTAGGAAAAAATAAACTTATGCTGCCATGAGCCTAGGGAGGTCTAAAGAACAAGAAGTTGGAATAGGCAAGAAATGATTCTCTCTCAGATGTTATATTGTGAGTATGGTTCCACTGACATCTTCATTTTGCAATTCTGATCCCCCATTCTAAGACAGAATAATTTTCCATTACTTGGAAGCTATCTATGTTGTGATAATTCGTGCCAGAAATAGGGAACCAACATCACATGTAATAAATTTTTATGCCTAAAAATGTTTGAAAAGTAATTGTCTATAAAGGTAACAAATATACTATTCTGTTGAAGAAATTATAAGAATAAATGTTGTCTAACTAAATCTCAATGGCAGTCTAATTCTATATTATTTAGTAAAAAAAAACCAAACAAACAAACAAAAAACAAAAAACAAAAAACCCTAAGGGTCAATAATCAGTGAAGCGTTTTCATTAGTTTATATATTTTTTAGGTGGATCATACCACACAGAATTGCTTATAATAAACTTTCATGAACATATTTAGGAATATCTCAGCACAAAATTGCACAGAGTTAATCTATTTATGCTGCAGGAGTTTTGTTCACTTTGTTCCCGGAAACTGTCAATAAACTGAACTTGATTCAGAGGACAGAGTCAATGCTCAGCTGACCAGAATAAACCATAGAGTTTTTTTTTCTTTTGGCAGACTCAGATGGATAAAGACAGATAAAGGGAGGAAAGAGGAAAGGCTTAAGAGTTTTGTAATAATTTTGGGATCTTGGAAAAGCAGAGATGGGGATTACTGGGCACTACTCCATTACTTTTGGATTTACTAGGCTCAAACTCTACTATCTGACTCCAGAGATTTTATTAATAATGGAATAATTTAGGTATTCATTACATGTGGGGCCCAATCTGTGGCATTACTAAACCACACCAAGGCTGTGAGCTGACCACTCAGTGACCACCACCACCTCTGTGACTAGCTTTGTCACTGGCTTTATCTCCCTCCGCACAGGCCTTCCATGAATGTTTTTTCTTGTACAGGATTTTGTCCATTGCAGACTTTCTTAACAGCCTACACCTGCTGCCTGCCCCAGCCCCAAACACCACTGGGTTATTCACCCCACCACGGGTTCATGCCCTCATGTTACACCATATGGGCCTTCCTTGGACCCCAGCTAGGAACCCTGAGACTCACTCGGGACTTGGATTTTTACTGAGGCTGACACAGGTACAATCTGCCAAGGAGCCTGCCACACTCTGCCTGTGTCCTCTGCCCAGATGTGCTGAACAGCAACAGTTAGCCACACTCTTCCCCAAGCTAGGCACCACCAAAACAGCTGGTTACCCTTATGCACAGCTCCACCTTTGCTGCCATCACTAGTAGATCTGGGGACTCTTAAAGAGAAAATAAGATTTTATTGTTGTAGTTGTTTTAAAGGGAGTGAATCTTTCTCATACTAAGAATGCAGGGAGTTAGAACTCTGTTTAATGCTATTATGGATGACTTACAAATGGAAAAAATAAATGAGAGATAAACAACTTAGCTGGGATTGACATAATGTCAATCATAATTGTTATATATTTGGTAATTCATATTTTATTCTTAATAAAATGGTTTGATATCTTTGTTACATATGTTAATTTGACTGATATGGTCCAAGATTAAAAAGCTTACTATTGATAAGACAAGAGCCTTAGAAAATCTTACTCTTGATAACATACAAACTTTAGAAAGACTAAGTACTAATAAAATACAAGTCTTAGAATGTCTTACTAATGAAAATAAGAATAATACTCATACACAGACAGAAGAATTTAGAGCAAAATATACCACACTATTGCATTTAAGACACCAAATCAGAGTGGACCACGGTTATTAGGAAACTAACCTTAATTTACACAATTAACATATAAGAACGACCATCAGATGACACATAACCTCAAAGCTATGCAAAACTTAGCTGGAATCCTGTAGAAATATTATATTGGGAAATATTTAAGGAACAGTTGTTTCATATGGTATGTATTCACCTTTTATGAAGCATATGTTAAATTCATGGGCAACTTGGAACAGAATTATTTCACAAAACTGGAAAGATTTAACCATAGCAATACAGGAAGCTGGTCATCAGTTACAATAAAAAACATAGTGGAGAGAGAAAACTAAAGCCATAGAACAGGGATATAGGACTGGAGGTCATATTATTTCCAAAGATCAATATGCTCAGCAGATTTTGCTCCTTTCCCCTTCTATGAGGGACCTTGTATGAATGAATCCCTTAGGTTTCTCCCTGTATCCTAGTTTCTCTGGTGGTGTGAATTATAGGCTGGTGATCCATTGCCTAAGAATTTAACATCTGGTGCTATGACATACAGCAACTTGAATGCTTGGGGCAGGGTTTAAGAACAAGGAAAGAGAACCAAGTCATTTACTAAAGTTGTACAAGGCCCAAAGGAAGCCTACATTGATTTTTTTTTTTTTTTACAAAAATTGACTTCAACTGTAAAGAGAATGATATTAGATCTTTAGCTTTTAAAAAAGCTAAAAATGCAGAAGGGTGACCATGTCTTTAAATACAAAAACAAAACAAAACAAAACAAAAACAAAAACAAAACAAACAAACAAAAACAGCACCAATAGATGAATAAATCAGAAATACAGCTGATATTAGATTTCACACTTAGGCTTTGATGTGAGAAGCAATTTCTAGAAATTTTAAGGAAACCCAAACTGTCAGAGGTTTTAATTGTAGTAAACAAGGTCATTTGAAAAGAAATTGTAGGCAAGATAATCAAATTTCTAGAAATTTTAAGGAAACTCAAACTGTCAGAGGTTTTAATTGTAGTAAACAAGGTCATTTGAAAAGAAATTGTAGGAAAGATATTCCTAAAAACAATGCTATTTTTTATGAATAATTCAAACAGAAGGCCCAGCTTTAGACTAATGAATGCAAATCAAAAAGTGACAGGCAAGGCAACCTTTTGCCATTGAGAAAAATCCTAGGGGGCCTCTCACATGCTTCAATGTCAAATTTGATTCAATCATTCCCTTTCAGTATTTGGAGAACTCCACAGAGAAATGAACTTAATAGTTGTTGTTAAAAATCACATTGCTCAGGATGTGACCAAAAACAAAACAACTTCTACAGATACAATAAAAAGTTCAGGAGACAACGAAAAACAAGTATTTTGGCACATTGCTATAAATGAGCAGAGACCAAAGTTAAGAATACATGAAAATGGCAATGAAATTTGGGGTTTAGTAGACACGGGTGCAGATGTAATAATAATTTCATCAAAATTTGCCGAATAGTCTGGCCTCTTCAGGAGGTAAATGTTCAACCTCTTGGGATTGGAATGTCATCTAGGTCAAACAAAGTTCAAGATGGGTCAAAGGAAAAATGAAAAACAAATACAGCTAACAAGCAATGAATTTATGGGGACCTGATTTGTTGCTATAATGGGAAACACAGATTAACATTCCTCCAATCTCAGAAACAAACCATAAAATAATGAATGCCTCTGAGGGAAATATTAAAAGGTATTATCAAGAACAGTTACAGACTGTTCAGGTTGTACATAAACAGGGCACAACAGCTGGTGATCTTTCAGGGACACCAACAGCCCTAACTTTAAAAGGGCTAACTGACAAACCTGTCTGGGTAGATCAATGGCCCTTGACATCAGAAAAATTCCAGGCCTTAGAACAGCTGGTACAGGAGCAGCTAGATGCTCAACATATTGAAGAATTGACCAATCCTTGGAATTATAGATTTGTCATTAAAAATAAATCTGGAAAATGGAGAGAGTTAACCAATTTAAGAGCCATAAATAAGGTGATTAAGCCAATGGGTTCTTTATAGTTCCAAATTCCCTTGCCTTCTTTGTTACCATAAGGGATTGTTTATTATAGTGATTGATTTAAAAAAGACTTCCTCCCCCCCCCGCCCACTATATTTTTACAAAAAACAGGATAGAGAAAAATTTGCCTTTACAGTGCCTGCTTATAATAATTCTCAGTTTGTTAAAAGGTATCAGGGGAAAATTGTTCAACAAGAGATGCTAAACAGTCTCACCTTGTGTCAATATTTCATATGAAAGCCATTAGAAATAATTCATAAATAGTTCTCTCAATCTATACGTTACCATTATATAGATATCTTACTAGCTGTTTCAGACACAGATATCTTAGAAAAAATGTTTGAAGAAGTAAAGAAATTTTTGCCATGTTGAGGATTATAAAATGCTCTTGAAATAAATAAAATATGAAATACAATATGGAATTTCTATTAATTTTTAAAGTTATAAAATATGTTTACAAAAAATACAACTGTAGAAAGTAAAAATCATGAGAGATTACTTGTGAACTCCTAATGATTTTTTTAAATTGCTGGGAGATATTAACTGACTATGGTTCACAATTGGATTAGCAACTGAAGAACTAAGTAATATATTTCAAACCTTACAAGGTGAGTTAAGTAGCCCAAGAAAAGTATTAGCTGAGACTGAGAACTGGCTTTGTCAGAAGAGAAATTACAGGATGCACACATGGATTATTTGGATCCAAAGCTTGATTGTTTTCTACTTATTTTTACCTCCTATTCACTCTCCCATAGGAATTCTCATGCAGAGAGACAATCATATCTTAAAATGGATATTTATATCACACAAAGTAAATAATTAAAGATCTGTGTACAAAAGGTTTCTGAACCACTTCAATTAATAGGAATAGACCCATCAGAAATTGAGCTATGGTGTTACAAGTACTTTTCCCACTGGCCTGGTCCCACAGCCATGCCACCCACCAATAACACACAGAGATGCTATATTAGATATAAAGCTGTTGGCCCATTACTAGCATTTCTTATTGGCTAACTCTGTCTTAAATATCAATCCATTTCTATTAATCTAAGTGGGTTTCCACATTGTCTTATCTTACTGGAGAGAGGGCCCGGCGTTATGCTCTCTTAGTCCTACATGTTGAATCTCCTATCACCTCCTGAATTTTCCTTGTCTCCTAGTCCTGCCTATCTTGTTTTCCTATTGGCCAACAATACTCTATTTATTAATCAATATGAGATACATATTTACAGAATGACATCTCCCATCATCTTCTTTTCTGCCTAAAATAAAAAGAAGGGTTTTAACTATAATATATAATAAAATAGTTATCAAATAAGAACCACAGTTAACAATATTTAGTTCATTAACATTTAGCAAGATTTAAAGAAAATATTCCATGATCTACCTTATCTTTGTGAATCTAAAGTCCTATATGTAACTTATTTTTAAACTTAACTAAGGAAAACGATAACTATCTGTCTTCAACTCCATCAAAGACCACAGAAGGATAATATATCAACTCTAGATATGAAGAGACAGTTCACTGGTCAGTTACCTGAAGTTCTTCTGTAATGTTCCATCGTCAGCCCATAGGCCATAGTATGTCTTGGCGGACTCCTCTGCAAAGCAGGAAACTTTAAACTGTTCAACTGTATTGGCAGTTTGTCCGTCACTTTTCTCTGTCCTGCAGATTGTCTGGCAGATTCTTCCATGAAGCAGGAACCTGTAGCAATGTCCATCTTGTTTCAGCAGTCACTTTTCTGTGGGTCTTGCATGTTCAGTTTATATAGCATAAAGTCAAACAGTCCAGACAAGAGCAGTATCTTGCCCAAATGGCTAGTCCTGCCATTTTGGAAGCAAACTCCATAACACATTTCTTCTATGTCTACCTTCCTTTCTGATTCAGGTGGTGTTGCCAGGAGCAGTTATGTCTCACTGTCAAGAAAAACCCTAAACCATTTTAAATGCTATATTCTGTAGGTCTTTGAAAGGTTTGAAGAATGCCTATTTATCTCAAATATATCTCTGTGTATCTAGAAATCCTAATTTACCTATAAGTTTTGGCTAACATAGATAACTATCTATAATCTGTGCTAAATTATACAATGCATTTTAAATGAGCTATATAAACACAATACCTAAACAAGAGGAGAAATATACATATCACAAAATCGACCTTAAATTTGTATCAATAAATGAGAATCCATTCCAAAACAAAGTATTTATATCTATACCATAATCCCCTTTTTTACCTTTAACGAGATTGGTTGTGGTCATTAACTATTTATAACCAGCCCCATTTAAATGCAAAACAATTTATAAACAATATTTGGGAATTTGGGCATCATTCTTTCCAAACTGATTCTGGCTGGTAGGGGGCGCTGTCATGGAGATCCTAAGATAACACAGAAATCCTGGCTGTAATCTGTAAGGCTCACTTGTCCCAACTGTTTTGAATGTTGGATCACCTGGGACACTGCTTCAGGGGGTCTTGCTTGATCAAACCATGTTAGTCTGGAAGGAATCTACAGCTTTTCATTTTTTTGTGGAAACAAAAATAGAAATCCTTTTCCCCAGTAACCTGTCCTTAGACTTAAATTTTGGAGTCAAAGCATTTTTAAAATATATAAATTGGATTAATTTAGCAGCATTAATGATTAAGTATATTGTAGCAATTATTTCTTCCTTACCAATTGAACATTTTAAAGTATACAGACTCTGTGTGTTTTTCATCTTCATGTGGCTTTTTTTATTATTCTGGTTTTTCTACTTTTATTTTGAAATCACAGAGATCCATTTGCCTCTGCTCCTGATTGCTGAAATTAAAGGCGTGTGCTACCATACCCAGCTACTTTCTCCAGCTGCTCATACACATGATTGAACTGTTAGCAGTGCTTCTTAAAAACTGTGCAGTTTTGTTTTTGTTTTTGTTTCTGTTTTGTTTTTTTTTTCCGCTTATGCAGAGTCAGGAAACCTCCCTTAAAGAGTGGCACAAGTCCCTGTTTGTCTCTAGCAAATCAAAGCTCAACTGAGAAAAATGTTGCTACTGTGATCCTTGTTTGTTCTTTTGTTTTTAAAACCCCTATTTAAGCTTTTGTCAAGTTTTAAGTGGAAAGTTCTTGGGTCCATGTGGCAACACCATTTTGTTATGAGTAGTTTTCCCACTGGCCTGGTCCCAGTGCCGCACCAGCCCAAATAACATACAGAGATGCATTATTAGATATAAAGCTGTTGGCCTGTTACTAGCATTTCTTATTGACTAACTCTGTCTTAAATATTAACCCATTTCTATTAATCTAAGTGTTTCCACATGGTTCTATCTTACCAGAGAGAGTCCAGACCTCTGCTTTCTTGGTCCTACAAGTTGAATCTCCTCCTACCTCCTCCCACGTTCTCCAACAGTGCCTTATTCATTAACCAATAAGAGAAACATATTTACAAAATGGCATCACCCACCACTATGCCAATGAACAATGGCAAAAAACTTACAGTAATTTTATGGAAGGGATTAGTAGCAAATATCCCCAAAGCAGTATACTTCAGTTTATAAAAAGGACTACTTGGATTCTCCCTCATATAATACAAGGACACCAATTTCTGGAGTCCCTACATTCTATTCTGATGCAAATAAATCAGGAAAGGTAGGCTATAAATTGGGCAAATTATGTAAAGTGGCTCAAAGCCCTTGTGAGTCCACTTAAAATTTAGAATTATATGCTATTCTCATGGCATTATTAGATTTTCCAGAACTTTTTAATATAGCAACTGACTCTCAATATGCAGAATTGTTTTAATATTGAAATGGCTGAACTCTAGCACAAAGTAATGATGGCATCCATCAGTTATTGGTAGGATATGCACCAGAACCCTCAGACTTTCATAGCAAACACATGTTAACAGCAAAGATTTGAAGAAACAGTTTTCTATCACTTTCAAACAAGCCAAGGAAATTATAAGAAAATATCTTACTTGTTATTCCATTAATTTCAGGAAATAACCCAAAGGTACTCAAAGAAATAAAATTTTGCAAATAGATGTGTTTTTATTTTGCAGAGTTTGGAAATATATATATATATATATATATATATATATCATACCATAGAAAAATATTCAGATTTCAATGAACAAACTGATTTAAGTTCTGAAAAGGCTGTTTCTATAATTACACATTTATTAGAAGTCATGGCCATTATGGGGATACCTGTACAAATTAAGACTAAAAATGCTCCAGCATATGTATCTAGTAAAATGAAACATATTTTTTATTACAACAAAACATTGCAGTTATACCCATAACAGGAACAATAAAAAGCCAGAGACAGATACTGAGGTTCAAGCTAAAAGATCAGAGAAGCAAAGCAGCCAAGCCAGTTGCTTTTACCTCTACCCAGGCTCAAGCAATGCTGCCCTCAATGTGGCTAGAAGCTAATTGCCCAAACATGGCTGGGGACAAAAATGCCCCAGACGGAATATCTGCTCCTATCTTATATGCCTTAAGTGCTAGGATTAAAGCCATGTGATCACAAGTGCTGAGATCAGCTTTGTTTGAGCTGTTTCTCTTTAGAGGATCAATTTCATGTAGTCCAGTGCAGCCTTGAATTAACAAATATCCATCTGTTTGTCTCTTCAGTCCTGGGATTAAAGGTTTGTGCCTCCCTGGCCTGGCTTTATGGCTAGCTAGTATGGTGCTGAGATTATAAATGTGTATTGTTAGTGCCTGGCTCTATGGCATGTGGCTAGCTTTGTATTCAGAACCCCCAGGCAAGCTTTAATAAATCATAAAAATAAATAATAATAAAACATAAATAAACATAAACATAAATAATAAAACATAAATAATATATCACCATATATACCACACAATACAGGACAAGTAGTTACAGAAAGAACTAATTGTACTTTAAAAGATTAGTTTAATAAACAGAAATAAGAAATAAAGACCTCCAGAAATTTATTACATAATTCTTTTAACTTTAAATTTTTTAAAAAAATGCTAATGAGAAAGGAACAATGGCTGTAGAGAGAGATTAGATAGTAGAAAAAAAACAACTGTTCAATTAAATCAGCCTGTATACTTTAAAAATGTGTTGACCTCAGAATGGAAAGCAGAACCTGTTACATAGGGAAGAGGTTTTGCTTATATTTCCATAGGAGAAGAAAATCTATGGATATCATCAAGATTGACAAAGATCTAACAGGATAGATCTCTTGATTAGGAGAGGCAATAGTTCATCAAACAGCTTGGTCATTTAATCCAAACTAATTTATAAGACTAACAAATGCCTTTCATTTGGTCAGGTATAAAAATACTAACAATTTTTTTATGATAAAAAAATAATTTTTCCATTGCTAAAAGAAAGTTGTCTTAACAACAGTAAACCTGCCCCAAAAAAGAACTTCACAAAGGAAGGGTTGGTTAGTGTTTTATTTTTGTCTTTTAAAGAGAATAAAAGCATCCAACTAAGGACTCTCAAGACCACTGGACAAAGGAGACATCTGAAGAAGGGGAAGTCATCCAGAGAAAATGTCCCAGGAAAAAGAATAAATTGGCCTAAAGGTATAGCATACTTCCAACAATTTAACATTTCATGAATCTTCCCATCTTTTTTCTGCTGTGCTTTAGAGAAATGTAAGGCAAATTGTCTTTTTGTAGTTCCAACCAATTAAAAATTAAAGCTGGCTTTGGAGTTAGATCATGGCTCTCTCCTTCTTATACCCAAACATGCTTGTTAAATGAAAATCCAAAGTCTCTGTCTCACATCATGAAATGGGACAGAAGAAAACCAAAGTTAAGGACAATTCTATTGTCACTAATCCCATATCCCTTAGATTTATTTTGACTCTTTAAAATTTTTCTTAATGCATATTAGTATATATATATATATGTATATATATATATATATATATATATATATATATATATATAACTGTGATTTTTAATAGTTAAAACTAACCAATTCTAGATCTAGGCTCCATGTAGCTTCCTGATTTCAGGCTTGAGTCTGAAGCAAGTAATTAGAAATTAAGCTTATGTATCCCAATTCTATTTAGTAGATTGCAGACCTTTAACCTCTCTGAGATCTGCTGCATATGATATTTAAAATGTTAAAGTTTTCTGCAGTGAACCATGATCTTTCCTAAAAACAATTTTTGAAGTCTCCAAAAGGATAAAAAGCCTCACAATGACAATTCTGTCTAGATTGGGGTAATGTCGCTAACCTGACAAACACCATCCAAAGATCAGCTTTTGACTACAAAGTGCTCAGAACAAATTCAAGGTAGTTAGTTAAGATGGTCCAGCCTCATAGAGTACTCCAGCAAGGAATTCAGATAAGCCCTGCATTATCCCATCACACCAATTCTGGACAAGAGTTGCTCTCCCAGAATTTGACCATTATCTTAATTTTTTCAGGGTCACCTAGATGCCATTGCCCCCAGACAGGAAAAAATTTTAAGAACACAACTCCCACCTTCCCAAGAGGTGGGGTAGATAGTTTTTGGTTGGTCAGTGAGTTATAGATGTTTATCATTGTTTAGGGGAGTTGGTTTCAAATTGTCATGGTCAAGGAGAAAACTAAGCAAAGGAGATTAGATTCAAGGATCTTATTCTCAAAAGAAAAATGGGGGATATAGGATTGATAGGGTAGATGATTGAGTTTGCTTTTAAATTAAAAGATACTAGTCTCAAACATTTTACATTGGTGTTACAGAAAATTAATTTAAGATGTGTTACATTCGTTTATGCTGTAGAATATTTGATTCATGATGTAAAGATGTGTGACATTTATTTGATTAAATAAAATTAACCTAGGGTCAGGAGGTTGATTCACCAACTAGCTGACAGGAAGTGGTAGGAAGGAACCATATGTAGTTAGGGTTCTTAAGTAGGAGCTGAGCAGACGGACACCCTGTTTTAGGGGAGATGTGAGCTGGGAGATGATAGCTAATTTCACCTCAAGCTTTCAATCCTGATTTCTATAGAGGGATAGAGATCTAGATAAAGTTTCCTTTAGTTGCCATGATGAAAGCCAGTATGTAAGGGAACTGAATTTCACTCAGCCATGGCCAGTGGTAGCTGCAGAGTTGCAATTGTTGATCAGGATAGCAGTTGTTTAAGGGGCAGCTACTGAATTTAATTAAAAAGAAGACATTATATAACACAGTGGTGTGGATTTTTTATATTGATACAAATTTAAGGTTATTTTGTTATATTGTATATATGTTTCTTCTGTTGTTTAAGTATAATACCTATGCAGCTCATTTAGCAACCTAATGTAAATTTCTAGTTCTTGAAAGCTATTATTACAACAACGTAGTACAATTAAGAAGTACAAGTTAGTAGTTAGTCATTTAAAATTCAAATTTTTAGCCATGTTATGTGTTTTCAAGGTTAAACAAATATTTTTCAGATAGATGGTTTATAATTAAGACATTTGTGAGCATTGTAAGAGACTGTAGCACTCATTCAGTGTTTTAGTTTTCTCACAAGTTATTGAACATGGCTACAATTCTCCACATCTCATGAGTAGGATGCTCTTCTGTATTAGAGTGAGTTCCTGAGACATGCTTAAGGCAGTGGCAATCTGATGTGGAAAAATTGCAATTTAATGACGCAGTGTCACCTTACATCCTAAATGTCTGTCTGGAAAAGAGTGCAGAAAGGTTATTATACATTCATGTCCTTGGATATTGAGAAATAAAATATCACAATATTTTTTCAATGAGCATGTGGAGGTCATGAATGTGAGTGTGCAGTTACACGTATTTGCAAGGAAACAAGTAGAGGCCAGAAAAGAACGTCTGTTCCTTGTTGCCTTGAGTCAGGGTCTCTCACAGGACCAGAGGCTCACTGCTTTGGCTGACTGGCTGATATGGCTGGCTACATTTCTCTTCCCTATCAAAGAAGAAAGGTAAGCCTGTAAGCAGGTACAAACTTTGTTATCTACAACAGAAAGCTCTCTGTAAGATACACCAGTGCAATGGTGGCACAACGCTTATGGGAATAACCAACCAATATCTGATTTGATTTGAGGCCCTCTCAATGAAATAGAACCCAAGCAATGCTGCTTTGGTGGGCAGGAACCTGAGACTAGATACATCAGGGACTTGTGGGAAAACCAAATATTACTGTTCTGCTAAAGAAAATAGCAATAATTGACTCATCATGCCATTTTATATCCATAGAATCTTTCTTCAGCAGATGAGAACCCATACAGAAAGCCACAGCTAGACAATATACAGAAAGTAAGAGACCTTGGCAGACTCAGCGCTGAAAGGGATGTCTCTATCAAATCTCTCTTCTCAGGGCTCAGGGGAGAGAAGGAGAAAGAGTATAAAAACCAGATAGGACCAAAGGCTGTGGCAGCATGCACAGAGCTGCACAGGATGGCACTATATGGGGTCTTATTGATGAAAGGAGACATGAACATACTCCCCCATCCCTAACCAAGAGATAGTTATCTCTAACAGCTACTTGCAAATAAGAATTTAAATTTTTTACAAGAAATGCTCAGTGGGGAAATAAGCCACTCTTAATGGTAGGCCCCATGCCCAGTGATAGACAGCTAATAAAAATTAACTCAATGGCATCTTTGGAAGTTCTTTGCTCATAATCTTAAAACAGGGGACTTTTTTTTAAAAATTATTTTTTTCCCGCCTTACAGATCCTTTGCATTTATTTTATGGCTTCTTGTTTTGTGTTTTTATGGGATCCCTGTGTGTGTGATGTGTGTCTCTGCATCACCACACCTTTCTTTTTTCTTTGCTCTTTTTCTAGTTTTTTTTTTTGTTTTTTGTTTTTTGTCCTATTTGATCTGTTTTTGTTTTATCTTATTTTTGTTTTCCATTAGATGCCTGTTTGTTTTCTGAGGAGAGAGAGAGAGAGAGTGTGTGTGTATGGATCCAGATGGTAGGGGAGGGGAGTAGGAATTGGGAGGAGTAGGGGAAGGGGAAACTGTAATTAGAATATACTGTAGGGGGAAAAAATCCCTATTATCAGTAAAACAAATAAAGAGAACTCCAGCAATGTGTCAGATTTCGAGCTGGGTATTAAAGTGCAGCAGGTAACAGGGGCTAGAAGGGGTGCAGGGCGGTGTGTGTTTGGGTACTCAGATGTGAGTTAGTGTGTATGATCTGAAGAACCTATGTAATTAGGGGAATGCCTGAGTAAAAAGTGTACTGTTGTTGTTGGGATGCAAATGAGGGGATGTGAGGTTATGTTTAACAGAAGCCCTACCCTAGTTGCCATCATATACTCTCCTAAGGCACCCATCTAAGCAATGGAGAGCCAGAATGTTTTTAAACAGGCATGTGATTAAATACATTTTATTAAAATAAGTAGCATGGAGGATAAGTTGAAGGGGTAAATAAAGTCAGGAGATCAGTTGGGAGTTGTTTAAGTCATTCAGACAGAAGTCTGAAGGAAGTAGCATTAGACTTCTGAAACTGAAGAATAAAGGGTTTGGAATGAGTAGATTTACCATAATCTGAACATTTAATTGTTTTAAAGGACTTTGCATCTCTTACTAGGTCCTGAAATGTTTCAAAAGAAAATAGGCTGAGAAATGGAGGTCAGTTATTTTCTTGACATGTTAAATGTAACATAGATTCAAGGTATCTCTATAGGATTATTTGATGAAAATTCAGAATTTTATAGGAGGTTTTAATAAACCTGAGCAGGTAAAGAATTTTGACTGATAGACATTAGAGAGCCAAAGACCACAATATCCAAACGTCAACCTGACTTACTCTGACTTACTCAGGTCATTATTTTTTTGTTGGCCTTTTGAGACAAGGTTTCTCTGTGTAACAGCTTGGGTTGTAGGCCAGGCTGTCCTCGAACTCACAGATATCCCCCTGCCTCTGCCTCCCAAGTGCAGGGATTAAAGGCATGCATCACTGCCACTGGCTATCAAGGATTTTCAAACCAACATTCTCCCTATAGTTGGTGTTACACTGTGCTTTCCGGCACCACATCCCTGTGCTTAAAATCTGGCAGAACATCTTTTCCTTCCTTCCTTCTTTCCTTCCTTCCTTCCTTCCTTCCTTCCTTCCTTCCTTCCTTATTTTTTTTTCTTCATTTGGTTTTTCTCTGTAGCTTTGGAGCCTGTGCTGGAACTCACTCTTTAGACCAGGCTGGTCTCAAACTCACAGAGATCTGCCTGTCTCTGCCTCCCAAGTGCTGGGATTAAAGTGTGTGCAACTACCGCCGGGCTCTGACAGAACAACTTAAGCATTAAGAATTATCTTTTTTTTCTTTTTTTCTTCCTTTATTTCTAACTTCTGTTCTTCTCTCATACATTATATTCCGACTGCAGATTCCCTTCCCTCTACTCCTCACAGTACCTTTCCTAACTTCCTCTCTCAGGCAGATCAGCTCCTCTTCTGCTTCTCTTTGTGGGTGGTGAGATCCAGCCTCCCAGGGATATCCACCAAAGATGACCTAACAAGATAGAATAAGACTGGCCACGAACCCTCATACCACGGCTGTATGCAGCAACCAAGTAGGAGTAAATGGGTCGGTCCCAAGTGCAAGCCAAAGGAGTTAGAGATAGCCCTCGCTCCCATTGTTGGGAGTCTCACAATAACACCAAGGTAAACAAGCATAACTTATAAGCAGTGGACCTAGCTACCGCTACGGGGTGGGCATTTGCTGGTTAAGTCTCAGTGAGGCCCCATAAGCCCTGCTTAGCTGATTCTGTGGGCTGTGTTCTTGTGGAGTTCTTGACCCTTCTGCTTCCTACACTCCTTATGAATTTCTTGATTCCAATTTCTTCAAGTACTCCTGAAATCAGGAGCAGTAAAATGATGTTCTGAAATAAGAAGAAAAGGTCTGAGCAACTACTGCTGTCTATTATCATCTTTTCTAATTTGCAGCTCTCCAATGAATAGAATAACCAGACAAAGGAAAGGCAGGCATCATGACATGTCCTTGCTAGGAATTTAGGAAGTGTTTCCCAGAACTCAGAGGCTGGAACTTCTACTTGGCACATGGTGCCTCTTGCTATCATCAGATTTCCTTGAGGCCCTTTTGAGTAAGATGGGCAGGCAGTCTGAACCACTTTTGAGTGAGTCTTTAGGAGTTTTGATTATATTTCACTTTTATTAAGAAACACTCATTACTTAATTTAATATGATCTATAAAGGAAACAGATTTTCAAGTAATCACTTCCCAACTATACTCCAACTTTCACTATCATTTATCATGAGTTAAACTTGTTGGCAAGGTTATTTATAGAAATTTGTGGTTCAACTGCCTGAGGTATTTGATATTATTTGACTGAAATGGGAACAGAATGTCCTATGAAAGCAATTGTCCCAATTGTGGTTTTGATTGTTAGCCACAATAAATGAGATGTTCAGTGATTATCAGCTGTGTGGACTTTCATAATCTATATGAAAAGAGAAACATGAAACAATAGAGAACAGCACTCAAGGGGGTTGCAATTTTTATCATTTGTTAATAATGAATTTAAAAGATGGGCTTTTAAAAACTGAACCAACAACCAGCATCTACACGGGTTTTATAAAAGGGAAAATGCAGAAACAACATACATCTGAGTTGTTATGGAGTACACTTCCATGTAGTTGATCCCTGGCTGTAAGACATACCTGAGATTCTGAGTTAATGTTAGTGGAACCTGTGTACCAGTATTTAAAACAACAAATGAAGAGCATCTCCAATGGGGCTTTCCATTACATAGTGCATGCTGAGAAGCGTTCTTGTAGACTCTTGTATTCCTGGGAAGCAGAGTCACTTATATGTTGTTCTCATCTGTGTATCTTCACACCATATCAGGTATCACTCAGTCCTTCTGTTGTGCAGCCTTTCTCATTTGGATGTGGCTCACAAATGTTACTCCTTACCCCTGTCACTCTCCTATATTTGCTAGCTCAGAATTGCACTAATAACCCAGTGGCAAACCTCAGAATCTTGAACATGTACTTTTTTCTTCAATAAACAAGCTCATGAATATCTTCTTTTCTCTTCTTCCTCTCTCTCTCTCTCTCTCTCTCTCTCTCTCTCTCTCTCTCTCTCTCTCTCTATTCTCAGAGGTTTATGTATTTCTTACCCTCTTTATGTCAGCAAACAATGTTCTCAGGTTATGGCAATCTCCTAGTTGGTTTCCTTTTATGTAGGTGTTCCTTCAGCAACCCATATTTCACAGTGGTGTCTAATCTTTCTATTCTCTGCCTAAATATCTTCAGTAATTTCCAAATGCCCAAGCAACATCTGTAATCCGAAGCTTTGCCTATCTCCTTTTTGACTTCACCCCTCCAGCCACATGACTGACATCCAGCTACTCAGGTGGTTTGCACATGTTTCTTGGCTTTCATAGACTCTTCTATTTGTGACAATATGTATCTCAAGTTAAAACCATGGAAGTCTTCTCAAGGAAGTTTAATCTCGATGGGTTACCCTTCTGTTCGGTCCTATTTATTTCCTAGGTCTCTACACTTACCTCACTTTAGTATAAATTCTTACTAACTTTTCAGTATTCCCAGCAACTGTTTCATACATGTAGCTGTTACTTCTATTTTGGGTCTCTACTTCTAACATTTAAGTTAAGACTACCTACATGAATGTTTTGAGTGAAAATCAATGGTGTTGACAGACATGATCTTTAAAACGACAGCACAAAATAATTATGGTATCAGGAAGATGTCTGTGATGGTAAACATCCATAAGCTTAACAGATAGCATTGTTTGCTTACCTGGTGCTGGACCCCATATTAAGAACTTTATATTAATTTTAGTCACTCAATTATCATGAAAATTCTGTAATGATTTTATCACAATAATATCTATTTTGAGGGTTGAGAAAGTTGAGGCTTAGAGAATTTATGAAACATGTCCATGTTAAGTGTTGAAGCTATGATTGCAATAATACAAGTCATGGATTTCCTTTACCATTTGACTAGGTATCTCCAACAATGAGCATTGGTTTAAGAATTTTGTGCATCAACTTAGTCATAAATATAAGAAGGTGGAAGGAGTGAGATTATAACATATACATTTGCTGATACTTTATTTTGCTGACTGAAAAGTCATCACCAATCATCTCATACCTTCACAAAGTAGTCTCTGAAACTAAACAAAATTATCTGATAAAGGGAAGCCCCTTAAAATATAAGAAACTGAGATGGGAACCTTGGTCCAACTTACTCAGCCATTTACATTTTTATGTCAATGAGTCATTGAGAAGATGTAATAAGTGTAATCATCAACAGCACCTCTTTCAGTTAAAGATAAAAAGAGAGAGAGAGAGGTATTAAGAATATTGGAGAAGGAAGGATTCCTCATAGATGCTACACATGATGAAAGACCATTTAACTTTGGTGGCCTTTGTGTTAAAATGCACTATTTTTTTCCTTTCTGGAGTGAGGGAGGCTTGAGTTTTTGTCCTGGAAACTTAATTATATAGCATAATACAAAAGTTCTGTTACGTCATTTTCCCAACCACATAAAGTTGTGAACTCATTCTTTGATGTATTTGTAAACAATGTTTCAAGTGAACCAAATGATCTTTGAATATATTTAATACAATGTTTTTATTGATTCTTTAAACATTATATAATGTGTTTTCATCATACTTGTCCTCATTGTTCCCCTTCCCCCTAATTCCTCAACCCCTCCAAATTTCATCTCATTTTTCTTTTCCCTTTTTTTTAAAAAACATAACCAACCCAATCCAATTTGTGTTCCCATATACTCAAGCATATGGATCTATTCACTAGAGTGCAGTAGATCTACAAGAGGCAATTCCCTTAAAGAAAACCAACTATCCTTTACCCAGAAGCCATCAAATCCCAGTAGTTCCCCGTGAGCCTCTCCTCCCTCTATGCTAGACGGTTGATTGGCTTCATCTTGTGCAGGTTGTGTGCAGGCACCCACAGCAGCTTTGAGTTCATGAATGCAGTTGTCCTGCCATGTCCAGAAGGTACTGTTTCACTAATTAACACTAAGGATATTAAAAAGTAAAGAGAAGATGTTTCATAACCTTAATATATATATATATATACAATATATATATATATATGAATATATATGTCATATGAAAGAGTTCAGTAGGAGATAGAAGTTACACAGGGGATAATGCTCTTCCCAGAAGCCATAGGAAACTGCCAGTGCCAAGTGTGAAATAACTTTCCTTGAAATGTTGGTAATGGGTGTCTGTAAGACCCTCTCAAATGCATTGCCATTGTTCTGGCTTGCCTACTTGAACTCAACAGTAAGTTGAAGATAGTGTACACTTTGGTCACAGGAAATGAAAAAATCAAGTTGATACTGAACAGGAAGCTTCTTCACCATTGGCTAGCTGTCATAATATTGGGAGAAACAAGTCATTAAAAATCTTACTCAGCTGTGAACTCTGTGAATTATAATAATGACAGGCACTGCAAAATACGTCTGTGGGTGCAATTGTGGTATGAATATCATGGAAGTAACCAACTGATTTGGTTAGGATTTATGTCCCACTCTACAGGAAGAAATGCATGCCCTGAAACTGTAGTACCTACAGTTTCAAAGATAACGGGCCTTACTGGTAAACCCCCTATTATTTTGATCAACAGACATAGTATCAAACCACACTCTAAATTCATATCTCCGTGCCCACAGGTTAGCACAGATCTCAGTTGTAATCAGAGAAATTTCACATGAGGCAAATCAAACTTTGAAAATGTTTAAAAGTACATATCTTATTGATCATTATTTATAATCTGATGTTTGAGTGGAGATTAATACTTAAAAATTCATTATCCACTTTATAGATTATGCTCTTTCCAATAAATACATTGGAGAAGTGTTGGAAATATGTCATCGTTGACAACTGTCATTTGCTTTTATCAATGTCACTGGAATTGCTGTGAATGTACTGTAAGGAAATGAAGTAATTATAACAATAATATTAAATTTCCTTCTAAAATAATTATGTAAAGCATATAATTGATTTACACAACATGGAATAAATGTCACTAAGTTGCATTTCAGCTTAGGAATGTGTAGGTGCTGTGGGGAGTGGTAAAAAGTTCAAAAAGCAAAACTTTCAGAATAAAAGTCACTCAAGACCTTGAATTTATTAGGTACTCATACCAATAGCCTCAAATTTTCAGGAGTTTTATGAAATAAAGTTCAAAGATAAATTGTCTTATAGATGTAAGATTCTAGGGTCCAATTAAATACAATGCAAAAAAGAAGAGAGATAAATGGCTGGATTTATAGACCTATAGAGTAATAGAATTAATGGGCAGTTTATGTTTTAGAGGTATACTAAATACAGTTGCAGGTAGAGGGGGCAAAAAAAAAAGGCTACAGAGAAGAGAAATTGGAAAAGCATAAAGGAGAATCAATGGAGCCAGGCTCCTACTTGAAAAGATGGAAAGGATCAAGATGATGATGAGAGAAATGAGGCTTTCTGAGGAGAACAAAGTTACACTGATGAGACAAATTGGTGTTGCTTAAAGCCAGATGTTCAAAAAAAAAAAAAAAAAACTAAAAAACAAACAAACAAAAAATGAATGTTATCTGTCTTATACTTTTAACTAGGCTTATTTTCCTGTTAATATGCCTTGATCAGACATGGTAGAGATTTTCCAGTAACCAATACCACATACTACAGACTCTAATGTAGGTCGTATTTTACTCTATTTTAAGGAGCACTTCAGTTCAGAAAAGTAGGAAATAAGGAAACATGTACAGAAGTCGATTACAAACACTATCAAGCTTTTGCAGAAGTGAGGCAAGCAGTAACTGTCCACTTAAAATAACTTACATGGTACTTCAATCTCATACCTACCATTTATTGCCAATATTTTCAAGAAGTATTATATTTAAGTTATATCAATAGTACACACATGTCAGATATGTTGTTTCTTCTGAGGTCTTTAAAGAAAACCAGAACTACAATTTCCCCCCCTAGAAAGTTGTCTTATTTATTTAGCATATTAAACTCCTTAAAGTCATGGTGGAGAATGCACAGGAATGTCAGAGTCACATGGAGAATCATCCTATGCATTCCTGTGTGAGTTGAGATCTGTAACTGTAAAAGCACACATCTAAAGCCAAATTTTATTTCTGCAGTCTAGAATCCTCTCCAGACAGAGTCCTGCTTTTTAAGAAAACCTATTTAAGATGGACTACTGTCTTTTTCAACTAGCTCTTTAAAAAAGGCAAAACCCCAAACTGTGTGGTGACTTTCAATGATAAACTTTTATTCTGAATATACTGTTTTTGCACAAGATTTAACACAATGTTTTCTGGGATTATAAATATTTTTTATAACAGTATTATACAAATTTTTACAAAATGTTTTCATCCCACTAGGTAATTTCCACAAAAGTGTCAAGAGAACATAAGAAGGGAGGGAAAAGATCTGTTGTTCACAAAAGCCACTTGGCCTTTTGCATGACACACAATGAGCATTTCATGAAGGGAATCCCTAAAGCACGGCCCCACAGTCACAGAGCACAAGGGAAGGACAGCTTTTCCAGTCACAGTGGAAACTCAGTTGGCATCTACACAAGACAGTATCCCAGTGGAAGTTCCATGGTTCTTTTATGTGATCTAGAAACAAGGTAGATGAAACCATTGGTAAGGGCTATTGAATTCTGCAAAATTCTGGAAGTTTTCAGCACTTGATAGCTCTGCTTTAGAATTTGCTCTTTACAGAAATGTACACTGAATATTAACAATATTAACATTCTGCTATGGAAAACTGACGCAAGTTTCAGCTAGTGATAAAATATTTGGAGACTGGGGCAAGTGGAAAAAAAAATCACAAAATCCATTGTGTCTTACTCAGACTTTATGCCTTTAGACTTAAGAGTTTTAAATTAAGACGCAGAATTTAAGCTTTGGTGACTTCAAGACAGGCATTTAAATGAGATGTAAAGTACAAGAGAGCATCAAATAAGCAAGTAACACTTGGGTTGCAAAGGTCACTTAAAAGGGATACTGCCTATTTGAACCCCGTAAGGCCAGTTTTACAGTTAATAAAAGGAATATTATATATAAGAAAACTTACAAATGGCAGCAACACTGTGTTCTCCAAGGTAAGCAACAATGCTTCAAGCATTAGAAACATGAAAAAAGATCATACTAAAATCTTGTAGGCCCAGGACCTAAAAATCTCTTCAATCAAACTTGCTAACTATGTCATGTTAAAAACCTGTTACAAATATGGACCACGATTGGTGTTTGGCAGTAATGCTGGTTGTTCAAATGAAGAAAAGATGAAACCAATTATGCAAAAATTCTTTCTGCTACTCAACACCAATGCAAGACTCGTTTTGACTTTGTTTTGACTTTGTTTATGTGACAAAGTACAGTGAGCTACATGAGTATAGCAACAATTAACTAAGTAGAAACAGTTTAAATGTTTTTTTAAATGGTCTTTTATATAATTTTGTTTCTGTAAATAACACACTATACTATTCTTGTCAATAGAATTTGCAGAAAAATGTCAAGTGTTACACTGTAATTTTGGTGGATGCATGTTGCTGTCATTTAAAAAGAAGTATGCAAAAGCATGAATATTAGTATATGTCATGAAAAGAAGTTATAAGGAGAGGGCATGCTTTTGCCCAATTTGTTACCACATATGTGGAAATGATGATGTAGAACTCGAATCAAATAAGGCCTTGCCAGGAGGTGCCAAATTCAAAGGTGACTAATAAAACAATAATGACATTGATGGTAATTCACTCTGTGAGTGACATTAGCCATGAAAGTCAATACACTTTAAACATAATTTAAGGTAGGTTGTTGTTTGCCAGAAGCAATTCAATGGTTTTTAAAATGTGCATCATTTATATGTATAAAGTAGCAGTTCCCTTCCCTAACACGTCCACAAATTAAATCTAGCAAAAGGTAAAAATAATTTTAAAATAATTAATAAACAGCATGCCTTAAACATATTTTCCTTCTTTTTAAATCATCTGCTTTCTAAGGTCAACAGCAGTTATAAATACACTAAAAATGACAATGTATTAAAGTGGCGACTGATGCAATTTCTTAGGACAATAGGTGGCAGAGTGCCCCTTCCCCCTTTTTAATTAAAATAAAATTTTAACTTATGAAATATACACAGATGGTACCCAGAATAGCATGGTGGTAGGACGGAATTACAGTGTTTGCAAAGCTATGAACTACGTTAAAGAGTTGGTTACAACTTTGATATGTGGAGCATATTAAAGTATGCTGGAGAATGTAAATAATTCTGATTGCAAAATTATATATATGAAAGTTTCCAGCATATGCACACACCAATACTTGGCATGTTGAACTAATAAGAAAAAAACGTCATTTATCATAAAAATATATGTGTACTTTCATCTTACAGTAAAATTACTCTTCCTAGACACATTCATTGTTTTTACCCTTTCTTCAAATACTGTTTAGTCCTCAAAATAATTTTTAGAAGCATAAATAAAGTTTAGCTACCATATTAATCTACAGTGAAATTTCTGACCTACTACACTAATGCTTCTCACCAAGAAAGCTGTAGAAAAACAAATTTTATTATTCACAATCAAGTGTTCATGTGCATACACATAGATTCAAGGTTTCCTATTTGTTCAGATTAATGTAAAACCCTCATGAAGTTGCATGGAAATTTGGTCATAGGATCATACCAAAATGGAGGGACAGAAGCAGCAAGAGCAGCAATTTCTGAATTGTACATGCTACTTTTGAAACGAACAAAGAGGAATCCTAGGATGAATCTTCATTGAGAACATATATGTACTTTTCAAAAAATAAATGTGTTTAATCTGATTTATGTACTTAAAATATCTGTACATAGATTTTTCAGGCAAAAGCATGAGTTTGTATAAAATACATGAATTCTCATTTCACCATGTGCCTAACCCAGTCATTCAGCATTTACATCACACAGTATATTCAGAGTAGTTTAACAACATGTTGAAAGATGACTTAAGTGCATTTACACTGCAAAGTTCAGATTCTTACATGACAATAATGTCATCCATTTAACTTTTCAGTGGACTATACTCTACAGTAAGAAGAAAAACAAACCGGAAAGTTAAAATAGCAGCAGCATCATGCAAAATACCCTTGGCAACCCAAATTCATTAACCACAGAAAAACATTTCCCCTCCCCCCCCACAAGCTTCTCTTAGAGTGAGTTAAATATCTGGCTAGCACTACATGACTGTACTTGGAACAAAAGGGACATTACGTCACGCATTAAAGGGCTTGCATTTATGAGGAAATGTGTCATGAATTCCAATTTCACCCACAAGCACCTGTAACTTAGTTACCCCTTCCTTATTTCCAATCCAGCACTTCACACCTTATTCTAATTCAATTGGTCACAGTTGTGTTTTGTTTTTGGCAGAGAAATCATTCTTTTATAAGGCATTTTATTCATAAGCATTTTTTTTGGTAGAAAATTAGCCATTAGTTTATATTTCAACAGTTTAGACCAATGTATTTTCTCCCTCCCTCTCTTCCTCTCTCTCTATTATAACTACTTATAGCAGGAATTACTTTTTAACAGAAAATAAGTGAAGGCAAAAATATTATTGCCCCCCACTAGGGCTTTGTTTTTTCTTTCCTTTTTTCTTTCTCTCCTTTTTGGTAAAATTGTAGCAGGTGGAAATCCTAGGTCAAAGTCAAGACACTGCTTCTTTTCCTAACACCTGCATGGGGGAGCCTTTTACACGTAATCATCAATGGCGCAACAGTGAACTCCCAAACTTCCCACCGAGCACGGACAAGAGTTTTACTTTGATGTTAGACATAGATGATGCAGCATTCACACAGGCTTCAGGCTCCAACACCCTGACATGCAGTCAGTGGGTGATCAAGGATCTGAGCCTTAGATTTATGCCGTGGTAGAGGCCCAGAGTACTGTTCTGTGTAGCTTCTTCGATTGACTCTATTTTAATGTAACTGAGGGCTCATGTGTGGGCAGGGTCAGGATGTAGAGTTGCAGATATGGGGTCTAGAAGGTCACAATAGGTAGTGCCTGCTGCCCGATACCAGCCAAAGGAGTAGAAACTGGAGTCCAATGATAGACCACAAGGAAGGATTTAATCCAGAAACACCACCACAGTCAGTATAGTCCTCCTGTTGGGAATGCAAACAAATAAATGACTATCTTGAACAAACATGTAACAAAGCGACTTTTAGGTTAATTCACATTTAATCCACTTACTTGAACTTACCTGGTAAAATTGCTTTACCAGTGACTGAAGTAAATAATATCGATCTAGATTTCACTGTACAGAAACTGTGTTAAAGTGGTCTCCCTGGTACCACTTGACAAATACTTAAAATAATGGTGAATGAAAGCTAATAATAGTGAATTATTGCTTAGATATAGAAATTACTAATTAAAACATCACAGCAATGAAATAAAATAAAATTTAATGATACTTTAATAATTCCCAACAATTATGATTTTTGTATCTGTGTTCCATAAACAGAAATCAATAAACTCAAGAAATAAAAATCCATTGCTCATATTTCTGATATTTAAGTGAACTTATAGGCTATAGGTAGCACCCTGACTTTAGGAACTATAGTCAAGTGAGAAATAACATAGTTGAACCTGAAGCAATACAAAAGCATCTTGAAAACATGGAGTCCAAGTAAAGAACTAAGCTGGAAAGAAAAGCCATGCTTATCCACTGAGCCATGCAATGTCATTATGAATGCAGTAAATATACCTACTGGCATTCTTCATAGAGCCAGTACAGGCTCAGTCAGACCCCTAAGAAACAAGTTATTCTTTCTTCCCGGGTTCCATTCTGTGCAACCTTCTCCACAGTTTAAAATTCCTCATATTGTAGTGAATTTCTTTAAAAAGTCATGTACGCTCATTCTTGTGAACATATTTTATTGATCCAAGACTCATCTTCCATGGATTGAAATAGGTTACATAAGTAAATGTGAGTTAAGCGTTCTTCGTAATTTTACAACGTCTAAATTCTCAAAGACTAGGAACTTCTGATTTACTTCCCTACCAGAGAACTTAAAGCTGAGTAAATAAATGACATTTCTTCTTTGATTTGTGTTTGGAGGTAGCATGACTGTCTTCTATTATGAGAAAATAATATACTGAGGCAAACTTTTAAATTTCAAATTCTACTTCTTAAATTTTTTGGTACTTTGAATGTGACTGCCCCCTATAATCTCATAGGGAGTGTCATTATTAGGAGCTGTGTCCTGTTGGAGTGGGTATGGCCTTATTTGAGGAAGGGTCACTGTGAAGGTGGGGGTTTGTGGTTTTTCTATGCTCAGGATACCGGCCAGTGTATCAGTCAACTTCTGTAAATGATGCTTATATTAAAAAATAACTTACATTTGTTGTAAAAACAAGTTGGAAAATAAATAAAAGCTATCATTGCAGTAGCCAGTGTTAAAGTAGGAACAAACTTAGCCATTGCCTTGCCGTATTGTTTCTGCACTAAGACATGTAAAATTCACAAATGCTCATATTTCAGTAAGTATGCTTCATGTTTTTCTTGATGTTCTTGTCCATTTTAGGAATAAAATTTGAGGTCCTTTTTTTTTTTTTTTTTAGAACATTTACATTGCTATTTTCTTTAAGATTTATTTTATAGAATATTTCCTTAAGTAGTGGTAGCTTACCAAACCAACTAGTCATTATTTTTACATCTAATTGATAACCTGTAATGCTGCTCTTACACATAAAGTCTGAGGGAATAATCAATGAATACCCGAGGACTTATTATACAAGAACAAAACAAATGCTCCCGTAGCAGCAATATCATGATAATGACTCCACAGCATCAGAAATGAAACAGCATTGACAGTAAATGGAACATGGGCCACAGACCCATCCCCAGAAACTAAGAAACAGCCCAGCTTTCTTAATTCAGAAACTTCCCCAAAGATGAAAGGTAAATGGCTATTTTGGCTCAGATACAAATAATAATGCCTAAAATGAGTTCAGAATACAGGAACCTGGATACTAAAATATAATAAGTATATACATGTTTTGGGAATAAATCCAAAGATGCTACATAATTTAAATTTGTCTTTTAAAAAACATTCTGAATGACTGGTCAGAAATTCTTAAACTACTTATTACAACTGAAATGGCCCATTAATTCTGTAAGCAGTTTTAAAACATAAATCAAGATGACAAGTCCTAATAATTATGTATTAAGGAAAAACAAAATTTCATGAAAGTCTTCTTAATTTTTATCTATATTGGATTAATATTTATACCAAAACCTTAGAAGAAAATAATGATTTTTAAACCAACACAGGAATCTGACCCACTGGGTTAGCACTGGAAACAGCTACACCATTTGAAAAAGATAAGCTACAAAATAATGTTACTATTGGAATTTTAATAATCTTGTTTTGGGAGTTTTGAAATCATGGACATAAGTATATGGGTTCTTTTCAAAAACTGTAAGTCAAAATTAAAAGAGAGAACAAATTAGAGAAAGTCACTGACCATCCACACCACATGCAAACTGGAAATAAAGTCAAGATTGGACCTGGCATCGTGAACCTCGCACAATTGTTATACACACAACTTGATCCTAGTAACAATGGGCAAAATAGCAAGTACAGGAAAGGGAAAGAAAACACAGAAAAGAGACAGACAGGATGAGATTCCATGCAATCTGTTGTCAATTAGTAGTTAAGGTGAGCAGCCATACAGTGCAGGGACATTGAAAATAAGCATTGTCAAAGTACTCTACTATCGAAGAATCTCAACACATGGTTTGCACCCAGCCAGGTCCAATCTTGACTTTTTAAAATGGTGTATACATTCAGATCCTCTGGAAGTGTCAAACATCTTCAGGGCCTTGGTCAAAAGATAGTGTCTTATGATGAAGATATTGGAGACAGTGTTTTCACATCATCTCGTAAATTCATCTTTGTGACTTTGATCTGTTTGTACTATTAAAAGTTGACGACAGGTAGTTGAGTGAAGTTTCTGTCATGACTAACACTACTCTGGGGCCCCTAGGCAGTTCTTTGAGGAATGGTTTAACATGAGCAGGCTATTATAAAACATGGCCCATAGAAGATATGGTAGCGATATGGCAGGAGTCCTCTTATCTGTGTGATCTAAAAGTCTTATTTGGTAAATCTGGAAAAAATAACTTAATTTTAACTTTGATTCACTTTTCAAGACAACATATCAATTATTCTTAAAGAAATATGGGATATTCTCCAATTTTCTGATATCTTCAAGCACATTGATATTAGCCTGTGTTGGAAGGGTTATGGAGTAAGGGGAACACTCCTCCACTGATGGTGGGAGTGAAAACTTGTACAGCCATTTTGGCAGTTTCTCAGACAATTGGGGATCAGTGTACCTCAGGATCTAGCATTACCACTCTTTGGCATATACTCAAAGGATGCTCAATCATACCATAAGGACACTTGATCAATTATGTTCATAGCAGCATTATTTCTAATAGCCAAAACCTGAGAACAACCAAGATGCTTCTCAACTTAAGAATGGATAAAATAAAATGTGGAACAGTAACACAATGCAGCATTACTTAGCTGTAAGAAATAATGACATCATGAAATTTGCAGGCAAATGGATGGAACTAGAAAAAAAATCATTCTGGGTAGGGTAACTCAGACCCAGAAAGCCAAACATGACATGTACTCACTCATAAGTGGATACTAGATGTAAAGTAAAGAATAACTGGACCACAGAGAAGCTAAGTAACATGGAGGGCCCTAAGAACACATGGATTACCCTGGGAAAGGGAAATAGATGAGATCTCCTGGGTAAACTAGGGCTAGGGGGGCAATAAAGGGGAGTGGATGGAGAATAAAAACATGAGGGAATGGGATGGACAAGCTGGGGGAGAGATGGAGCAGGAGAGCATGGAAAGGGATATCTTGATGAAGGAATCCATTAAGGGGTTAGGGAGAAACCTGATGCTAGGGAAATTTCCAAAATCCACAAGGATGACACCAGCTGACACTCCTAGCAATAGTGTAGAGTGTGCCTAAACTGGCCTTCTCCTGTAACAGGATTGGTGAATACTTTGTCATCAAAGAACCATCATTTAGTAACTGATATAAGCGGATGCACGTCCAAGCGCCAAGCTGAGCTATGGGAGTCCAGTCAAAGAGAGCAAGGAGGTTCAAGATCATGACAGGGAAACCCACAGAGACAGTTGACCAGAATATTTCGGAGCTCATGCACTCTAGACTGACAGCTGGGGAGCCTGCATGGTACCAAACTACGACCCTTGTATGTGGGAAACAATTTTGTAGCCTGGTCTGTTTGTGGGAACCCTGGAAATGGGACCAAGATCTATCTCTATTACATGAATTGACTGTTTTAAGCCCATTACATATGGTGGGATGCCTTGCTCAATCTTGACGTGGTGGGTCTTCATCCTAGCTTAACTGAATGTACCAGGCCTTGTTGACTCCATATGGAAGGACTTACCCTTTCTGAGGATTGGATAGGGGTGCATTGGGGGAGGTAGAGAGCAGGAGGAGGAGAAGAGGGAGAACTGTGGTTGGTATATAAAATAAATAAGCAAATTAAAATAAAACATACAAACAAAACAAAAAAGATCTGGCTGCCACATCCTACATTTTTAGATCTATACCCACTAACAATTTTATTTGTTTATTTATTTAATTTAGTATGTGAATGTGCCAGTGCATGTGACGAGGAGGTCAGAGTAGAACATCCTCTGTCTACCTCTGTCCATCTCTGCTTCTTTCCTCTGTACAGTGACTCTCAGTGACCTAGAAGCTCATCATGTTGATAAGACTGGCTGGCCAGTGAGTCTCAAGATCTGCCTATCTTTACTAATGTTGGGTTCCAGTCACCAGCAACCATGTCTGGATTTTTTCATGTTGGTTCAAGCAATTCAAGTGCAGCTCTTCTATCTGTGTTTAATTCACATATTTGTTTGCATAACATATTCATGTGAAAATGTGTTACTATTTCTGAGTCTGATACTGCTGTATTTTAGGGGAAAAACCAATGAAAATACACATTAATCACTGGATGCTCTTATAAGTCTTGAAAATAACGGTTCACAAGAAGACAATGCTGTTTTGCTTGAGCACTCTTTGGGGTATGTAAACCAGTGTGTGTGTGTGGGGGAACAGAAGAAAATAGAGACTTGGGTAATATTACATTGAAAGTAAATAGTGATCTTTCTATTACAGTTATTTTTGTGAATAAGATTGGTTAATTTTAGAAGCAAAGACATTGCATATATATATATATTATATGTATAATTGCTGTAGCTGAATATATGTGTGCTGACTGAGTATAATACAAGATGTCAAAGCACTAGGAAATAGAAAGCTCTAAATTTAAAGAAAAATAATTATCAGTAATAATTTATATTAGGTATGGGTTGTAACATATTGTGAGCTTAACCCTCTATTTTACCTAATATAAAAGGAAAAGAAATTAATATAAATGATATAGCAGAAAGGAGAACAAAATAATTAAATAATAACTCAAGGAGACTGTGGCAATAGGTATAGGACCTGCATATGTCACAAAAGATGGAGTTCTAGAGCTAAAGGAGAAGTGGACTCATGCCCCATTCCTAATCCCTACCTCCACTAGACACATGCAAATAAAAATTAGTTTTTTCCAATGAAGTCCCACTGTGGAAACCAACCATTCTTAAAGACAGTCCCCTTACCCAGCTGGAGATGGCTAACATACAATAAACTTAAGAGCATCTTTGGAGGTTGTTTGTCTTAAAATGCTGCCAGGGGTTTCGTTTGTTATTTTGTTTTTATATTAATACAGGTCCCTTGTGTATATATTAAGGCTAATGGCATTGTTTTTTTTTATGGGGTTCCTGTACTTTTTCTTTGGCCCTTTTTCTTGTTTGTTGTTTTGTCCTACTCCTGTTTGCTTGATTTTGTGGTATTTTATTTTATTATTATTTCTTAGATTCCTTGTTTTCTAATTTAAGACAGAAAGGGCATGAATCTGGATGGGAGAGAGGTGAGGTGAGGAGGAACTGGGAGTAACTTTAGTAGTGTGAGAGGAAAACAGTAAGCAGGATATATTGCATGGAAAACAATCTATTTTCAATGTGGGGGAAAAAAAAAAAAAGATGTGTGCTCCAATTCTGTAGTACTCTGTCAATAGTGGGTTTGTAAACAACATCTCTTGCTGTTTACTAGTCATCATAAACAGATGGTTTTGGGGATCTAGTACATCATCCTCATGTTTACTATCACTTTGGTCTGCTGGCATACATATTCCACTGTGGTCTCGGGATCTCTCACAAGTAGTTGCTAATATGGTAGGGCTGTAATGTATCATAGGTTCTATGAAAGAAGCAGCCTAACTTATTTTCTTTTTTTTAAATGACTCAGTTGCTGTTTTCTAAATGCTTTACTTAACAATTAATAAGTATCCTTTACATAAATATGGCTTAAGAATTACAGTTTGGATGGGGAATTGGCACAAACCTTAAGGCTGATCTTAGGGAGGACCTGAATTTGATTCCCAGTACTCATGTAATGGTTGATACCTAGCTGTAACTCTAGTCCTAGGGGCTCTGATGCCCTCTTCTGGCCTCCTTGAGCATGAGGCACAAATGTGGGGCACAGATCATACATGCAAAACAAAAATCCATATATATAAAAGATTTTCTTAAGAAGAAAATAGATATATGAAAAGTAGAATAAAATAATTGGATAATAACTACTTATAACAAGGTTTTTTTGGATGATGAATAAACACATATTAATTATAATAAAAATAATACACTTTCAGTATTGGAATGTAAATTAAGGTAGGCAATGTATGTCCTGTGATTAGCATTTCCTACAGGTTATTATTCATTATTATGTCTTTAACATGATTGTATAGAATATTAAAAAGTTCACTGAAGTTGTGTTTGAAAGTATGATAATGGGAAGCACAGAATAAGGAATTATGAACATTATGCTAACCATGAAAATGACTGGAGGAAAATTTTTGTTTACTAGCAATTACATCATTTTAATGAGAAAAACTATGGTAAAGACATAATGATGAGTTAAAAGTGAAAACACTTCTCTTTAACTCCTTGTGGAAAGTGACCATTACTTTATGATATTTAACGAATTGAAATCCTTACCAGGACATTGTTATCAAAGCAGACATCAGGCCCTTTTCGGTATCTGGGTTGCTTAACCATATCACAAGGATCTGGACCATCAGCTAAAGAGGCTTGTCAAGGAACAGAGTGGACATAACTTTTTCCCCACATGGTTGAAGATACAGTGAGATATATTTATTTCCAAAATCAATCATGACTGACCTATGCCAGTGCTCAGCAAACAGAAGCAATTCAAGTGTTTGGGACTGTGAGAAACTCTATGTTCA
This sequence comes from Cricetiscus sungorus, assembly GCA_030556225.1. NCBI lineage: Eukaryota > Metazoa > Chordata > Mammalia > Rodentia > Cricetidae > Cricetiscus > Cricetiscus sungorus. Next base: position 42,562,500 of record JANBXA010000031.1, read on the forward strand.
ATGTACTTTTCTCACAGTTCCTGCGTAATGTGATCAGTTCTGACTTTCCAAATTTTTTGGTGTCGTATTATTTTTCTCTGCATGAGCATCAGCAGGGTGACAAAGCTAAACATCGACTGCTTTAAGTTGATCTCTGCCAGACATCTGTAGTGCCAAAGGATACAAGTCTGTTCTGCTTGCATGAGCAGCCGTGTGTCACATGGGCATGTCCCCTTGCTTTCCACCATTATGAATACTAAGTTGGTGTTCATAAGTTTTTCTACATGAAAGATTCTGCAAAACAATTTAGAAAAGATCATTAAGTGAAAACTATCTTTTGGGGAAAAGTATGGAAATCATTACAAGATTCTTAATGAAAAGAAAGATAAAACAATGTGTTGAAAACTAAGCATCACCATGCAGAATAACTTACATGTACACACACACACACACAAACACACACACACACACACACACACACACACACACACACAGACAGAATAAAATGAATGTGACCTGAAAATCACCATGTTTTTACTTGCTACCATGAACACATTACCTCTCCCCAAAATAGTGAAAAGCTCAAGGTCATATTAAAAATATCTTTGAAATCTTTAAAGCTGTTAGTCTTAATTACAAAATACGTGCTATTTAGTTATGTCCAAAACCCTAAAAAAATATTTTATTTTAAATGTTCAGGAAAAGGTGATATTTATCATAGGCAATAAACCAACAATACTTTATTTTACAAATAGGCCAAGCAGGAAAAACAAATCGACTAATCATAATGTCAAACTGAGGTGAGAATAGAGTGTAGATCAATGATCCTATCAGGTTTGTGTTCTATTTAATACAGGGAACAGAGGTCTTGGGGTGTGACATAGAAGCTTCACTATTGCATTTAACCTTAGTTATAATGCAAATACGCATGTTGTTGTAAACTGTTAGGTTGCAGAATTCACATAGGAATTCAGGCTCTAAGTTCCATTCCCAGTGTTAGTTGCTTTGTTTTCCTTTGTAACCAATATGTGACCAAGATCTGCTTTGTTTTTGAAAAAGTGGAATTTTCCTAGCTTTTCCTTTTGAACTGGGAAACAACCTAGAATAACTTAAGTGAGACTGTGCTTTCAAGCGATGTGTTAGACTAGTGTCTACCCTTCCAGTTCCTTATGTACATATTGCTCTTACTGGACCACAAGTATTGCAGACCCAAGGTGCTGTATGCATATACTGAGAACAGCTGCTGTTCTGTTTTCTAAATTCGAAAGTGATCTTTATCCAGGATTCATGTTTGACTTCTCTCTTTACTTTCCTCATCAGAAACTCTACCTCTTGAAGAAATAGAAATAAAGCCAAGTCATAAAAATACCGACTATGCCTATTGGTTATGTCCTCGAAGTAAAAAATTGTTATTATAATTGTTGTAGACTAACTTTTGCAATCCGCAGCAAGTATTCTAATGTTTTCCTCAGGTTACCTTACCTCACCCCATTTATTTTCGCTGTTAATGTTCTTCTGGAATAACTTGCCCTCCATCTCTGCACTTTATAAACTGTGGCTCAGGGACCCCTCAGCCTGGATTAGCACTTTCCTTTCAGACTTTCCAAAGCCCCAATGTTGCCTTTCTCCTCTATCCTATTACAGACAAGTGCATTTTATCTGTATTCTAAAACAGTATAAAGATATTTTATGAATGCTAAGATTAATCATGGCCTTACGAGATACTTTCCTCAAACCTTTCCATTTCAAATCCAAGTTCATGTCAGAGAAAGGAGGAAGACAAAGAAAACCCCAACTTTCTATAACCCTTCTTATTTATCATATATGAAGCCAACTTGATTGAAGTTATCATCATCAAACTTTGTTACAAAGTTTTTCTTATGAAAAATGCACTGAAAATTCATTCTTCCAAAAATCACAGGCAGTTGTCTTTATCATGTAACTGTAGCAAAAACAACTATAAATCACTAAGACCTTAAGAGACCTATAACAAAACTAAGTATTTCTCACATTTTCAGCTTTGACTCATCTGAGAATGTCTGTTGTTGTTGTTGTTATTATTATTATTATTATTGTGACTGACAGGCCTGACTTCTGCTCTTAGTAAACAAAGGACTGCTCCACAGGAAGGAGCAGAGTACCTGGAACAGTTTCCACAGTCCAGTACACCACTGAATGATTTACTATCATTATCGAAGAAGTACTGCGTTTGCTCCGTGATGCAGCTCTGCTTTGACAGGGAGGCAGTGAAGTCATCCTCCTCCATCTCAACTGTGGGAGGCAAAACAAAGGTCATCACAAGGGGGGAAGGCAGCCACATGTCTTAGAATTACTTCTCACAGATACAAAATCAGTGAATAATGACAAATGTCTAGTAGGTTGACTTGCTGTTGAGTAATTGCCTGAAAGTCATTAAAAGGTGCCTGGGAAGCGTCTAAATAATAAATTAATATTTGTTACAAATGTGAGCTATAAAATTCATAAAATACTAAAAAAATAAAGTTTCAGTATATCAAAATATGAGTATGATGATGTCTTTTGCTCACACACATGCATGCACACACATACATATACACATGCATACACACACATATTCACGTGTATACATACATAAACGCACATATGTTTACATATGTACACATACATACACACATACACATGTGTATACATGTGTATACATGTATACACACACATACATACGTGAACACACAGATGCAAATTCTCTTTATGGGTTTTCTAGAGTGACTCAGCACAATTTAAAAGAAAAATGAACTTCTGTGATAATGACCACATCAGTGCATTGACATACCTGCCTCCAGGATCCGTGGAAATGTCAAACTCAAGAGTAACTGCTGGAGAATAGACCTGGATTTTTAAAATGAGTAATTGAGAAACATCTAGAAATTATCCCTTACAATGTTTTACAGAAAAACTGAGAATTTTTTGCAAGCACAAACCCCTATCTACTTCATTTTCATTATTGTGAAGAAAATGTAGTTTAAAAAAAAAATTAAGGCATTTTATTGTATTTCTTAAATTGTGAAAAATGTCCCCTCTTTGATTCTCATCAGCAAAGGATTCATGAGGTGAAAAGTGTGTGGGACCAAATGAGGGAATATAGGAGTGTAGGAGCCTACTACATAAGTGAAGGAATCTAGTACATGAGTGTAAGAACCAACTACATGAGTAAAAGAGCCACTTAGTAAGTGATATTACCGTGTAGTAGGGCTAACTCTATGAAGAAGATTATCAACATTTGTTGCAAGAAGTTTTACATTCTGAATCTTTTTTTAAAATTTTAGTTATTAGTAACTTAAATAAAATGACAAATAAATAAATTGAATCAAAACTCCATAGGGCAATAAAGACATACAAACAAAAATTACTATCTGAACTTTAGGCTTGAGATTAATTTGTGATGTGGAATACATAAAATTATATAGAGAAATACAATATACATGTTTTATAATAATGGTAATTGAACCAAATTTTAGTAAGGAACATTCTGGAACTTAATTTAGTTAAGTAGCAGTCACACAGAGATTTTGGCCAGCAAATGGGACAAAGGCAGATTTCAAGATTATTGTACTATAAAGAATATCTACTTATATTAACATACACATACCACTATCATATTGTAAAATAACATTTTTTAGGAAAAAGGGGCTTTTTAAAATTTGAAATATTTTTGTTACTTGAGTAAAAATGATATAAACTTGATTTTAGTACCCAGACTGTTAAGACTCAATGGATTTTGTATATCCAAAATATCACCAGGAACAAATTTCATGTCAAAAACATCTCTGAAGAGGGGGAATTTCTTGAACTTATCAGTGTCTTCACATAGAAAGTTGAAAATTACATTTAACATCATCATTTAGAAACTACTAATATTTCTAACATGTTCATAGGAAAGAATAATACCCATGACACAAGTCACTTGTCCTCGAATCCACATTTTAATGACATTTTTCTTTTATTTGTAATGAAACAAAACACTTGACTTACCAAGCTGCAGCTGTGGCCCACCAGCCAATCTGCAGTATGTCGGCAATTGATGGCTACAAAATAGAAAATAGATATCAAGATTTCGTGACGTTGGTCTACACTGGCATAAGTGTTCCCATGAGAGGAACTAGCTCAACCACAGGCTTTACTGACCACATAAGCTGAACGATGTCCTGCCCCTTGCTTTGGTGCAGCACCGGGATCACAAACCGACTGATAGTCATATGATTTATTGAATGCATAAACTGATATATTAACCAGGTGTCTCATCAAGCTTGGATCAATCTCTCCAAAAAAGCGTCCAATCTAGAAAAGAAATAAAGAAAGAGATATTCAGTACTTTCAAATTTAAAACAACATCTGAATTAATTAAGTGAAAAATGTTATCACACAAACAAAAGCAGTTGGTACATTTGGGTAAATGAAAACCTGCTCTGGCAATGTGGAAGAATCAACATGAATTTTGCCACTCTCATCATTCAGGGCTATCAGTGGTCTTATATTTGTGGGAGGAATGAATACCCAACCCACTTCAATACACAATAAGGTCACACTTAGATGTCCCTGGTGAGAAGAATGGGGTTAGAAGCAGGAAGGATGGAAACAGAGTTAAGATTCCAAGAGAGGACCATAGTTATACTGTTTAATTGTATATCAGGAATCAACAAAGGGTAAACTTTGGTTCTGCTACCACACAAGGGAAGGCAACTGAGATGCCAGATACTTTAACTAGCTTGACTTATAGTAATAATTTCATATAAAAAACATCTCAAACTTACATGCTTTCTATGGTAAGCAGCACTTAAAAACCAAATATCTTCTGGATAAATGAAGGGTACTATTAATGAGGGTGGGTAGGACTAAAAACCTACGCAGCAGGCTATGTCCTGAACTGGGACCCTCAAAGAACGGGGCAATGACAAACTCCTAGCTTCAGCAGATACACTAAAGTTAGTCAGAAGAAAGGCTAGTGCTGGGAAAACCTAGAAATATCGATCCAGGATTAATAGTCTCTCTTATGGCCAATGTGAAAAATTTGGTCCAGAAATTTCATCTGTCCATATGACAGCTTAGACATTACCAGATATTATATTGAAGATGTAGCAATTTCCTGACTTGCTGAAAAGAGTGAAGGCAAGTTCATATCATTTCAAAATCCTTAACTATGTGCATTAATGGTGACAATTGTTATCTAAAAGTAAAACCAATTACAAAAGGAGAGATGGATTTACTATTCAGAGTGCATTGATTCATATTATATAAATCTTTTAAAGATTTATTTGTGACAAAAATTAAACAACTCATCAATTTCTAAAAGGGTTTTCTCATTTTTATCATAGAGAGCACTTTGGAAACTGAACTTCTCCCTTACTCCAAGTTCATACCTGATTAGTGTAATCATCATGGTTTGCCATCAGAAGAAATCCGCCATCATCGAGAATCACACAATCCATTACCTATGAGCAGAAAGCAAGAGGTGTCAGGAAGCATGCTGCTCCATTATTGTTCGATGGTATACAAATAAGACGAGTAATAAAAATGAGAAATTTCAAAGCTGCATCTTCTCCAGCTAAAAATGTATTCCAGAGACACTGATTTTATACATGTAGAGCACACAGATGTTCACATGAAGACTACAGTCTTGATAATCACTAGATATCTACCTACCAATGTGAACTGTCTAGCATGTCACAACACATAAAATTTTGTTATTTTAAACATAGTAATAACAAGAATCCATTTATTTACTATGTATCACAGACTAGGGAAAACACAAGGAATAAACATGGAAAACTATTTTACATTACCATAATAAAAATATTTAGTTGGATAATGGGAAACTTACACAAGAAGACAAAAGAGAATTTGCCCAAAGATGAGGAAGGAAACTTCTACCTGGTTTACATGTGTGAAAATTTAATACCTTATGTTGAACAAATTATGATTAAAACATTGATTTCAAAGGCAGAAACACAATATGCTATGTGCCCAATATGAAAACAGTTTGCTGAAACATTTTCTCTAAAGGAAGTATTCCACAGGGTCTGTGGGAAAGTAAATGTACTCTAAAATATTAAAAGGTGTGACATATAATTTCACAGAAGTAGGAGTCATCAAAAAGACAAAACACCCTCTTCCTGGAGTCATCTTAGACACACGTGGAGTAAGGAGTCACCAGCAACATTATCTTTCAGTTCCTGGACCAGTTTCTCTACCATCCTACTTAGAGTGCTGTCAGGCCCTTGACAAGGTTAGCTCACATTTTCTTTTTCAGGTTTGCAAAGACAGATGATACAAGGCAAGACCTAATATTTCAGAGTATATCATCAGCATTTAGTTCATTTCCCCCAACACCTTAAGAGGTGGAAAAATTAACAGAAAGAACAGAAGTTGAAGGTAGACTACATCTGAAATGGATGTTTTGCTTAGAAACTTCTTGAAAAATAAAGTTGAAGATACTTAAAAGACCCCATCTTCACCAATACTGAACAAAATAGGGCCCACTTGGACACGACTCTTCTTCCCTTAGACAGAAATATCTTCTGAAGAAGCATTTAGAGTACCTGTATTAATTAGTTTTCTATAGAACTTGCTAGCATTAGATCCAAAATCCCTGGACCCTTTTAATCATCGACATAATTATTATTCAGTAAACAAGAGAAATAAAAACACTCTAATCGAATTTATTTTAAAGACTTTAAACAGTTTTCTTACATCGCTGTTTCTTTTGCAGTCACAAACTGGACCAGCACACTAAAATAAAAATAAAGAAAAAAGAAAAAAAGAGAATTAAAACAACTACTGCACAGCTTTAAATCATTTGAATAACTACCTTCCTGTAATAAAACAACATGGAATATTTTTATCTGGTCTAAATAAGAATAAACAATTATAGCTTATAAGAAAAAGATACTAGTTTAATCTTTAAGTCCACAAAATATCAATCGATATGTATGTGTATGAAGTTGTCAACCTGAAACAGTTTTCATTTCATTGCCTAGGAAAAATTAAACATTGAAAACTGAAATTCCTATTTCTACTTAAGTATAGTGACACCGGAAATCTACTTTGCCATTACATGAGGGTCATTTTTACGTATGTGAACTTTGATACTGTTAATCATAGTTTAATAACTTTGAAAGAGACACTTACCGGATCCCTGATTGAAGTTTTGGTAAAATTTTCTATCCAGGAATTTACATCGATTTTAATTCCCACAACTGAAAAAATAATGTAAACTAATTTGAAGTCATGATTGCTATAATGTCATCTTCACAACATAACAACTTGGATAATTTCCATCTGCTCGCTCTAAATGTAACTGCAAACAATACTGAGTCACATAATGAAAATCTCCATTTTATTGTATGCACCCACTCCGGCCCATTTGTAGTTCTCATTTGTACTGTTCCATTTTGGTTGCCTGATTGATTCAATTTTTTTTTCCAAATAGTTGAACAATTTTAGACAGATCCAGCCCTAACTGCTTTTAGCAGCTCCTTAATAGTCTAGTATACAGGTATGTAAATGTAATTTTATGTTTAAATGGTGATAAGTATGTATGGCTTTGGCATAAGTCTTCCATATTTTTGCAAATAGGAGATATCGACAGAGTAGCATTGCCAGATTGATCAAAGATTTAAACTTTTGATCTTCTGGATAAATGTTTCCAGTTTATGATGAAATGCCATGTCTTATTTAATCTTGGTCATGTGTACACATGATGTATGCTTACCTGCAGGCTTAAGAAGTTTTCCTTGGATATACAGCTCTACGGCTTTGCTTACCATAATGCCAGACTCATACGCACCAGGTCCACTTTCTAAAAGAAAAACAAAGAGACTAATCTAGATGAATCACAATCCCAAGCCTCTGAATGGTGCATACTGCTTACAAAGATGTTTCAGCTTTTTTTTTCTTTCTAAATATACCAAAAAGACTTGAAAAGTCATGAATTGGTTTCTATTTATTATTTATTTAAGGATAGGAATTACTCAATTTCAATTCATATACTTTTGTAATATAATGGATGCATGCCCAATCACAGTTGTGGATTATTTTCAAAATGTTGGAGAGGCTATTCCAGGGAAACAGAAAGAAAAATCTTGGAGTCACAAAACAGGCTTCGCCTTATGCGAAATGTATGTCTGTGGATACAACACTGAAACGGTATGGATTTCAGTTTCCTCATTTTTAAAATGAGAGTAATAAAGTAACTATGAACACAGATGGTGAAGGGTTGAACTAAAATGTTTTCTTTGGGGGGAGGAAGCAAAGAATCATATAAATTATATTTTTTAAATGGACTATTATTTTTTTATAGATAATAAATTATAAAATTAACACAGATAAGATATAATCCATCACTATACACCGACTTGTTTCTCATTAACCACGTTTGAGTGTAGTAGTTGATGTGCATGGCATTAGTCCCATATGTTTCTACTTACTGTGCATGCCTGCTAGAGATGCCAACTCTGCATTGCTCGATGACTTCTTGCTGTGTATGCATTCTATTTTTTCAACTAAATGAATGTTTCTGTTCTGTTTTCCAATCTTGTACATACTATATTCTCAATAATGACTATTCTAGGCAGTTAACAAAATATATTCACTTGAAGGGAGAGGAACTAGGTAACATAGTTTATTAAACATTTAAAAGGAATGGAGAAATCTGAATTCCAAAGAATACTCACTGTTAAAGTAGGGCGCAGTGAAAACATAGTTATCATTATCTAGGCTTCGCTTGTAGAAGCTGTCCTCATATGTCTCTGGGTTTTCTTGCCAATTTTCTCCAGCTCTAGGGAGGAAATGGCTCTCATCATTTATATTCCTTAAGGTTCATGATAACCTGAATTCCCTTTGTGGAAATACAGCTCTACAGACATATCTACTTTTCGGGTATGCCTAAGGAAGTCAGGTATGGATAGTGTAACTGATTCTCATTACTAAGAAATATATCAGCATACGAAGAATAAGAAAGAGCTGACTCTTAGTTGAGAAACTATGAGTAAGTCAGTTAATTAGTATTAATAAGCCTTGGTACCTATCCAGCCCACTGCAGAAATTGTTGTTGAGATAACAAGGGATATGAGGCATAAAAGACCAATGCTAGAAAGGACTGTTATACACCACTATGCTCATTATGCTCATATAGCCCAGTTGGACTGTGTCTACAAAGATGAACATCTCTTTCAACATCTTTTAAATTTTGTAATGAATATATACAAATATGACTAGCAACTGTCATTGAAACATCCTATAATGATATTACCCAGGGAAATGGTATATTTTACTAATATAAATACTTTAAACAATACTGCAATTTAATCTATTAACAATGACCAGTTTTCCCAAAGAATAGCTTCCTTACAAGGCAACATCCAGACCCTTGGCACAAGCTGTTGCGATGAACTTATTTTTACAGATGTTATTTGAACTTACTCTTTTGGATAAACTCTTGTAATCCCACCATCAGTCACCACAAAGCGTGCTTTCACTCCTTTGCTAAAATAAAAGATAAAAGGAAGACATATGAAAAAGTAAGCTTTGAGATGCTAAGCTAGGTGTTCAGAACATAAAATGAAATAAAGGAAACCAAGTTACACATATCAATACACACAAAATGGCAGGTTAATAATAACCTATGAAATTAGGCTCTCAGTGTTAGTGCATTTAAGAATCATCTTAGAAGAAGGGTGGGATTTTCCTTTGACGACTGATGAGGCATCAGCAGGGATTACAGAGGACATCAGCGTATAGAAAATGGGGAAAGCAAGTCAAGGCATCTGGTGTTAGTGACAAAGGCATAAGACAAAGGGAGGGAAGTTAATAGAAATTCCACTCTCAAGCATACGTTTCTTAAAGAGACACCCTGGCAGTGGATTTGAAATTCATGGTTAATAACTGCTCCTCCCCACCTCTCTGAGACAGAATTTGGTCTATGCCATGGCTAACCTTGTGCTGCCCCTGCCTCAGTTCTTAAGTGCTGAGATCATAGGCATGTACCAGTATACTTGTCTTCAAGTTCCACATTTATGTTAAAGCTCTTTAGAAACAGGATGTGACAGGAATGCCTTGTAGGGATTGGAACTTGGCAACAGGAATGGGCAGCACTAAAGGTACAAAACTTCGCTGCTGTAATTTCTGAAAAATGGTATTTTAGGACCTTGACCATGAAGAAGAGAGGCAAACACAGTGAGGAGAAGTATTTAGAATCAAGTGGTTGCCTGGAAATGGAGACAATATTATGAATGAGAAGCACCCTGTAAGCTCTCCATTACTGAGTAAGACTATGGCATGTGTCAGTAGAAAGCCAACTAAGCATTCGCTAGAAACACTATTTTACCACAAACACACATATGCAAACATATTTTAGCCATATCATCATGTAATGCTAACAAATGGCCAAAATTGAAAATGCAAATTGTCAAAAATTGCAAAATGATTTCATGAGAAATTATTTCTAAAGTTAAATAACTAACTGAACCTATGAGGCCCATTCCCTAAAATTTTCCCAGGGAGATGTGGAACTGAAACACAATATATACATTTCTACTAACAAGAACAAATACTTACATATTTTTCTGCTTACTCCAGTAATTTTGGACAAGTTCATTTGTAAAACCAGCATCCAGCAAGATTCTATTAATTAAATCGGTATTACCTGATATAGAAAAAATGATGTCTTTAATTAAACTGACATAGTTTTTTAAATTCAAATAATAGTGAAACAAATAAGTTTACTGTTTTCAAATCAGTTGAGTAGATGTGCAAGAATATTCCATATAATTGCTCATTTTCTATATCATTGATGTCATTTATATTGGGTATATGAATGAAGAAGTATTGCAAAAAGCTAATAACTAATAAAAGAAAATGCTTTATAGAAAGACATTTGACTTCTGGATATGATAAGGAAGCTACCTATGAAAACTAAACAATAATGTTGCTCAACCAAGATTTGCACAAAGACAATAAGAGTTCATATGCCAACATGAATAGGGGAAATTTTACAAGGCCCTACTAAAGATGAAGGTAGGTTATGATTGCTGAGAGATGGAGAATCAGTCTTCTACAGGCAAACCCCCTGATAGGATATCCAATTCTCATTGTTCAGCCCTAATCACAGATCAATATAAGCAACACTAAATGGACACAGGAGGTTGTATGAATGACTTGTATTTGCATACACACACACACACACATATATATATATATACATATATATATATGCAGGTTTGCACATTTGATATATAGATATTAAGTATTTATATATACAAATATGCATATATGTATACTCATGTGTGTACAAATGAATATATACTTAACATATATCTAGTTTCATACATACATGACACTCATAATTGAAGAAGAGGTCATGAACTTGAGGGGGAGTAGGGCTGGGAGGCATTGAAGGAGGAAAGGCAGGCGAGGAAATGATTTGAATACAGTACTGTTCTATGTAACTCTAATTAAACACTTAAATAATAATAAACAGATACATGAAAGATCAAAAACACATCTGCATTATGACATTCCAGGAAACAATGAGGAAATGTTGTTTTTTCTGTTGTTATGTAGCTTAATAACATATATATGTTATTATATATTGAATATACATATACATATATGTATATATATATACACTCACTCGGGTAGATAGAATTCTTAACTGGAATTAACAAGTAAAAATATGAAGTACCTTTCACCTTTCTTTTTTAAATAAGGAAAAGGATATTTTAACTCTTCACATTACACAGCACAACATAATAACATACCATAAACTTGACTTCTTGAAAACTCCTATAAATGTTCATTTTTGTGTTTGTCTTGAAGTGGGGGAAGGGGATAGAATTATCTTATACTATCACTATTCCAAAACCAGATTTTTGAATGTAGTGATATCACTTCAATATCACAGGCTTTCAGCTATTATTTCTTTAATAACTGAGAAGTATTCCTGTCCAAGTTCAAAGGTAACAGAAAGAATGCAAAATGAGGACCCAAGATCAAAGAGCATATCTTACTCATTTTGCCTCTTGTGGCCTGTCTGTTCTCAGTGTGTGAAACTTATGAAAACATATGGGTACTTTCTTCTCACATTCATGACAAAGGCTCATTTGATTCAAGTAAGGAATGCACAGTCTCCACTGATATCTCATTTGTGGAAGACACGGGGACGGGGGAATGGAGCACTTCAGTTTTCCAATGTAACAATTCAAGGTGGAGAGGCAACTTTGAGGAGAAGGCTTTCTGACTTTTGATAAATGACAGAAGCACTTTGCTTAGCCTATTATAATAGAAATAATCGCTTTTTAAAAGGTAAAAAGAAAGAGGAAAAAGGAAGAAGTGAATGTTTCATCTATTTGTTCTTTTTTTTCAAATTCTTATTTATTGGGTAAGTTTTGATGTACATTTGCTTTTCCTCCGTTATTTCATATTTGAATTGTTCCTGGTAGAACTCTTATAAGCAATTTTTAGAATGAAAGAATTTTGATTATTAAATGTTTAAAAGCCTAGAACTTATGTATATGAGAAAAATCTTAAAGGGTTAATGATGTAGATTTATCAAAGAGACAACTATAATAGTTAAAATTAATTATTAAATTTGTCTCCATCATTTTCTACCAGATTTGTCTCATGAGGCATACTATAGACATATGTTTTTTTTTGACAAAGTTGATTGTGATTAAATAGTCATAAGGAAATAAAACTGTTAGGTGATTATTCCTTATTCTCTATTGATATGAAAACATAGAAATTTAAAGACATAACACATTCAAAGAACATACTCTAATTTTTTTCTACATAGAAAGTGCATTGAGAGGAACAAGGGTGAGCATACCATTTAACTGGTTTTAAGACCAGTTACCTTGCTCTGAAAACTTGATTTCACTAATGACAAAATAATATTGCTTTAATATGAAAAGTAAAGGACCAAATTGCTGCATATTACCATTAAAAATTCATATAGTAAATGAATCAGTCCACCAATAAACTGATATGATTATCCTGAAATTTGATCATATGAACCAAACTGATCACTTTGGACCCAAGCACCGAGGCAAATACTACAAATTCACATATACTTACAGGAAGGGTTATTTGGAGTTTTTCTATCAATAAATTCATTGAAATTTAAAAGAAATTCAGTATTATTATCAGAGAGTTTAAGGTCATTGCAGTATTCTCTGAAAAACAAGATTTGAATATTTAAGGTATTAAAATCAAAACTTCACATCTTTACAGTTTGCAGAAACATCATTTATTAGTTGTATGCCTTTGCAAGCAATTGAGCTTATTACCCCCATTTTCTTATCTCTGAAACAGAACTGTTGACTGCTTAGTGAGTAAGTGGTGAGACCACAGTGGCCTTGGAAGTTTCTATGTAGTTGAGACTGGCCTCCAACTTTCAGCAATGCTCCTACTTCTGTCTTCCCAAATCCCAGGGTTACAGACTCATAAAACCACCACACTTTGCAAGACAGGATTATTGTAATATCTTTTCCAATATTTTAACAATTTGTTTTTGATATCCAAACTTTTTAGTAATTTTTAGTTGTAATGTGATTTTAAAATGTCAATACACCTTCATACTCTATCATATTAAGAGCCAATGTTCTACCTTGTGCTTTGGATGCATTTAAAATATCATTAATTGATTATTTTGAAAAATATGACAATTTGTAGGCATAATTACCAAATCAACCTTCATCAAACCCAACTTATTAACATCACTGGAGAGCTCACAATATAATGCAGATCTGAACCAGGGTGCTGCTATGCTCACAGTAGTAGATACAATTTCCTCCAAATCTGACTTTTGTTTACAAGCTTATATATTGTGCAACTGTGGCTTTAAATGGCTCATTTGACCCATTACTGGAAAACATCTGCTGAGTGCCTAACCATGATCGGGTGTGGTCCATCTGTCATTTGTTCACATCCAACAGCATTTTTTTTAGATGAAAGAGAAGAAGGCACCAGCTCAGACTCCCTACTCAGCTGCACAGGATGACTTTGAGGAATTGGGCTACTCTAGAATATAGTGGAACTGATTCTTTCATTGTGGAAGACTATTTCTCCTTTTCTATATGAACATCAAGAAAGTATTTTTTACTGCTTCAATCACAGATATTTAAAGAAAAATTTGTTGTATAATATTACTTTAACTATATAAAGATGTGTTACATTTATTTATGTTGTGAAATATTACTTTAACCATGTAAAAACATGTTATATCTGTTTTACCTTGCCTGCCGAAGGCACCTGATTGGTCTACTAAAAAGCTGAGCAGCCACTAGCTAGGCAGAGGAGGGATAGGCGGGACTGCTGGGCATAGAGCTTAAGTAGGAGGAAGAATATAGGCTGGAGAGAGGGAGCTCGGGAGAAAGAAAGGGAGATGCCAGGGGTCAGACAGAAACAAGGAAGCAGAGTGGGGCATGAAAGGAAGGTACAAAGCCTCAAGGCAAAATGTAGATGAAGAGAAACAGGTTAAAATAATTCGTAAGAGCTAGTGTGATGAGCCTAAACTAGGGCTGAACATTTCATAACTAATAATAAGTCTCTGTGTCATAATTTGTGGAATGGCAGTCCTGCTACTAAGTACCTTACAGTAACTACTGTCACTTTACAGATCATGGGCTTGCATTGCTTCTACTGTCACTATGAGTAGCAAGGAGCCAAAAGTTAGCAAACAGCATTTCTTTCCTACTAGGTATATAGTTGACTGTGCTGATTCTATGAAAAGGATTCTGGAACCAACAAATAAGCTCTAAGTAAGCAAATCTTACTTAACTACAATCCTGATCAGAAATATAGGAAACATAAAGACAAGAAAGCTCCATGAAACTCACAATTAAGTCAAACAGGCTCATCGAACCAGTGGAAAGAGCTAACATTCAAGATAAGGTACATAAGTGGCAAACATCTCAAGAAGAAAAGCAATCATTTAAACACAGCCCTTAACAACAGAGCAGAACAGAGCAGAGCAGAGAACAGCAGACAGAACTTCAAAATCAAAGTTAAAAATTTGGGGTTTATAACAGTTTTTAATCTGAAAAAGAAAAACAAATATACAATCATTTTTTCTTGAGGCCAACTTAACACATTTTTAAAAATATGCTTAATATTTTAGATATAATAATCTTGTATGGAAAAACTTAGTTTAGAGGCAAAGTTTAGAAAGTTTCCGTGCTGTAAATGTATTGGGTTGTCAGGAAAGCAAGGTCTGACTTGCCCACAGGACTTTGCTGTTACAGAAGTAAGAGTACCCTGAAGTCTAAAGACCTCTATATTGAATTTGAGTTTTGATCTCATGAGCTAAGAGCCAAAAGCAAGATTTTAGGGGTCTAGACAAAAGTATACTGCAAACTATTATTCAAACCATATATGAGTTACCATTTTATTATTTAAAAACACTTCTGACTTGATTTTGTTCTTTTAATTGAAAAATACTTTAATCAAAGGCATTTATAAAGTTAAAGGGCAGAAAATTGAGATTTAGGGGCATCTGACTAGCAATGGGCTAACCCTGAGAAAGCTCTTTCTTTGGATGACTAATTTGTATCCTTTCCTGACAGGAGATAGAAACAGACCAGAGAAATTCTGGGACTGAGGCTCTGGAAGTGAACAGTTCTAATTCTTCTTCTTGACCAGCAGTTGGGAATGCCCTTTGTTCTGTCCCGGATACTGAGCAGGAGTGCCAGAGAACACCAGTTGTAGTTAGTACTCCCTCTTTCTAGGTGAACACCCTGCCTGTCACCCCTCACTGCCACTGAACTCTAAGTCAAGAGCAATTTTGATTTCTTATCAGCAAATGGAAAAAAATCTGTTGTTTAAGCCAATTAGACACCTATGAATTAATCTAAAGTTGCCATGTACCTTTTTACATATATATAATAATGACAAAAGATATTGTGTGATAGTGTGTACGCTGAATGAGAATAGAAACAAATCAGATAATTTAAACAATACATTCCTGAGAAATACTGAATGGGTTGGTGGTGGAGCCAGTTGTTGGATAATAAGAATGTATGTGTGGCAACTGAAAACCACACAGCATATTGTGCCAGATTGAAACATGGCATTAGTGTGTGTCATGCCAGATACTGAGTCTAATGATTAAGAATCTGATAGCTTCTGGTGGGGTGGGGTGTTCCAAAAAGACTCAGTCTTCCTTAAGGGCCAGCCACTGGGAGTTTGACCATGCTCCAGTTAGTATATGGGCAACACAAATTGTACTTTTCTTCTTCCCCTCCTCCTCCCCTTCTTCTTCAGGGGATTCACAATGGTGGAGGGCTGGACCTGGAAGGACTGGGAAGTGAGTATTCTCAGGGTTCATGATATAAAATTCCCAAATAACCAATAAAAATATATTGAAAAAAAAACTTACCTAGGCATGATAGTGCTGGGCTCTTGTTTTGTAATTTATTCTCTGCTCATGCACTATATTCTCATCATAGTTTCCCCTCCCTCTGTTCCTCCCAGTCTCCTTCCCTACTTCCTGTCTTCCCTAGATCAATTTCTCTTGTGTTTCCCTTCAGAAAAAAGCAGGCCCTTCCAGGGATATCAACCTAACAAGGCAGGGCAAGTAAAGTGGTTCAGGGGAGTGGGGGATGAGGATGAGTGAGTGAGTGTGGTCAGAGGTGAGTTCAAGGCCAGGCTGGTATACATTGTGAGTTCTAGGATAGCCAGGGCTATGCAGAGAGAACCTTTTTAAAACAAACAACACACACACATACACATAGAAAAATAAACACAAAGAATCCATGGAAGGGGACCCGAGAGATGGCTCAGAGTTTGTGAGAAAGTGGTAGTTTCAGAAAGAATGCCCCCAATAAGCTTATATATTTAAAACCCCAGACACCAGAGCGTGGTACTGTTTGAGAAGATTAGGAGATATGGCCTTGTTGAAGTAGGTATGTGACTGGGAGTGGACTGGGAGGTTTCAAAACTTCACACCAGATTCAGAGTGTGTCACCTCCCTTCTCTATCTGTCTCAAAGGCACTTCTCAAGCTCTCAGTACTGCCCTAGAACCATCCATGTCACCATGCTCCTGCCATGTTAATCATGGACTAACCCCCAGAAACTGGAATTTCCCAATTTAATGCTTTCTTTCATAGAAGTTTGCTTATGACCATGGTGTCATAGCAATAGAAGTGACTAGGACAGAGCACTTACTATTCTTGAAGAGGACATAGATTCAGCTATGCACCCACACAGCAGATTATAACCATCTGTAACTTCATTCCAGGGGATTCAGAACCCTCCTCTGGCCTTTGAAGACAACAGGCATGCACACAGGGCACATAACTACATGCAGAGGAAACACTCATTCACATAAGTAAAATTAAATCTTAAAAACAAAAAAATCTCTGGAAGTGAAATCTTTGGTTTACTGGTACAGTTGATACTAAGGATGGTGAATCATCTATTATTAATAGGAGACTAACATAATTGAAGCAAAATTTTCAAGGAAATATTTCCTTATTGACAGTATACAGAAGCTGTTTTCCAGCAGGGGCAAGGCCGTATCTCAAGCTGACAAACAAACTTAGCAACTGATATGAATCTCCCACATGGTAGTGTGTTTGAAGGCACAAGGGGCTCATGGGGAGAAGCTGGAGCTTGGGATTGTGTGTCATGGATGGTGTCACCCTGAAGAGAGAGAGACTGGCAGAGACCATTGGATAAAGTGGAGCTTCAGTAGAGGTTAAATCCCTAAATCTGGAAGGACCATGGAGAAAGCTGAGCCTTGACGCCATGTGTTAGGGTTGGAACCCCTGCAGATTCAACGATAGGCCACTGATGAAGGTACAGTCATAGTTATGGTAGAGAATATAGTATATTGGAGGTGATCAGAGCATGAAGGCCAGGACAGTGAAAGTTATGAAGTGGAGCTAGCCTGAGCCAACCAGATAAGATGTGTGTGCTGTAGGTGGCTGAGCCAGAGAGGTGGGATTGCCCACATGCTTTGCATCTCAGAAGATCTTAAGTGAGTCCAAGATAATGAACACTGAACTACAGGTCTTGATTTGCACTTCTAGATATTGTTTTTGCTTTCATCTAATTTTAATTGTGCCCAGAATCTCCTCTTTTAAAAGAATAAAATATGAATTTGGGTTTTGACTTTACCAAAGCACACAATTAGGAGATATTTGGAGATTTGTAGAAATCTTGGACTTCCAAGTGCTGAAATTTTTAAGATAGTATAACATTTATAGATATACTATCTTTTATATTGTTTTATTAATATGAGAGCTTAGGGATAAACAATAAAGGGAAGAGTGTGGTTTAATAACCATGCATTTGTGTCACGGAATTATGTTAGCTAGTTTGTGTCAACTTCAAACAAACTAGAGTCACTTGGGAAGAGGGAACTTCACTTGAAGAGTTCCCTCTGTCAGATGGTCTGGGCATGTCTGCGGAACATTTTCTTAATTAATCATCAATGTGGGAAGGCCCAGTGCACTCTGGGAAGTGTCACTCCTGGGCAGGTGGTCTTGGGTTATATAAGAGAGCAAGCTGAGGAGTCACAGAAAGGAAGCCAGTACACAGCGACCCTTATGACCTCTGTTTCAGTAACTGCTTTTAGGGCTTTTGTTGTGCTCTTGTTCTGACTTCCTCCAAAGATGAACTATGGAAGCATAATCAAAATAACTCCCTTCTTTCTCTAAGTTGCTTTTGGGCATGGTGTTTTATCAGAACATCAGAAAGCAAATTAGATTGGTAAATAATGCAGGTGTGATGATCTGAGTTAGCTTTCCAGAACCCACATAAACATTTAAAGAATGATGACAAGGAGGGGAAACTGATGGATCCTTGGGGCTTCCTGGTCAACAAGCCTGACCTAATTGGCCAAGTTGCAAACCAAATGTGAGTCTGTCTTAAAAAATCCAAGATGGATGGCCTTCAAGAAGCAACATTCCCCAAGGCTGAATTCTCATCTCTGCATGTGTGTATACACACACACACACACACACACACACACACACACACACACACACATATGAACACAGTTATTATGGATAATCATATTTTTAAAAAATGATATTCATATATCCTTAGATTCTCCAGTTACCAAGTATTTATTCAGCTCTACAGTGTGAAGGACAAGGGATTCAATACTGAATGTCGAATAGTAATTCAAATGGATGCATTGTGGTTTTGTGAAGTAAACCGAATAAATGAAAAGTGACTAAATCTTTGGTAAGGAAAATGAAGAATTGTATGAAGCAATCAGCAGGAAACGTAATGAAGGGATGGCTGGAATTCCCCAAGCTGATGCTGAGGTTTTGGATTTAGTGGGCTTTGTGTATACACAGTGAAGAAATCAAAAGAGTTAAGTGGGGAAAAATAGGCATGGGGAAACCTTTGAAAACAGAGCAACACAGCCAGTGATTCATACTCTGTGGACTGTAAAGTCCGTGCTAGAATTAGTCAGTCTACTTCTGTAGTAGCCCATAGACTGTGTCCTACTAAGCATTCACTATCTTCTTGACAAGGACTTGAGTCATGTGAGAAGGAACTCTCTGTTCAGGGATTGCATCATCAGTTTGGCCTGTGGCCATCTCTGTGGATTTCTGTTTTGATGGTTAACTTACGCTGGAAGGGTTATCCCACTGTGGATGCACCAATTCCCTGGGCAAGTAGCAGATAGGTAGATCAGCAAGCCCTTGTGAGCTAGCAACCAAGCAGAGTTCTTTTTTGGTTTCTCTGTCAAGAGGCAGTGTGGATTCCTGCCCATTCTTCCCTCAATAACAGACTATAACTTGGAATTGTAATCTAAATAAACCCATTCCTCTCCTAAGTTGCTTCTGGCAGAATGACTTATGATGGCAACAGAAAACCAAGCTAGAGTAGACATTATAGCCACCAGAAACAGTACATGAGAAAATGAGACCTTCAGTGAACAGGCAGTCAGTCTGCAGGCTCCCAGTTTCCAGAAAAGGGAACCACAACAGAATGTGAACTCTTAAGACAGAGCACTTGAAAGCTGTGGAATACAGCCCATCGTTATCACTATAACACCACAGAGCTGCTAGTTAGTAAGTAGCACTTGAGAAAGATGCCTTCACAGTTTAAAAACTCTCTAGTCACAGAATAGAAACAGGGTTGGATAGCAGGGGCAAATGGATGAAATGTGAGAGCCACTCAGATTCAGCTGTAAGCACAAAAAGGCTTTGGCCTGCACTAGGGCAAAATAACTGGAGAAGGACAGAAATGTACATAGTACTAAGATAGACCTGGCAAGACTCAAGGACCAATTATTAGTAAGACATCAGCAAATGGGAGCGTATCAGGACAACTGTGATGTCTCAAGATTGAACATTGGAAGAATACTATTTCCCTCTTAAAAGCAACACAAGAAGAGCTTTCCAAGTGGGACAAATATTTACAAGACACTGAATTGGAAGCACATTGAAGAAACATTCTGTTAGGCTTTCAAGACACATGAATGTCTTATGTGGAAATATGAGGGTGGACAAAGTCTGCAAGGAGATCTGTTTGATTCTCTAATGCAATGTCAACAGGCCACTTGCATCTGTTGTTTCTAGCAGTTATAACCATCATGGTAGACTTGAGAGACATCATTCCAACTTGTAGGTGAGGAATTAATGCATAGCTTGTGGCCTGAAGATGGATTCACATAAGGAGAGAACCTAGGTAGGCATAGTTCTCAGCACCTTCTCTGGGTGGGAAAGAAATGAATCTCCTGGGAAAATCCTGCATCTGCAACTGGTCAGGGCTAAGACAATTCCAACAGTATAACATGGGAGAGAACCATAAAGGAAGAAGATAGCCAACCCCATCCACAGCATAATGAGGGGGACTCTCTCCAAGCCATGGATGAACTTTGTTAACTGTGGTTTTTCAAAGTGTTACAAATACTACCAATTTTGAAAGAAGCAGAATTTAGTATTTTCTATATGCAAAAATAAAGGATTAACTTTCTTCAAAACATTTTCTGAACAAAGTGCAACTGAAAACATGATAATAGAATCATCTCCCTCCATTTTCGTAGATAAATTTATCCTAGATTAATAGGAAATGTATTTAATTTGATACTGTACACTGTCTAGTAAAGACAAGGACCCAAAATAAGAAAAAAAGAATAAAAATAAATAATAGTTTCAAATATTCAAATAGAGGTGGAATAAAATGTGCATTATGGATAACGATTACATGAGAGAAACAAAATTAACTAGTATGATATGTTCATATGAAAATTAGGGGATAATTTCCCCTACTTGAAATCTCTGAGTTGGAAGAAAGTGATAGACAGATTCTAGGAACTTCCTAATTATCCAGTCCTGCTGGATTTGCAAGGTTCAGAATTAGTTAAAAGCCCTTTCTCTAGGAAACAAGGTAGAGATCCATAGTGAAAAAAGATACGTGGCTTTATGGGCACCCCTACTTACATACCTACATGCAAACACACATTTAAATGACACACACATCTCTCTCTCTCTCTCTCTCTCTCTCTCTCTCTCTCTCTCTCTCTCTCTCTCTCTCTCTCTCTCTCTCTCTCTCTCTCTCTCTCTCTCTCTCTCACACACACACACACACACACACACACACACACACACACACACACACACACAATATGAGGCACTGTATTTTCTGCTCCTCCAGCTGACACCAAAATGAAAACAACCCAAGAGGAGAAGGTGAATCTGACCCCTACTGCCATGAAGAAGTAGGACAAAATGGTGGTGAATGTTGTTTGAGAAAAGGCCTCTGAACTTTGGCATTGGACATCCAGCACCACAGAGACCTCATCCACTTTGTCAATGGCCTTAATATAACAGACTCCTCTGCAAAGGCCTATCCTCTATGAACAATTCAAACACCTGAAGTTCACTACAGCCCTAG
Organism: Cricetiscus sungorus; assembly: GCA_030556225.1. Classification (NCBI taxonomy): domain Eukaryota; kingdom Metazoa; phylum Chordata; class Mammalia; order Rodentia; family Cricetidae; genus Cricetiscus; species Cricetiscus sungorus. The sequence continues at coordinate 42,584,368 of JANBXA010000031.1, forward strand.
ACTTTCAGCTTCCCGGTTGCTTAAGGCTGCCCACAACACAGGCCATAGACAAAGAGGCAGAAGAAACAGAGGCTGTGAATTCACACTGAGAAGAAAGTTTCTGCCAAAGGCAACGCCTCTACAGAGACCACTTGTTCTTTGATGGGGTCAATACTGTCACTACTTTGTGGAGGACAAGCTCAGCTGCTATTGGTTGCCCATTATGTAAACCACATAAGGATGGTGGTTTTCCAGTCTGTTGTGTTGCAAGGTAGGAGTCCACTACTGCATCACCGAAGGCCACGCTATGGCAACTGGAATACACCTGCATTCTCCAAGGCCAGGGTAGGGCAGCTGATGCACAGGAATACACACAGTACCATTGCCTCACACAGAGAATGCAGAAGACAAATGGGTTCTGGTTAAGCTAGTGAAAGCAATCAGGACCAATAACAATGACAGATATAACAATCTAGGGGAGACAATGCCCTGGGTCAAAAATAAATGGGTGGCATTCTCAATCTTGAAAAGGCAAAGGCCAAAAACTGACAAGCAAACTGGGTAGCATGTATCATGTATACTGCTGCGTTTTCTATGTATAAATGTAATAAAAAATTACTCTTCAGTAAAAAAATTGCCATCCAGAAATCTGTGTTGAGTATGTAAAAATACAATTAAAACATTTCATATTTAAGTGTGTGGGCTTATGTATATGTATATATGTGTCTGTTTATGTGCCCCAAGATAATCATATGTATATGTGGAGTTTTTTTGTGTTTATATGTATATGCTATACAACCTCTAGAAGATAATTCCCCATTATTGAATGTACTGCTTATTCCAGAATACCAAAGCTCCTCTGTTCAAACTGCCATTGGGCACATGAGGTATCATACTGCTCCGTCTTTATCAATTACTCCACCAGTATTTAAACAAATAACAGTTATTTGAATGAAGAAAAAGAATTTTGAAAGCTTAAAAGTCATTGTCCCTTTGGTTTCACAATTGAACACAGAATTAACTTAGAATAATCTTGACCCCAATTAATGACTTTTTTTTCTGAAAACTTAGCTAACAATATGAGTTATTACAGAGGAAATCAGAACAACAAAACCAACCTTGGTGCTATGAAGGTATAACCAGATTCTTCAAAATTGTCTGGCTTCAGGGTTTCTGAATCTGAAAATTTAATGATATAAGATTAGATTAACAATAAAGAGCATAGGCTTCAAGGGTGTAGGACAGCATGAAGGCATTGTAAAGAGTCCCTACTAAGAAAACTTTAAACAGACTATTTACATCTATTTACATCTTAAACTTGAAACAAATTACCTGTCAAGATTCTTAATACAATTCTCTTATTCCAGTATAATAAGATCATAGCATAGGTAGTTTCACTAGGTAATTACAGCAATAATTATATACAAAATGCTATTTATGCTTTTCTATTTACTAGTTCTAATATACTTAAGTATCTTAACATACTATACACATAGTATAGCAAGTATATTATTTAAACTATCAATGACATTTATTAACATTGTGATTAAATGCTTTGAACTCATTCATGCATTTGGAGAAATATAAGAATCTCTATATTAGGTAAGAATTAGTAGGTGGAAACATGTAAAAAAATTAACTCTAAAAAAATATAACCAACTTGAGCACGACAGGTTGCCTGAGCAAACACAGGCACACCTGCCCTGTTCTGTTGCTGACTTTCGGGTAGTCATGGAGGAAATTCTAGCCAATGTGAAGCACAGAGGATAATAACCAGTAGGAATGAAAATATTAGTGAAAATGCTTTGTACTAAACAGAAAGAAATTGAGCAACAAGAAAATACTTGCCCTTCATTTTTCCCTTTTTTGCTGTAAATCCATCAGAAAGAGAAAGCAGGGAAACAAAAAAAAGAGGGTAAAGTAAAGGGGTCACAAACAATATTTTATTCAATAGTTGTGAATAAAAATATTGTGCATAGATCAAAGGTCCATTTATGTACAGCTGTAGTTTGGGGAGAAAAACAGGCATTTTTGAAGACGGAAGTTATGTTCTGTCAATTTTTCTCTTGTTCCCTCTCTGTACTGTGCTTATTTCAAGGGTCTGCTTTTGCAAAGTGGCTGATGCAGGTTCAGTACCAGTGATGCCAGCTCTGAACAGAAGCACTTACCGATGAGCACACTCACTAAGCATCCCTTCCTTTATCACATGAAAAAACTAGCTCATGCAAGAGTGCTGATTGTTAAAAAAAGACCATCATACCTATCGAGTGAAAATGCAAATGTCTGCTTTAATCTTCCACAATACAGAAGTGTCTACCACTGCTACAAACAGCAAAAGGGCAGACTGAGAAAAGATGGGAACTGGGAGAAGATATATATGTATTTTTTTTTTCCTGAATCCTTACAGAAAATAATTTAGGTTGCCAGTAACCATTGAGTAGTGAACAAAGGATATGATGGTCATTTTGCTTGACTAAATCTAGCCACCAAAAACAAAATAAAACTTTGAAATGACTTGAAATAGGCATTGATGTTATTTACTCCACATTCCAGAGGATGCGTAAAAGTGAATTTACTTGAGTGACTGAGACATTAATTTGGATTATAAAAATAAAACTAACTGCCAAGCACAACATTATTTTGGCCAAATGCAATACAAGAAAAGAAAAAGAAAGAAAAGGAAAGATAAGAAAAGGAAAAGCTTTGCTAGCACAGCGCCATGAGCAGAGAGCATGTTGGTAGCAGCATGTGAAACATTTCACACCAGCTCACAGACCCTTAAAACGACAGGCACAGAGGACACAGCACTGCAATGATTCTCTGAGCACATAGCAAGGCAGGGGAGGGCAGCGGGACTGCCAGTGAGGTTGGAGTGCCTGCTCATATTCTATCCAAGTAGAATATTCTTGTTCCTTGCATGTTTGGAATGGGTTAGAATCATTGCTGTAGATTTCATAATGATACCTCCTAAAATGTGTACGCCTTGGGCATTCCAAAATCTAGGTGTAAACATCTGCACTAGGAGATAATAAGTAGATCCTGAAGTTGCTTTCATAGTACTTACATCTGGCCTGAGTTATTGTCTCTTCTATTTTGGCTTTTATATAGTAAAAACTGTAGGTTGGCAATACCAAGGCCAAACTGCAATAGAAACAAGAGAAGCATAAACACAAACAAACAAAAATGAAACATAACTTAAAAAAAAAGACATCAAATTCATGGGAAAATCTGAAGATGTTCCTCATGCGAAGGAGAGAACATATTACTTTGACAAGAAAATGCATTCAACAGATAGAATTCTTAATCTCTACCTTGCTAAATTGTACCATCCTGTTCTCTACAGGGCAGGGAATGAAATGGTGAGGAAGTACTTAGCTACCTAATGTAGCCATAAAATAGCTGACAATCAATGCCTTGGATCCCTGATATATTTCCAGATAGTTTAATTATGTACCCCAAATTGCGACCAAAAAAAGAAAAAAAAGAAAGAAAATAGGGTTTAAACTTAAACAAAGTAAATATCATACCAGTTGGATACATCCTCTTTTTTATACATAATGTTGAATGCTTTGAACCAATCACAATTAAAATTAAAAATGAAAGAATAGCCATTGCTATTACTGCACAATGCACAAAGATATCACAGTTTGGAAGGTATTAATTCTTCTGTTTTAAAACCCTGGTCCTATGGCATGATCCCCATTGTCCTTATGTGGACAAGCTCTGACCCTTTATAAAGATTGTTTGACTCATTTGTACCCATTTGTACAACTCACTGTGCAAATGATTTACTGTGGACATGCCACATGATTGAACACTCTGTTATTAAAGAGGAAATATTTCTTGAGTTTAGTAGTTTTCAAGAGTCTGGAGGCTAATGTAGTCTAATGGTGGACGTCCTAACCAAAAAACAGTTCCACTGTAATCTTAGGCAAACTTCAGAATGTTTTAGACACAAAGAGTATTAGGCAAGCCTACCACCCACCTTGTTTGAATGATGGCTCACAAGAGGCTGCAGGATAGGTAACCTTACTTTTTTTTTTTTTTTTTTTTTTTTTATAGAATACCCGATGAATGTATTCAAGCTTTTAATTAAGATTAGGCAGTAGTCAGAAGTAAACTCATTTTCTTCCTTCAGCTAATATGCACATGTAAGACACAGAAATGATTGTTTATCTACATTTGCCACAGCAAATGAGCTTTGATATGTCTTGAATGAGGAATACAGTGAGTCTTAGATGCAAGAAATGACCATTTCTAAAATGGTCATTGAAACCATACACAGAGTTAATATGCCTCTTACCATAACCCAAAATATTAGTGAAACACCAGAAAATACCTTCCTTTCTAGGAATTGGAATATTGTAAAGCACTTTTAAATCCTTTAAGTCATCCTACACCACTCCCATACCCAGATATGGGAATAGAAATCCAAAGTATTATTTCATTGCATGTTCATTGACAATATATAATGAAACAAAATTTAAAAATTCAGGCGTATCTTCTTATGAATAGAAATGTTAAAATTCCCCTGTACAAATATTCAAGTACAAGGGTTTACTTTCTAAATTTTAATTTAGCAATAACGATGGCAAAAACAGGTGGGTGTTTGTCACCCCCAGTTTCCAAAGTTTCCACCACAGTTGTTGCTTATGGAAGGTCATGGAAATAAAATAATATGTAGAGTTAATGAACATTTCTACATTCATTTTAATAGGTAACATCAAGGGGAGGCAGGGATTAAGATAAGCAATGTAGTCATTCTGAAAACAAGATAACCTTTCATGATTCACTTGCCATTAATAAAAAAAAAACCATAGTTACTAAGCATTTAAAAACCACCTCCTACAAATTTCTCTTAGGGGGAATTAAGGCATTTTTATTGCTCCTTCAACATTTATCACCATCAAAACCTTCTAATCAAAACTGATAACACCACATCCTCTGACTGCTGCTGTGTCTCTCTATAAGCTTGAGTTATATGTTATGCTCCACCAAAAGTAGTATAGCAACCCATGGGGATAGCAATGAAAGCTTCAAAACTGGCATATTAAATATATGTTGTGTTGGCCTTCAAGACAGATATTGTTACTTATAGTCACAAGTCATTCTGTAGAGCAATAGTTCTATCTGTTTCCAAGTCAATCCAACTGTTGTTTCTTCCACACACTAAAGATACGATCTTTATCAACATTCCAAGGCAATGATGCCTTCCTATGCAATGGCTGCTTGATCTTATAATATGAACCTGATACAGCACAGCTTCTTGATTCTTCTCAGAGATTACAGTTTAATAAAGCCAGATGGATGATAAAGCCCAGGTAGTAATTTTGTGGTTCACATAAACCTAGTTTACTGAATTAAATGGACTATAACACAGTTTTTTCCTCAAATCATTTATTCCCATCAAAATCAATCTCTTTGGAAAAAGAGATTTAGTAAAATAAGTTATTATTTACATTTTAAAATGTGTTACCTAAGTTGGATCAAAGTTTAAGAAAACAGAAACTCCTGTGTCTGAAAGTGGTATTTCACTCATTTAATCAAATCATTCATCTTCAGGCAGAATATGATACTTGTCAGCTATTTGTGAATTATTTGCCCAGATATTAGGATATACATGTAATTGAGACCCAAGGTAGAGACTTAGTCATGAACCATGTGAGGAAAGAATGCAACATGAGGACATCATACTTCTTCCTGTCACCTGTGTAGCGACAAAAACAGCAAGATGAAAGCAGATAGGCTGTGGTAGAAATGGGAGGAATCAATATCATCCATAATAGTCCTAATAAGACATTTTGTCAGCAAAGAGTGACACTGAGCTTGAGGAAGAACATTACTTATACTATTCATTGTTCCTGCATGTGTAAAGGAAAGAGTCTGAGTGAAGAGGCCTTTTGTGAAACTATTACAAACTCAAATCTACTTGTGAACATTGTGAGCTATAGTAATGATTGGCCTGGCAAGACTGTCCCATTTATGTAATGGTGGCATGAACAACCTAGAACCACTTTCTGATATGGTATACAGCTGACTCTACAAGATGAAATCTACACCTGGCACCATTTTGGGGCCAACAACCTATGGATAAGCAGATCATAGGCCCAAGGGGATCACCTATTACTGCTTACTATTCTGTTAAATGCCTGAAGGATTAAACCAACTACTAGTGACTCATCATTGTGCCCATAGATTAATGAATCTCTCAACTCTAAACAGGGAAGCCTCTATTTGCATTAGATGGTGATTAGCACAGAGACCCACAAGTGACTGAGATGTAGAGAATCAGATTCAGAACGTTCAGCAGTAAATGGGGATTTCTATATTACATCTTACAGCCCAGAGATCACTGTAGTGGAGCAAGAAGTGAGAGCCAGGGGTGGTGGATGACTGCAAGAGAAAGAGCGCGTTCTAGGTAGAGCAGCACATACTAACTTAGAGTGGTTCCACAGTATGCACAAGAACTGTGCAAGCTCAATCCAGACAAAATCCCAGCATGGAGAAGGGAGGTGAGCACAAAACCTCAGGCTTAGATCAGAGTTTTTAGATATTGATTGCAGGAAAAAGTAAGGGTGCATAATCTAAGGGTGTGGACCTAAGTAAGACTAACACACTTCAGTGGAAGGTTATACATCCAAGAATAAACAGGAAGCAGACATTAGACTTGATAGGATTATTTTTTGAGAAAGGCATGTATTTGGGTGGTATGGGAGGCAGGAACGTATCTGAGAGGAGTTGTGGTATGGTGAATTCAATTAAAACACCCTTTGGGAACTAAAAACATAACAAGAGCCCAAAACTAAGATCACCACAAGGGTAGTCGTTCAACTGGAGTAAAAGCAACTTTCATAGCTGATTCATTGCTATGTTCAAAAAGACTATGTTTCCATTTTGCTTATCTGAGCAACAAAGGCAGGAACTATATTCCCATACAGTGCAACCAATACTTTGCTTTATTTTTATTTATTAGTTAGTTAGTTTGTTTGTTTGGTTTTTTTTTTTTTTTTTTTTGAGACATGGTTTCTCTGTGTAGCCCAGATTGTCCTGGAGCTATGTGGACCAGTCTGTCCTTGAACATTGAACTCATAGAAAATTGCCTGCCTCAACCTCATAAGTGCTGGGATCAAAGGCATGCACTACCACTTTCCAGCAATATTTTGTTTTATAATGACTCTATTTCTTAATAGACTGGGATTCCCAGTGTCTTGTACTTTCATAGGCTTTTATAGATTTGTTCAAAAATTGAAGGATGGGACTAATCAAAATAAACGAGGAAAACCATTACTAGTAATTATTCATGAACATTATGCAAATGTAAAGAGATGTCTAGAATAAACTTAGATATTACAATTTACTCATTATATAAAAATGGATAAGATAATAAAAAATGGTACTTCTGGTACTTTTCAATGTCCTAAAATATAACTAAGGTAAGCAGAAAAGGACTTGGATGTAATATGTCAAGACATTAACATTGGGTTTTCTTCTTCTACATTCTATTAGTCATCCCAAGCATAAAAGGAGATATATTCCTATGACAACAACATTGTAGCTCTCAGATATCTCGGGCACTCAAGATTCCCCTAAGAGATTATGTCTATGACATTTATGAATTGAGGAGTGGAGTTGCAAAACAAAGACATCATCAACAATGAAAAGATATAGCTGAGTCTGAGTCTGACACAACAAATTAAGATTCCTGTCCATTAGTGATAAGTACATAGTCAAAGGTCACATGAGAAAATTAGGACAGAAATTTTGGGGTATAATTTTCTGAATTTGACAAGGTAAAACAGATTTCAAGATTCTTCAAGTTAAAAATTACTTCTTTATAATGAGACTCTTCAATTTTATAAGCATTTAGATAGTACCTACTATGTGCCTGTGTGTTGTGAACATGGGAGTCAGAGACAAATGGAGTAGAACCCATGTCTGCCCTCTTAGAACTCAGGGAAATGGTAACCAACAGAGTTAAATGCCTTTCTGTAAGCATCATATATCCCTGTGTGTGTGTGTGTGTGTGTGCAAACCTAAGTTAGTTTTGGGTGAGGTACCTGGTGGCAATGCAGTATTTAAAATAGATATGAAAATATTCTTCTGAAGAGTAAAGAAAGGCCTAAAGTAGATGAGGAATAGACAGGGGGTTCAATCTTGAGAAATAATCTTGATTTGAAGTGATAGAAACAAAAGCCTTGAAGCAGTGAGCTATTAACATCTTTGAGAAGCAAGTCTTAACAAGATGGTGCCAACTGAATATTTGAACAGTAAATTCATAATCTAGTATTGCCCGAGAACAGTAGGGTTAGAGACTAAAGCCATGATAGACTTGACAGAATAACTCTAAGCCTGTAGCATACAGTGATAAAAAAAATTGACTTTTTTGTGTATTTTAAGATTTATTTTAGCAAATACATCCTGTTTTACTTTACCCATATGGATAGGTTTAAATAGTGGCCACAGAATGTGGCTCTCTGCAAATATAGGTGAGTGAAAATAGTCTATATTGGAAGAATGAGGAGAGACTATTACAGTGAAGGAAAGTTGGATGGTAGGTGTGGTTTGATGACAGGAAATTCAGACGTGCAAATTTCCAAGATGACAACGAGTAGTAACATAAAACTGGTGATATTTTGTTTGTGCTTTAACAAATAAAGTTTGCCTGAAGATCAGAGATCAGAACTAGACACTAGTTAGATGCAGAGGCCAGGCAGTTGGAGCACACACCTTTAATCCCAGCACTTGGGAGGCAGAGGCAAGCTGATCTCTGTGAGTTCAAGGCCACCCTGAGCTATATACCATCGATCCGATTCAAAAAAGCAGAGACAGGCAATGGTGGCTCATACCTTTAATCCCAAATCCTAGTACTTAGGAGTAACAGGCCTTTAACTACAGCACTAGGAAGGTGGAGACAAAAAAGAATATGGCTGGGGAAAGAAAGGGCTAAGGCAGGAGGAGACAGGATCTCAGCCCATTTAGTCTGAAGATTTCTAGAGACAGGATAGCCATTCTGTCTGAGGATTCTTGAGGATTCAACCGAGTTAAGAATTCATGGCTGGCTGTTCTGCTTCTCTGATATTTCAGGACTAACCCCTATATTTGACTCCAGATTTTTATTACTAAGACCAATTAAAATTTAAGCTACACAATTTTTTTTTCTTTTCTAAAGCTGTGGAACAAAGGACCAAAGAGAAAGCAGGAAGTGAATTCCAGGACTTCCATGGCTACACAGAGAAACCCTGACTTGAAAAACAAAACAGAGAGAGAAAGAGAGAGAGAGAGAGAGAGAGAGAGAGAGAGAGAGAGAGAGAGAGAGAGAGAGAGCGCAGGGTAGTAGTCACTGAAATTGAAGAAAGGAGGGAATCATCACACAGATTTTTGAATATTGGGCTTTGTAGGTTCTGATGTATAGAAAATTGGAGAGATCAAGAAATCATTGAACTGTTCAGTAATGCTAAAGTTATTTTATATCACATAAAATGATGAAAAAGCACACTATTGTTTTTTAGCTAAGCTACAACATTAACAAAAATAACTGGGCTAAATGGAAATAAAAGAGAAAGTCAATAGAAGTCATATCTGTAAATTATGGCTATTATATCAATCTTTATTACTATTGCCATTAAGTAAAGTTATCATTTCTAAATATTACATTGCTAGCTACTTTCCATATTTTGCAAGCTGAAAATCAGACTCTACTTCATTTTTGTGCTGGAGGGAGTAATTTTTCTGTTGAAACTTCCACTGAAAATAATGAAGAAATATTAAGATTTCATACTAGTCTATTGAACATTGGCTTTCAAATATTAGAAAAAAGTTCATTGAATCTACAGTCCTTTATACAAGACGATTGTAAATGTAGTTAAGTACCTGTAATCTGTTCCATTGACAGGTGTCCATGTGTATGTTCGATTTCCTTTGTCAATATATCTCTAGAAAGGAAGTTAAACATGGTCATTGCAGCCCCCCATCCATATGAATTTATAGAACGAGTAAAAAAATATAATGTCCATCTGGAAAATGGTGGTCATTCAACATCCTTTTTTCATAAGTGAAATGACATATTCCTATTACACATTTTAAAATTTTTGAAGTGTGTACCTGTCAAATAAAAGTTTGGATCAGAACTAAATACTCAAATGATACAAGTCAGGGACTTACAAACAAAAAAGCTCAGTATTTGATAACAGAGTACTTTCTTCAAAACTTTAAAAGACTTAATTAAAAGCACATTTAATGATAAAATGGAACTATAAAATATTAGACAAGGTTCAAATATCAACCATAGTAGAGTATGTTTAAGAATGATACCTGATAAAATGAGTAAAATATATTAGCATGTCTACATATAAAAGTACAAGTCCCATCTCACAGATCCCTTTTATGGAACAATCACATTGGTATACAATTGAAGGTTAGAAAAACACCTATATTCACTTATTAAGGTGCAGAGTTAAATAATTAGTTCAAAGATGTACAATATCTCCTGTGTCAAGAACAATAGTAAATACACATTCATACTTTCTTCTACTAAGCGTATTAATTGCACACATGTAGCTTTAAATTTCTTTTTTAATTTCTCACTTATTCTGCCCATTTGACTTATTAAAGAACAATTGTATTTCTGTATTTCTGATAGAGATGACTATGAAACAATCCCTACAAATGTGTTTGAAGCAGGTATTTTATAATGTGTTGAGTAAAGCCCAAGTGAAATGATTCTCTGTGGGAAACAGTTCACCAGTTTACATGATAAAATGACCTGCCATCCGATGTTGATACAGGTTAATAGTAAACTTTCCTATTTCATAGGTGAGAAAAATGGTACAAAGAAAAGTTAAATTGTTTTTTATAAGAAACAATGGTTTTTGTCCAAGGGCTCTGATAGTTTGAAGAAAACCAAACTAAAAACATTTTAATTTAAAAGTTATTATCATGACTTAAATATTCTTGCCAAACTTTGCATAAAGCAAACACGGATCCAATCTCCTCGATGATATAATCTTAAAATCAGTTTTGTTTGATCTTATTATATTATTTTATTATATTAATATTCCTTAGAAGCTTGTTTGTTTTTTAATGAAGGACAAAAAGGTGGTGAGGAACTGGGAGGAATGGAGGGATAGGCACTCATAATCAGAATAAATTATTACGCAAGAAAAATATTTTCAATAAAATGTAAACAAAATAATGAAAAACAATAATGCATAGAGTTGTTTCAATATTTTTATAAACCTGATAATATCAAAAAGTCACGGCCATTCAAAGTAAATAATAGAGTTTCTTGAAATATATACACAGATCAAAAGAGAGTAGTGATACTGTAATGAATAATGAACAAATATATCAGACTATATTTGTTCATGTACATGTGTACATTTAAGAGGAAAAACTAAAGTTTCTAAGTCAGACAAGCGTAGTTCATTGGTGAGTACAGATCTAAGATAATGGACAGTGAACTGGAAGAGGGAAGTAGCAGTGTGAAATGAGTTGTAAGCATAAAGAATGCAGAGGTCAGATATCTTGGAATGACACAGAGGATTTGGCAGATCTGTTAAATATTTTACACCCTTGCTTAAGGGAGCAAAGAGTCAAGACCTCGGCCACAGTGAAGCCACAGAGTTGGTATTTCAATAAAAATGAAAAATGTAATACCTCCTTTTCTGTTCTGGTAATAGCCACTTGTAATTACATCAAAATAAGAAATGATGTGTACTATTAAAAATATTTAGATCATATGTCTCCTTTAGGATAAGAGCTGTCAAGAAATTAGGGAGAAAATATGTTCCTAAAACATACAGGATTTTGGGTAAAGAGTTCAATTTGTATGTGATAGCTGCGATTAAACTTAGAGGTACAAAAACTTCCTAATCTATGTAATTTTGAACATTCAAGTATGGTAATGTCAGTTTTTATTCCAAAAATGACTGATAATTGACAGAAGAATATTCTCACATACAAAAATCATATACACTCACACCTGAAGCAGTATCAACTTATTATATATACCAGTGAATGATCAGGGTGGCTGTGTTATCATGTGACATAGACCAGGAGTTCTCAACCTGTGAGTCACAAACCCCCACAGGGTCACTTATCAGATATCCTACATATCAGAAATTTACATTAGGTTCATAATGGTAGCAAAATTATAGTTATGAAGCAGCCTTGATATAATTTTACATATGGGCATCACCCCAACTGTACTAAAGACTTGTTGCACTAAGAAGGCTGAGAACCATGGGTGCAGAGAGGTTAAAAAGTAAAACTAGCTAAATCATACAGAACACAATTTCTAGAACATCTATGTACACACATAATACAATATAACATATATTACAATATTACCTTAATTCAATACTACCACATCCCTGGCCCCAAGAGATCTGTTTCTTAAAATAAACCATGTAGATGCAAAGTGTAATTTTAAGAATATATGAAATTGGAGTACAGACCTCACAGCAAAGAGGCAAGTACCCTTAAATCCCGAGCCATTTCTCTAGTGAATTAACAGGTTTTTTTTTTTTTAATGTATGAAAAAAAATGCTCAGCAGAGATAACCCTGCTGCATAAATAAATGGGGAAAGGCAGGTCACACCACCAGCATCCCTATTCTGAATGCATGCTTTCACTCACACACAAGGCTTCATTAATTCTTACCTCATCTTGAGATTTGACCAGAGTTCTGAATGTTTTTTCTCCACTTTCTCCATCTATCATTTTATTTCGAATCTAAGAGAAAATGAAGCAATGGCTTTATTCCAGGAAACAAATTGGCCTACTGAAGGGCACAAAGCCAACATTTTCAAGGCTCTTCCTTATTTCACGGCTCTTGAATGATCACGGCAAAGCAGTTGCACCACTAGATGAAGTTCTTTGGGATTCTTATGCTGCCACATTGTAACCATTTCACATGACTGTGCAGTAAGAAAAACATGCTTACTGAATTTTTCATGAATTGGTCAGTAAATTTTGAAACAGCAATGGAGCCACAATTTCTTTCCAGGCTTCAGGCATTTCAGGTGGAAGTAGATCCTACGAGGTAAAAGTGTAGGTATTCTCCCAGAATTAACATGGAATGTGAAATGCTTCAAATTCTTACCTAACCTAAATAGCCAGTTCCTGCCTAGACAGGTTTTAGGACTGTCCTTTATAAACTGTCATTGTTTGTTTGTTACTTTTCCAGAGCAAGCCTCACTCTACAACCTTGGGGCTCACTCCACAGACCAGGCTGCATTCAAACTTGCGGGGTCCTTATGATTCTATCTCCAGAGTACTGGGATTACAGAACCCCACATCTGGCTAACCCCTTGTAATTTACTCTTTGTCACATGTAGCAGTTGAGAAGAATGACATAATCGCAGGTTATGAGTCATAAAGGTCTATTAGGATTTTATATCACACTACAGTCCTCTTGCAGCTTCCTAACTCCTTAAAAGTAAAGCCAAGCCAATCTTAGAGGACAAATAGTCCAGTCTACTGGAAACTCAGAATTTCTTTCCACTTGATTTTAATTTTATATATTTCCAGCTGTTATATTTGGGCTTTAATAACTATTAGTGAGTCAACTAACTTGGTGTGACCAGGCAAATAAATCTGAAACTACAGGATGAATCTATTCTTCCTAAAATATTTTCAGTTTAAGGTGAAAAGTAAGGCACAAGTAAAATAATAACCAAACTTTATTATGTACCACGTCTTTTGCTCAGCTTTTCTTCATGTATCATGTCACTCAGTCACTACACATTGAGGGTGGTAGATTCTGAGAGACTACATGGGTGCAGCATGGTGACTCAGGGGGGCTGAAACCTCAGATGGCAACCTCATCGTCATCACTGTAACATTAGGGTTCTGGACACTTTAAAGAAAGCATCTACAACATCCTGTACTCACGACGCCACACTCTCGAGTACCTGTGAACTTAATTTCTATTTCTTCTACTAGATAATTATCTTTACTACTGTAAAACATCCTGGCAGAAGAGGTAGAATGTGGCTTTGTTATAGAAGTAAAACAGAAATGTTAAGTGCCTTCAGACACACATGGCTGCAGCTTTGCACACACGGCTCTTCATACGTTTGGGTGGCTGGAACCCTACCAACTTCTCTCTCAACTGCATAGCATATCTGTCTCTATGAATTTTATTAAAATTATTATTTTTGTACATTTAAAAATAACTCTCCCTTCAGAGTTACCAAGGAAATGAAAACACAATTAAGGCCACACCTAAGCCGAAATATCCATTCTTTGCCAGTATGAATTATTGGAAGAAGATAGCCCAGAATGCAGACTATTTTAATGACAAAGAACACACCAGTGTGTGCTAGGAGATGGCCTGACATACACCACTGCTCAAAACTTATTTGTGGGATGGGGAACCTGGGCTCAGGCCACGTGTCTGTCTGACTTAGTCCGACTGTGCATACTCACCTCCACTTTAATGTCATTCTCTAACTCTGCATCGAGGAAGTCCAGTGTGACTGGCTCCTGTGATTTGGGGTTCTACACAGAAGACAATAATTAAGGACACATGAAATTAGCCGACATCTCTGTGCACAAAAACAGATCGAAGATTATTCAATGTGAATTAGTTCTATAAAAGTTACTTACCTTCTTTCAGAGCTAGGCATTGAGTTTTAAGTGCAACAGACAATTGTCATCAGTAATCAAGTGAAGACAGGAAATGGCTAGAAACAGAACCTGTGGATTCACTAAACACCATTTTCTACTCTACCATCCACTTCCTTTTCTTGTGGTATACAAGGAAGCTTACTGTGGAACACAACAGGGTACTTATTTGTATCTCAGTTGATGCTACTTGCCTGTTAAATTCACCTCATTTTGGTGTGATTTTAATTTATGTACCTTTGTCCTTGTAATTCTTGCTACTTCATGTAACATGTCATATTAGAGTTGCAAAATTTAGCAGAATAAAATTCTACTTAAATAAAATTTTCAAAATAATCGAAACTTTTGGAAAGTAGGCATTAAAGTATTTATTAAAAAGTATCATCCAAATATGGCCAAAATTAGATGCTTGTAATCAATGTAGGCTTTGGTTACTTGCAAGTATCACAGAAATTTTACCATGAGTTTATAAAAGACATCCATATTGCTAAAAGACATCCATGCTAAAGGAGTATGCCTCCTAACATACTGGTAGCAGACAAAAATCTGTCCAAAATTAGTGTATCTTGTTTAGATGGAGAATAACATGATATAGTACACATAGGATATCTTTATTTTATAATCATGCAAAATGCCTTGTTTCAAGAATGTTGCTATTTTTTAAAAATTTGAATTTCAAATCTTCATAGTGTTTGATGAATGAGAATTCATCAAGTAACAATTTTCAAAATACTCTCCTTGGGTCTTTTGTAGGGGTGAGGGTGCAGGGGAATGACTCCAGGGCCTCATGTTTGCTCAGCAAGCATTCCACCCAAGACTTTGTTCCCAACCAGTGCCTTTTATAATTGAGAAAATATTCACTGCTTAAGAACTCTGCATAATCAAAGTTTCTATTATATTGATAGAAAGTATTGAGTTTTCCAGCACAATACACCAAGAGCAAATAGTCCTTTGGAATGTAGATTTTACATGGAGGTAAAAGTCAATATTGAAAATTTTTGTTAAGCCCATGAAACTTGCAACTTCCCTAACCAAAAGACACAACAAATGTTCTACTAACACTACTGTATACACTTTCAAATTAATATAAAAAAACAATGCAAAACAAAATCAAGACAATCAAATGGTAAAATAAAACAGAAGTAGGAATATTTTTCTTACATGCAATGGATAATGCATAGCATGACCGGCCCCAAACAGCATGCAGGGAGGAGCCATTATCAGGAGGAATTGGCAATATGCAGATCATGTCCCAATCCAACATATAAAGACAGAGAAGAAAATGAAATCATAAAAGAAATTGTCAATGCATCACTTGTATTTGTAAATGGCAATCCGGCAGAGCATTCATTATTTTAGAAAGAGCCATCACTTCTATAAGAAGTAGAAAGTTGACAAAAAAAAAATATACAGTCTTCTAAAAAGAAAATAACAACATGGACTGAATAAATTTATTAGTCTCATTGTGTTTGAAAATTCACACAAAGCAAAATTAAGTGTCTAGTATTTTGTATTAGCATGACTTTCAGCTAGCATAACTATTAAGGACAGTATATGATGATGACAAAATTTAAATTTTAACAATTTTGAGTATTAATATAATACTTCAGAGTTCAAAAATGTTCCTCCAGTTAAGAAGTCTTATATGGTTGCTGGTTTGCCATTTAGGGTTTGCATAGAATAAAATAAATCATTATTAAAGCTGCATATTTTTAATTAATAATATTTACATGCAATATTTGGGGTTGTGGTAAAAATAAAATTCACCTGATAGCAAAAACTATAATTTAAGATATTACAAAAGTAACATGCAAACAGAAACACAAAATAGTTTCCTAGTTGAGAAAGGCATACACATCATTGTAACGTCTACAGGGACCAAAAACGGCCTAAAACTTTGAAGATGCAGCAACGTAAGCCTTCACAGAGTTCTAGCTCTGTGAGAATTAATCTTCACTAGTCCAAATCACTCCACTTTTGACAGATGGGGACATTTACAGAAGCTCGGGAGTTTAGTTCAATGATAACTCCTAAGGGTGGGACATGGCATCCACACATATGTTTAGTTTTCCAAGAGGAGTGCAGAATGCCCCTACTTGACAGATGAAAACGCTGGCGTACTGCTCACAGATAAAGTGTTGGCTGCTAATAGGACCAGATTACAACTCAGTCCCACTGTCCATACTTAAGGATCACTTAACACCATGCGGACTCTCCAGAAACACACATGTGTTTTAAAGGAAATGATAGGTTTACACACAACTGCAGTGGGATCAATTTTTCTCTACCATTTTGGATCTCTCTGAAATATCCTTTTATGCTGAATGTCTTCTACCATCATATATCTGTAACCAGTGTGTGTCTGAGGACTATGAGAGCACAGTGCCCACAGAAACCAAAAATGGGCACAGAGGTCCTGGCCCTGGAATTCCTAAGGGCTATGAGCCAACATGTGGTGTTGGTATTACATCCCAGTCCTCCGTAAGAGCAGCCAGTATTCTTACCCACTGTGCCACCTCTCCAGCACCCCAAATTCCACTTTTAGAAATTAAAACCAAAACAAAACAACGGGACTCAAAAGTTTCATTTATGAAAATAACAACATAGCAATTACGACTCGATTTGCACTTAAAATCAATTTCACAAGCAAACTGTTAGGAAAACAGGGGTATGGTATTAATTGCACCAAATTTAATGACAATTTTTTCAGGAGCCATTTCATTCTGATTATTCTGATTAACGTTATTATTAGATCAATTTCCTAAGCCACCTTTCAGCCAGTGCACACCCTTTACCATAATTAGCACACTTTGCTCACTGAGAAGGGAAGCTCGCTTGTGCCTCATGCTCTGGAAGCCTGGTGGCAGGAAAGGCGCCTGCGCTTACAAGCTTTCAGACTAGAAGTTGATCTCAACCTGATTTGGCAAATTTGAAAGCACAGCTGTCTACCTCATTCACAGTTACCTGAACGTTGGGTCTCCTTTTTCTTAAATTAATTGTCGGTATGCCTACACCAATAGGCTGAAGCAACAGAGAAATGATAGTTCATTATCCTACATATCAGCATAATAAGAGTTCTATGCTGCAGTCAGTTTTAGTCAGTCTTTCCTTGACAAGAAACAGAACAAATGATGTATTCACAACTCAAAATATTTGTATCCTAGAGTCCATGACAACAAAACAAACAAGACGCCAACATTAACCAAAACTGTTAATGGTAGTAAGAATCACTGTGTTTTGTTTTTTTAAAGAAACTGTTCATTTTTGTTCTGAATTTTCTTTAAGAAAATAAAAGTTGGAGAGTGGGAGTGATAGTTTGACCTAGATAATTTTTCTTGGCTGAAACAAAGAAAAGATTAAAAAATAAAAATTGTTGAAATGTACATGACACAGATACATAAAATAAAATATTGGAAATGGCCCCTGCAAATTCTTCTGTAGCAATCCTGCCTTAGCAATAGGGTTGTAAAAGAAGACTGGGTCTTCTAGAGGTAGCTAGGATATGGAGGCAACAGCTTACAATGGATTAGAGCACTTACGTAAGGGAAGCCAAAGAGACCCCCTCCACAACCTTGGCCCCTCTGCCATTGCCTTTGAGGGAAAAACTGTTTGCCAAGGAGGAACATACACCGATACACTCATACCTGAGTCTTGCACTCCTTAGCGTAATAAAAAATGCATTAAGTAAGTTTTATTCTTTAGAAGCATACCAGTCTTTGCTTTAATTTTTTGACATAGTAGTCTGAATAGATTAATAAATGAGACCATGAACATTTCAAATTTGATCCTTTGTTATCTGAAGGAATGAAGTCAGTGGTATCTATTAATAAGCTAGAGGAGAACTCAACCATAACACTAATTTATTTTGAATATTGAATTCTAAGGCATGAATTATACAGTTTTCTACATAATCAATCAGCATTTATCAGAATTTATCGAATTTATCAAGATAGCAAATCTAATAAATTAATCTGGTTCTTTTAATGGGAGAAATACAAATCTATGGTGGAAAAAACAGGATAGCTAATTTACTATTTGTTAAAATGTGTTCATAGAATGACATAGTTTGAAAAAAACAAATGACAATCCCACAGAGAAAAATGCATAAAAGATTTGTGACTAGTTTACTGATATTTTGGGCCACACATGAAATAGCCATCTATTAATTACAAAATTATACTAAATATTTTGTAATAATTCTATAGTACCAGGAAAAATTGTATGACATTGACCCAGTAACCTTGCATGTAACATTATTTCACTTTGATAAATAATAGTGGACACTAGAGATAGGACTCCTGATGACAGAATTAAGGTTTGATTTTACTGTCACAGACCTCTGTTACTATACTGGCCCTTTCTAATTGTCGTATGTTCTCTAATTCTCTCTTAGAGCCTTAAAGTTGCAAGTGAGATGCATGAAAATGAGATTTGAGAGGTGATGATCACTGAGAGAATTATAGTTACTCTAACTTGTAAAAGAAAATGAAGAATGCTCTCAGACTTTCTTATGCTGTCATCAGTGGCCTTGTCCTCTCTTAAGGGAGGCACAGGACACTGTTCTTTTGTCTGTAATGTTACAAAGAGAATTTCAATCTACAATCCCATTATTGTTAGTCAGTGATTATACCAAACATTAGTAACTATAAACAAATTATATACATACCTTTGGCTGAAGATTTGGATGCAATAAGACATAGCCATTAGGGTCGATTGCAAAATAGTAGCCATTGGGGCACAGCTGGAAAACAGTAAAATAGCTTAGAGATTCCTACGTCACAATTAGAAATCTACACTAAACATGTTAATACAAGTCTAGTAGTACAGAAGAAATAAACCAGTGCCTTCATATTTTAAAAATAACCTTTTTACCTTAACCTCTTGATAAATCAGGCACATGTACCTTGTTCTCAAGTGCTTTATTGAAAACTATACTGACACATTGCTTTCAAATAGGAAGTGTAGTCAAAGAACAAATGGCCTCTTACTGTAAAACGTGGTGTCAGTCTCTTTATATCTTCCAGAGAAACATCAACACCCATCACACCAAGAATCAACTGGTTCTAAAAGAAGACAGTAAATTTAATGCATTTTATAGCAGACACTGTTTCGTATGCTTACCCTTTTATTATAATCATGAATGACTTCCACATTAGTGTTAGTGCAACACACACACACACACACACACACACACACACACACACACACACACACACAATTTTGTTGTCAATTTATAAGGACTCTCAGCTTTGACTGTTATCCACAGCTTCATCATCCCAATTACTTAACTTAGATGAAATGTTAAACCTAAACCATAAGAGGCATGAAAGTTGTATTAAAGAAAACAGTTGGGCCAACAACAATGGTTTGTTGTTATGAACCAATCCTAGACTGAATAAAACCAGTTTATGAAAAACAAGCTGATGGGTAGGCCATGCTAAAAATTTAAACCATGAGAAGGAAGACAACAGGATTAATTGCACTTTTACAAATTTGCAATATTTAGATCTATGTCAGTGTGTCTAAAAGCCAGAACCAATGCTTTGTAGAACTCCAATTGCTAAAATGAGGTACCTTACTGTAATTTATAAAAGTTAAACAACAATGCTTAGTGCAACAAACCTCATTGAATTACAAACCAGAAATTAATATTCCTTTGATTCATCAATATCACTTGCATAATAAACTTTAGTATTAAAAATAATTTTTAAAGTCTTATATTCATTCTTAACTTTGCAATTGTATTTTAGAGTCAAAAGTATTTAATAAGTAAAAACATAATATGTATAAACTACATTCAATAATCAGTTACAGCTTTCAAGTAGATAGCTCCTTGTTGTACTGATATTACCAGAGCTATAGAAATTGAATGTTTTTATGAAACTAATTTTTCATTGTATTGTAAAAAGCAGAAAGCAAGGAATTGATTAGATCGTCAGGTTATTATAAAACAGCTCTTCTTTGGGAATTCAAAAGCGAGGATTCAATAAACATATATTTCTGCACCTAATTGAAAGAGAACCATGGGTTTGGCTTTTCTGGTTTCCTCCTGAATTCTTTGAATATCTCAAGAACATTTAAAAGTGGGCTCATGATAGCATTGTCCATTTATCATGTCGTTACTTGTGTCTGACTTTCTCATCACGTCACAGTTAGTTGAAATGAAGCTGAATCCTGACTCTAGGGCCAGAAGGATTTGACCTTACTTCCTTTTCCCTGGTGGTTATCATATGGACAGCTGTTGCCAATGACCTCTAGCCTCACAAGACAATTACATCTTATGTATCTCCTTATACAACTATCTTATCTACGTGCAGCTTCAACGTCATAGTTTATCACTTATTGTGACTAGTTTTATCAATTAACTTTTCACCTTTAAGTTTGTCTTGTTTTCAGATTGGCCAGTGACATTGAAGACCGGCAGAGTTCCAGTAATGACAAGTCCCAGCTCCTAAAAATAGATAGAGAGAAAAGGCCAATGAAAGCAACATTTTGAACTTTGTCCTACTGGATTAGCCTTTGAAATTGGAAACTTCACTTTGCAATTATATTGTAAAGAGTCATAAAATCTTAATAACCAATTTTGACTATCTTTAAAGAGAACTTTAAAAAAATCAATGAAAATTTCTCAGAAATAGTGAATATTTATTAAGTAATTTTTACAATATCTAATAACTATGGTGAACAAAATAAAACCAACTTACACAGATGTAACTCTAACATTCCAGTAACTCTCTTCACATCTACATTTCTTTCAAAATAGTTCATTTGCTATCAGGCGCCCCCAAAACAGGACTATCATTGAAACAGTACTTTAGATTTGCTAAAAACTATTTTCTGTAGCTTCTTTCACAATTTTAAGCCTTAAATCAAAGGTGCCATGTTGTATCACAAATGTCTAGCTGTGCAATGGTACATAGAAGAATATGTCCATTGTAGAATATTCTAGTAAGAACTGTGATGTTTAAATATTACTTTTAAGTAGTTCTAAAATGAATATTAAGTTAAACAACTAGACTCCAAAGTATATTCTTTGTTACGGGTACTCTTTCCAAGGAGTGCAATGAAAAAGTAAGGGTCCTACCTGGAATGTGCCACTCATCTTAAACAGAGCAACTCTTCCTATCTCCCTTTATATAGAAAGAGCCTAACTTCATCTTTCAAATAAAACAATCTCTCAAGAACATTGCCCTAGTCTTGTTCCTCTCCTATATCCAGGGTCCTTTAGAAAAGGTGATTCAGTGATGGTATGATTATTTCTTCAATGAACCCAGTGCTCTTAATTTAGTAATGTATACTTTTGTGGTTTCCCCCTCTGCATGAATTACAATAGTATGATCTGTGCTTACACGCTGCTAAAATGTCTTCATTTTTAAACCATTCCCTGCTCTAACCACAATTGTACAACATCTTTCTTTTAAAGTGCCACAGCTCTTTGAAGTCTTCACGTCAATGTAGTTATGGAGTTTGTTCTTGGAATACTGTATGTTTCCTTATTTGACTGAAGAGCACCGTGACGACCCTCCATGCTGTGTCACTAACTTTCAAACCAGTATGCAGTACGCTCTCTGTGTCTCTGACCACCTAACTACACATCCCACTTTTGTTTTTTTTAAACATCTTGTTTCAGCTTGTAAAGTAGAACATTTACAATCAGCATTTCCTCCAAATGTTGTTTGTGTTATCACTGAGAACCTCGCCAGCAAGGCAGACACTCTGGTTACTGAACTTCTGGTCATAGGAAATTCAGCAGGGCCTAACTATCGACTCCCAGAATGTGCAATCCCGTGATGGATTTGAACATCTTGCTCATGGCTGAAGATGACCATGTGACCTTAAGTAAATAAGTAACGTCAAGAAGGAACACCCGGCAGTCATTTTCTGAGGCTTGAGGTAAGCAAGCTTCCCTTTATCTCTCTTAGCATGCGAGACTGCTACTAACAGTCCCTACTTTTCCTCTAACTTCCTGTATGTGTTTATTTTGTAAGTACCAAGTGATAAGTCATTCTAACGGGTTGTATTTTGCCCTTTGGGTTCATCCTTGCACTTAGAGAAGTAGGAAAGGCACTCAACTGCACTCCAAGTAGGGAAAAGGGCATTATCGGATCAGCATTTACTTTCAGCTTTGCATTTAGACTCTCTAGAATATTACTTTGGTAAATGACTAAAAAGTCCTTAAATTCACATTTGGCATACGAAACAATCTTAGGTATTGTAAGTTTTAATAATGTGTCGTAAGGTAAAAATAAAGTAGAACAGGATTTTTCAGCTTATCTCATAGTCACAACTTGGAAAATTTTTGTGTTGTGTGGGAAATGGGGCCAACTGATGTATTATAGGATGTTTAACACCAACCTGGGGTACTATCTGTTATATGCCACTGGGAGCTCTCTGCACAACTCTGTGCCAGAGAAAAATGTCTTCATGCATGTTCAAGTGAAACAGATTAGGAAAAAGTTAAAAAATTAGTGCTTAAAACGTGATAGAATGATTGTAAGATGACAGCTGCATTATGGGGAACCTGATATAGCCAATATGGTCACCTCAGTGTGATCTTGCCCTGAGAATGTCTAAGTCGGAACCTAGAGCCAGACAGTCTATATGAAGATGTGATTATGTCCATGCTGATTCAAATATGTTGTCATGTGGCTCTAACTAAATGTCCATTTGAGTTTGTGTAAGTCCAGATACAATCGTGGAACATGTACATAAGTTAACATTGGATATCCACTTTAAAAAGATGTGCTTCAAAGTGTTGTTCAAAATTTGGAGTACTTGGTTACTAGTCACAGATATTCAGCATTATTTTCCCACATTAAAATATCAAAAAGTTACTGAAATCCCATTCTACACTGGAAAAGCACTATTTTCAATAGATCAAGAATAACCTATAACTTTACATGTACAACTTTATATTAATGCAGTTCTAGGATTTCCTAAGACCCAGCTGAGAAGCTTGAAAAGTAATGATTCAGTGAAAAGGATCGTCTAAAGAGAAGCAAAGTCAGCAGGTGCTCTTGTAAGACAGTTTTTGGTTGTGATCATAACCTCTTACCAGTGCATCCAAATACACATTTGTCCACTGGACTTGCTTCGCTTTGTCTCCTGCTAAAACCATTGGTCTTCCCAGAACATCTAGATACTCCTATTCATATAAAAGAAACATTGTAAGACATCAACAAAACAAACAAATCAGAGATACTATGTTTAAAAGTAACCTTCAAATGCAAAAGTTGAAAATTGAAACTGAATATGGACCCAAATTATTAAGAATGTGTAAGTCCGACTTGGGGCTCTATTTGTGATCTATCTTATTCTTTAAATGATACATTTACATACATTGGATCATAACACCTATTTATGGAATATATCTTCTCCATCTTTTTCTTCTAGTGCCAATCAGAACATTATTCCTCAAAGTACAGCCAATGCTAAGCGAAATAAGTTCATTCTGAATGGCTTCATGTTGATCTCTAAGGCTCCATGATTTGTGTGTGAAATTGCACAAATTTGAAATGATAAAGGAACCACAAACTTGCTTTCACATAACAGATTGTTTGGACGAAATTCAAAACTGCATTCAAACATATCAAAAAAATAACTAAAATATGTGCCAAGTCCAGACACCAGACACATTCACTGCTGTTTCATTTCAACAATCAGTGTGTTCAGCATGCACACTGAATGCCAAACTCTATTTATGTTAAGTTTTAACAGCTACTTTGTATATTATTGTTGGTATTTCAAATTGAGCAACAATCTTTAAATTGTAATTTATGAACATTTCAAAATAAAATTATTTAAATTAAAATTGCTGAATTTCATAAAATGAATGGTGTTAAAAAGTCGTCTTATTGTAGCTTTATTTAAATACATAAATAGACTTGCAGTAATGTGTCCAGAAAACTCAAGTCCTATATAGAGCTTATATAGGTAAACATATATGTATGTTTACCTAAGTTTTAGATATTCAAGGATATAAAAAAAAATGTCATATTAGACATCATTGTACAAACATTCATTATGTAAATCTTTTTTTTTATTTTAACTATTCTCTGTAGATTGAACTAATTAAACCAGGAAAATATCTTAAACTTTGAAAAGTATTTAAGTGTTTTTAGATAACCATACCTGAGTATTGATTCTTATTGCGCCAATGGAGGGAATTTCATAATAATAACCTAAAATTCACATACATATTATACATTATAAATATTATACATATAGAATAAAAATAGCCTTGTATTTTTTATAGGAAGAAAAGGTAACTTTTTTCTAACTTGAGCAAGTAAATAAATAATATAAACATTTATTAAAATGTAAAAATAAATGTTGAAATCAGAAAATATTGATTAGTAAATGTTGTCAATCACTTTGGAGAATTTATGATAAGTTTTAATATATTTCTTAGGTAATCTAAAATAACTGTTTTCCTCTACAAAGCACTAAGGAAACTAGAACTATTAAACTCTTTTTCACTAGATAAACAATGAAAAGTACAGATATACATAAATAGTATATGCACATGTTTTCCTAAATGTAGTTTTGGGATGTATATAGGTTATCTTTTCTGCTATAACAGTTTCTTCTTCAAAAGATTTTCTTTTTTCTGAGTACAAAGAAAAAAGCTCACTCTGAGAAATTTGAATATTGAGGAAAAGTATAAGATTGTTTTCAAAAACAGGAATCCAGTCATTTAGAGAAAAAATTAGCACAAATCTGCTCTATATCATTAAGCATCACTCATCCCTTCATCAGTTCCCAATATCAGGATCAGCTGTTTGAGTGTGCACTAATCTTAGAGTTTGTTATACGTGTTCTCTCGAGGAAGCAGACTCGGAATCTACTTCTTATCCCAAAACTTTTCCAGGTCACTACTTTAAGTGCAAGGAAAGACCTAACAATAATTATCAAGTTATTTTATTTTCTGATAAGACATGCCCAAAAGAGCAAATGTATTACCTTTGTTTTCACAAGCCATCCACTGAATAGGTCCTCTGTCATAATTATGCTGACCAACAGAAAATGTAAACACACGGACCTGAGGAAATCGAAAAATTGGTCAAGGTAAATTCAACTGAACAGCAAAACCAAATTGCTGAAGCAGAAACAAATAAAAGCACATTCAGGCAACAAAATTAATAAAGCAAATCCAATACTGAGGCACTAGAGGGAAACCATACAGCGTACCCCGAACAGACCCGATCCATTATGGGACAAGAACCTTAGTGTCCCGCATCAAGTCTGCAAGCTGGGTACCTGGCCAGTGTCTGTGGTCTCCTTTGTCAAAAGTGCATCCTGCAGGAGCACTTCAGTTCCCCCTTCCCGCCTGGTTAGACATCTCACCTACCCATGCAGTCACAGTAAAGACACTTCTCTATCTCATAGGCAATTGGTGATGCAAATGGATTCAAAAGCCCATTACCCCCCAGTTACTGGAGGCAAGTCTATTTAGTGCTGGCTTTTCTACTTTCAAACTGGGCAGTATTTAAGATTGTGGTTTAGTAACACTTATTTACAGGAAAAGGTGGCTGACCGTGGTAAATACTTAAGCTGCTAGTTGTTTCTTTTGTTGTTGCTTGTTTTTCATTAATTCACGTGAAGCAGCCATTGTGCCCAGGGCGCAGGGTACACATGTGCACATGGATATGGAGACCAGAGGTTGGCATCAAGTTCTTTTTCAGTTATCCATCTTAGTGTTGGGCATGGGGTGGTCTCTCCCTGAACCCAAAGCTCACTATTGGCTAAACTGGCTGTCCATCATGACCCTGAGAACTCATCACTGCCTCCCCAGAGCTGGGATTACATGTCTCCGCCATGCTCCAGGTTTTAAGTGGGTCCCAGAGATCCAAGTTCAGATCCCCTTGCTTGAGCCCTCTTCCCAGCTCTGACAGACAGTTTCATTTGTTCTCTTTGGCACATGATGAATCTTGAGCACAAATGTCAAAACAAACAAACAAACAAACAAAACAAAACAAAACAAAACAAAAAAACCCAAAAAACAAACAAACAAAAAACAAGAACAAAAAAAAATCTTTCTTTTTTTTCTTCCTTTGGGTCTGTGCTTTCAACTGCATGTTTGGGACAGTGCTTGTTCACTTGTGAGTGTTTATCTGAGCCACAATTTTGAGTCACCCAGGTTTGCCTCAGCTACTAAGGTATGACGCCATTTGGTGGGCACATCTGTTTGCTGTGTTCATTTGGAGACAGGATCAAGCTAGGATCCTCGTTTCTGCTTTAGATTTCAAGTCTTCTACATTGTTACCCAGCTCGCATCTGAATTTTAGTCACTTACAAATTATAAGGGTAGTGACAAGGCCGAGGAGAGGTTTGCATCCTCTTGCTCTTGCCTGATCTACGCACACACACACACACACACACACACACACACACACACACAGTGCTTCACTATCTGCACCTTTTCAATTGGGTCATTTAGGAGGCTGTTCTTATATTACAAAATGTTACTGCTCACAGAATTGAGTTAATCCTAACAGAAATATTTTTATAAGGCTGACCACCCTGAGTAATAATGCAGTTTAACTGGTGTGCCCTAAGGAATCTGCTCTCAGGCATGTCCCTCATACTGTGAGAAGGCATGCCTCACAGATTTAATTACAGCACAGCTGTATCTAGTTCTTCCTGTGACCACAACACAATTACGGTAAAATACTTTCCAGAAGATACTGCACAGTGCAAAGGAGTAAGGAATTAGGAAGAGTGAATTATATTTCTAATAACACGGAGACTATACTTAGACCCACACGGTGTGATTATTTTGACTGATGTTATCCTTCAAGCAGTGCAAATAAACATTTAACTTGAAAAGGGAAAACAGCAGAATGACTTAGTGCCTTATTTGTTTGACCAGAGTGAGTTCACCTGACTTCCACGGATGCCTACATGGGGCCTGTAGCTCAGCATGAAAGAGTGGGGCATGTTCTGTCACAGTTCACCTTTTTTAAGCGTTCTAAGATTCTCTTGGCCTCACCTTTCTTTACCTCCTAGCTTTCTGACTTAAGTCTAAGTTGCATTAACAGGTTAGGCATTTGCATACTATAAATGTTAAGTTCCTGCCGTATTTTTGCCTTGCTGCAGACATGAATGACAGTGCTATTTTTCCAGGGTATTTTCTTCCAGTAGTTACTAAAATGTTGCAAATCACAAATTCAACTTTGTATAATTTATGAGAATATGTAATTCTGACTTATCGTCGTGGTGTTTATAAAAATCTATTACACCCAAGATGCTTATTTTGCATTTAATTTTATGGAGCTAGCACACAATATATGTCTACTGACTGTATATCAAAAGCCATCCTATAATTTTTGAAATTGAATACTTAATTGAGAAAAAGTTTGTACTCAAAACTTAGCATCTTACACATTCTTCACATTACAATGAAAAATGGATATAAAAGTTATTTCATTGCAAACTAAAACTATTTTCCACTAAGATACTGTTCAAATCAAATATTATTGCTGTATTTGGTTTTTTAATATTTTTTTAACCTAATCATGCATGGAGAATTCTGATTTTATAAACGTCAGTATCCTCACGTTGTAGCGCAGAAATAAGAGTAACTAACGGTGAGTTCTATGCACTGGCTCCTGCTGGAGCTTTCAGCCTTCATTCTTGCCTTTCCACACTGTATTGCTGCCACCCAGTGGAGCTGTCTATGAACTAACTCCGAAATGAGGAGTCAGCCTTCCAAAGTCAGAGCACACTGCTGTTCACACGTTGACATTTCTCACTTTCTTTTCCTCCTTCCAAACGCACGCACACACACACACACACACACACACACACACACACACACACACCCTATACATAACCTGCTTAACTAGTATATGGTTACTTGTTTGAATGTTTTCAGTGCTATCCACATCTTTAAACTTAAGATTCCTGAAAAGTGAAGTGATCGCCTGAAAGATGGACATTGTAAACTGTATAGCAAATTACATTTACAAAGACCTGTATACACCCCAGTTATTATTACTGTGTATTGCATGAAATTATCAAAAAATACAGATAAATAAGAAAATTCAAAATTCTGAGTGTATACTTGGAGGAGCTAAACCCTTCGGCTGAACATTCAGGCAAATTCATCACATTACCATTACACGGTGTCTATATTGCATCATCTAGGCTTTTGTGGGGAGTAAATTGTTGACTCATGCCAGGAGAGTACTTATATTCATGTGGTCAATTCATGTAATTAACAGATGCACAGCAGAAATTTTCAAAGTGAATTGTACTTAGGAAATCAGCTAAATGTTCCTCAACTGATGTTACTAAAATCTTTCTCATTGGGCCACTTTTGAAACATACACAAACATAAAGGGCTTCACAAAAATTAGAGCCCAAAAATGATGTGAGAAAATAGCATAGAATAAATTGAGTTTCAGCAGCAGTTCCCAGTCTGTACAACCTAACATCTCTCATAGTGTTTTTCGTATTTGTGAAGACTGCTTAAATTAGGAAAGAATGAAGGGTTAAGTGGGGCTCTCTCCTCTCCAGAGGGACTGGAGACCAACTTTTACTGTGACGTTTCATATATGCCAGTTTAATATAATGTGGGAAGAACGGAGCTAAAGAACACTGGTATTCCTCGTACACTTTGTATTTTGGGCCATTTTATCATGGCAAAGTCCTATCAGTTTTATTTTTCATGGCACAGAAATATTCTCTCTAATAAAAATGTCAAGCAAACATAAGACTATTTAATTTACTTGCATCATTCTTACTCTGACACGAGTGATAAGCAAAGTAGTATCAACGCGAGGAACAGATTTAATGAAATTGAAAAAAATTCAAACTGGGCTGTATTATTTGTAAATTTGTGTGTTTTCCCTTCAGTTGTTTGGAGATCTATTCCTTTGTGCAGGTAGGATGGTTTGGCAGGTGAAGGTGTGTGCATTCTCAGCAATCACCCTGAGGAATGGAACCCTGGAACTCATGGGAAGAGAGAACAGAGCAGACTCTGCAAACTTGTCCTTTGCCCTCCACACATATGCTATACTCCATGACTCACATGTCCACCCATTATACACGCGTGCATACAATCAAAAGCGTATACAATTTAAAATTTGATTTTTCTTGGAATAGATTCTTATAATTCCAATAACTCAGTTAATTACAAACCTAAGCTGCTTGATTGAAGAAAGCACCAAATTTCACTGTTTAAATATAATGGTAACCCCAATGATGTAGTGATTGCCTGGCATGCGTGAGACACTCTTGAGTACTATGAAAAATAGATAAGTGTATAATAAAGTACTGATTTATAACTTTATCATACAGTTCTTGCTTCTGCTAAACCATTTTGTAAAAATTTTCTGTCTTGTTTGTTGAAATCTAAAATAGTTTTCTTCAATTAAGAGTTTTCCAAACACACATTGTTAGCTTTTTAAGGCCATAAGAATTTTTTTTCCCAGCAGAACCCAGTTACTGGAAACTGTCACCTCAACAATTATCAGTTACCCAGAGTTCAAGTTTAATTTACAATAGGCAAGTCTCCAAAGAATAATAGAGATGAGTGTATGAAAAGGGAAGCCAGTAAAATTAAGATAAAAACTTCAGCTATTGAAACATTTGAGAAAAATGATATCCAAGATAGATTTTATTAATCCACTCTGGGAATTCGAACTTTTGGGATTAAGCCTATCAAAATACTACACTGGACTGAAAACCTTTGGGAAAATATGCTATAGTGGTTTCCACAATTCACAAACATGTTTAAGCACAGAGCATTTGAACAGCCCTTGTTTCTAATTCTATAACATTAGGCAATAAAGTCCAAATTCATATTCACAATTCATTTCTTAAAACACAGGGACCAGAAAGGTATGTGCAGCCCGCACAGCTTTCGTGATGCATCTTGACTACAGCCTGGCTATAGAGTCAAGGAGAACCCTAACAGATGATGATGTCATGTTGTCTGAGCAGGAGTAAGGCTCCAGTGTGGGCGAATGGTTAGCTTCAGGGCTGACCAGAGAAAAGGTATTGATAGATTCCTTATGAGGTTGTCAAATTTAGACTAGCGATGACTGAAATTATTGACTCTACCACATATCTGACTTTCAACAAATGTTTTGCTGTCTCCTAGTTTGGCTTTCCTGTTTTAACAATGTGGCAATGGATATGATGGTGATGACACTTTCATCATGTGAGTATTCCAATGGTAAATAAAGTCTTCATGACATATAGAGTTCATAAGCTGTGAAAGTCTCAGCTATAGTAATAAAGAAGGTGTTGACTACACTATTATCTTAGTCTAACTTTCACAATTCACTTTCCATAGCAGGTTATAAGCCTTTCTTGCATCAAGAACTTAAAGTAACTAAAAATAGCATCTTCCTAGATGAGCATATTTGGACTACACAGAAGCAAGCTCCAATGCTAAGTTAGGAGCCAATGCCACTTACATGGCCTATGTCTACATAAGTTAAACCCATTTTGGTTCCAAAGGTCTGACATTAGAAGCATTTAATCAATGTTGTTTGAATCTGATCAAGTAAATAACATAAAGCAAGTATTAAACCAGAAAAACAGCATATAGGATTCACGCCCACCATCTTAAACAAACAGGTTAACATTTCTCTAATGTATGCCGCAAATGCATGCACAGCACAGGTCCCTGTGTTAAGATTATACTGGAGCCGTGTTGACCAGTGTGATGATTAGAAGACTTCCCAATCTCCCACTTTTGTTGTTTCTCCAATAATTGCAGCTCTGCAGTTATTGGCAGCAACCACCTCCTCCTACTGTTTTTAACTAAATCTCTATCATCTATTCATCTCTAAGACTTGGAATCAGAGGCTGGAGTGAAAACCTGTTAGCTCACAGAGGTTGAGGAGTCTCAGAAAGAGAGCATCTGCCAAACCAAAGATGACTATCACTCTCAAAGTCTCTCCTCCCTACTACTTCCTATGCATCTCGCTATCCATCTTCCAGACTCATTCCTACTCTCTATGACTATTTTCTGTCAACTAATTGGTGGCTTTGCCTTATGACCTAAGGTTGATTCTATTTAATGAATGCAAATGCAGACTCAGGGTTCACAGTGTGATTAATACCCTGCTATACACTTATACTGTGCTTTACAATGTAGGACCAAGCTATAGCATCAATGGATTCCCAACAATCTGTCATCCTTCAGAATGCAAGAGGGTGACTCAGATAACTTGATACTGTATATAACTAATTCTTCATGGATAATATAAAGTGCTTTGTGAGCATTGATAATGAGATTTTTATAGGAACCTTGCTTATTGGAGAGATGAGAGTAAAAAGCAATATCAGGACCAATCACATCACCTTCCCAACCTTCAAAAGAAGACACATGAATGAGTATAACAGGATATTTACTAAAAAATGCCAATGACAAGATGGAATATTATTTTAACAGTATCTACTTATTAATTATAAGTCTACTGAATGTTTTCTGATATCTGAGATGTTACTATATTTTAGAAGTATATTCAGTATATATACATCATACAAAAACTGAGAAGCTACTATAAGTCAAGCACTATGTAATTGGCTATGAATTTCATAATAGGCTTACTAAGATAATTTGATAATTTTATATTACCCTACTTCACAAAGCTTCTAGAAGAAAATAAAGGCTCTAGGTAACATGTGAGGATATAAGTTTTCAACTGGTTCAGGTGAAAGGACCGCTTGAGAGAGGCTTGGCAGAGATCCTTCTGAGGAATCATTTATGAAACAGAGTTTTACTCAAAACAGAGGAAACAGGGAACTGCCAAGGAAACAGTCAGAACAACCATAGGCCCTTATAACAATGTCTGAACAGCGGAAGGATCCAGGTTGACAGGATATAATTATACCAAAAACAGTTGAAGTTCACTTTATGTATCTAAAGTTTATATGTTACAATATATACTTGGTACGTAAGGCAATGATTTTATTTGGCATGAGATTTACTTATATATTAAATTAAAATCTAAAATGCATGAAGGTGATATTCCTCAAATCTAAACAAAATGTACCTGGTATTTTATTAGTATAGAGAATAAGCTGTCAATACTAATTTTATTTTAAGAGAAATAAATGAGAAACAAATGATTTCAGAGACAAAAATACACACTCATACCCAAACACACACCTTGCACAAAACATTCCATTTAAAGTGATAATTTCTGCATAGGACAGTTCAGTACCTCATTGTCTCAACTGTATCCTGACTCTACCATAAACCATGTTGGGATTTATAAACAAAGGTGTGTGGTTCTTATTCCAACACTTAACTCTTAGAACTAGTTGAAAGTGCAAAAATATCCAAAATAAAGGATTTCCAAAACGATGTAATTGGTAAGTGACATTCAATACTTTATAAACTAAACAGCCTTAATTACTTCTGTCAGAACATTCCTTACATAGGCTATAATTTCACCTGATGGAAAAGACGGTGCAAAAAAGTAGAGAATGCCAAGAATTATTTCCTGTGAATTCTTTTCCTACTGTCAGTTAAAAAAAAAAAAAAACCTCTAAAACCCAAATATACATTCAGATACTTGTGACTTGCTTTGGACTTTTACAGACAGAAGAGAATGCCTTTCTACTTAAATGCAATGGCAATATAGGAAAGAGTTCTCCATGATATTTAAAAGTAAATTATTAAAAACAAATTACAACAATGAATATTGTCAACTCTTTCATTAGCTGAACATCCCTCGGTTTAAAAGTGATTTCACAATTCCGTTTTAATTTTTTAGATACTTTGAAATGTTCACTATATTAATTTTGATTGCCTTTTTAAAAAAATTAATTCTGAAAATTAAGCAAAACACAAGAGGATTATTTTCTACCTGGAGTGGTAGTCTTAGTGTGCATTGCCAATCAAACAATTATTGCTATCCTAGAGAAAAGCAAATACGTTTGATTTTCTTGTCCTGGAAATTATCTCTCAGCTGTGTGTCTGGCTTTACTCTCCTTCACTCACTTGGTTGCTCTCATTGGTGGAGCTCATTTTAGTTTTGGCACCATTTTTAAGGAGGTCTCATACACATGGGTGAGCCCAAAGGAATGTCACCGCTGCAGGTAAAGATTAGAAAGTGAATGCATTTTAATTTGGAACAGCTGCTCCGGGAGATTAACATGGATTTGGTTTTAAATCTCTGCCTATCTCTAATCAGGTAGATTGATTCCCAAGAGTAGGACATTCCATAAAAAGGACCCAAACATTTTGTTCTAATTCTCAAAGCCTTGGCTTCATTAAACTGTGCTGTGTATGCACAGACTCATTCATCAGATGTCCAGACATCCCATCACACTTACCAGGGCTGTTGTGAATGACTTTTGTGTCATCTAGATGGAAAGTAAATGAAAATGAAGCATTCATTGGTCATGTTAATGCCACAAGAGGATGGGAGGACAAAATACAAGTAAGATGGCAGTTTTCGGGTGTTTTTTAAAGATCACAAATTTTTACGATGTTATGATATTTCCATATTTAATTTTTGCATTATTGTGGTAAAAAAAACCACACTGTGTGAGGTATACCCTCAATTAACTTTTTAGAAGATATACTTTCAGCTCATGTTTGAGCGACCACATTGGTGAGACTTTAGAAGTGTAGCTTTTGCCATTACTAAGAGACACCAATCTCCAGAAAGTTCCCTCAACTTCTTGCTCTTAAAATCTTTCTACCCCCTCTTTCACAATATTCCTTCAGGAAACAGAAGGGGGAAAGAGTAATTATATTATGCTCTCCAAAAATAAAATAAATAATAAAAATGTATCTAACTCCAAAGCAAAGTATTTTCTTTGTTTTTACAGTTACAATGCTGCAATGCAGCAACGTGGACCTATTTTGCAAAACATTAATGTTGTGTCCACAAACTTAAAATGAGATGATTATCCGTTCCTCTCTCTCCCTTCCCTGGCAACTTCATGGCCTGTGAACTTGATTACAGATTCCTTATGTATGTGTAAACATATATTACTCACTTGTTTGCATGTGTGTATGTGAAGAGTTTATTTCACTAAGCATGATATTAAAGTTTGACAATGTTATATACTACAGAATTCCCTTTGGTTGAGGCTAACTAGCATTTCCTAGCATGTATGCGCATGGTTTACTTATCTATTTGCCAGAGGGTAGTTTGACTTGTCCCTATAGCCTATGTTTTGAATAGACCTGCAATCAACAAAGAAATGGCTTCTTTAAATGTATTTTTTGTGAATGTCATATTACATCATTCTTCATCATCCTTTCTCCCTCCTGTTCTCTTGTGTTATTCTCATTCCTTCTAAAAATTTATGGGTTTTTATTCATTAATAATAATTTACAACACACACACACACACACACACACACCACAAAGTGTTTATAAATACAACCAGATGAAATAATTTAATCTTGCTCATATGTGTTTAGGGTTGTCCTCTTGGGATTGGTTAACCTCTCTGGGGTTCTTACCTAGAGAAGACTGATTCTCCTTCTACAAGCAACCATCGATTGTCTGTAGTTCTTCCACCTACATGACTCAAATAGCTATAAAACAGTCTAATTGGAGCTACTGCTGAGCCAAATCTTCCCAAACAGTAAAATTGTCTATCAAAAAGAGAACAAAAGCCAGCTGTAGTCACAGCTATCTGGAGGCTGATGATGGATGTAGCCTTCATTAGAGTAAGTGTATAATTTTTTTTAAGCATAAGAAAGACATTGTATCTTCCCCCATGACTTTTAAGATGCTTATTTACCATTTTAGAGAAATAGATTGGCAATTAGTGTTTTTTTTATAAATGTGGGATGTCAGTAAGAAAATACGTGTAAACATTTGGTAAGATGCATTGATGGAGCAGTTAAAATCTTAATAGGCTTTAGTAATATAATAACACTATAAAGCATGACCCTGTAACCACACTAACATCCCTACCATACTACCACAGACCCAGAAATGAACACATTCCAATAATAAAACACTGATATTCCTACTGTTGGTGGTATTTGGGATGACATTCTTTAAATTATTATACCAATCAAATTAAGATGTCCATTGAGCTCATTTTCAAACAGGCTGTATCTGTTTGCTCTTGTGAATGGATTATGCATCTATCTAAAACACCACTGGAGAAATTTCTTGGTGTATTTAGAATACTGAGTCTTTTTATCAATTTCAATTATTAAAAGACATAATCATAGAAAGTTTGAAACTGTTTTATTTTCCTATACTCTTCTCATTTCTCTCTTCTGTTTATTTAAAAACCCAATGGAACCCATAAATCTACAATATCTGACTAATGTATTTGTAACTTGGTGCTTGGTTTCCTGAAAACATAAAAGTTTTATTCACCATTAACGTATTAATTTTATAACTACAACTAATATTTTGGAGGAAAAAAATCCCCTCACCACCATTACAGACTATTTTATGAAAATCATCTACATGTTAAAATTAAAATACTATAAAACAAACTCACTTTTTTGTCTTTATTATATTTGGCAAATATCTCCTGGGCTCTCTCTTCTCCTCCATCTGTGAATAACATGATGATCTTGTTGCAATTCGCTCTGGAAACATTATACTGTTCAAAATAGACATGCAAATTATCCATAATGAAAAGTAGGAGAAGAAAACCAATATGAAAAAAGCAAACTCATATGATACCCTACAAACAAAATGTCTGCTCAGTAGTATGTTCAAAAATCAGGTTTGTGGATTAAGCCAGCTTTAGCTCTTGATACATAGATAGCCAAATACCTTTCAAACTTGCCATCAAATGCCACTGTCATGGACACTTTCCTGGACCACTGTGTTTTAAACTGTAATACAGGGCAGATTATATTTTCTTCATAATAATTTAATTTGTATATGATCAGCATTTTGTTGGTCTGGTGTTAATGTTCCTTTTTTTCTTTTTTAAGATTTATTTACTTATTTGTTTATTCTTATACAGTGTTCTGTCTGTATGTATGCATGCATGCATATCAGAAGAGGGCACCACATATTATTATAGATGGCTGTGAGTCATGACATGGTTGCTGGTAATTGAACTCAGGACCTCTGAAAGAGCATTCAGTGCTACTAACCTCTGAGCCATCTCTCCAGCCCAATGTTAGTTTTTCTTAAAGCAACACAAGCCCCACAAAAGTAAGACAATGTGGTATTTAGATAGCAACAAGTACATAATTCCCCAGTGACTGAGCTGGGTTTTGTATGAGCAAATGTTTCTTCTACATACCTAATTATATAGCAAAAGCAAACAAATAACATTCGCTTGAAATGATTCACACTTTTCACATTAACCTTTCAATCCTTTTGCAGATACTCCTCCCTCTTCTTTGCTCCTTGGTCACCCCATCACTTTTACCTTATATTTTGGGATGGCAGACTCATGCAGAGTCTCTCACACAGTGCTCCTCAGGTTCCATAAACGCCTGCAACCTACTCCCTGAACATCCTTCCCCTTCTCTGTCCCCTCCTGACCTACCACACAGATTCTAATTCTGCAAGATTCAATTCTGACAATAAATCCTCTTAACCTTTAAGGTCTTTCAAAGAACTGAGCATAAAATAATGAATTAGCGTCAGAGGGCCATTAAGATGAACACTTTAATTTAGCAAGTTGGACTTGTTGAAGGCATCAAATTACAATCTTAGCTTTTCTACTATTACAGAATGTGTTTGCTTAAATGATGAGAAAAGTGGATTGCACTAACTTCTGAATGCTAAGCTTTTTTGAAAATGTCAACTTTCTAGCTTACTGCTATCTAAAAGAAGTAAAATGGGAGCCTACTGCTTCATCTGAAGGATTTATAATGGGAAACTACCACATAATTTAAATTTTTCTAAAAGCCTCATAAAGCAGAGTAATAAGTTAATTTCTGTCATAGAGTTCATTTAAATTAGTCTTCAAAATACTATCCATTCACTATGAAATCACTATAAAGTTACTGAGAAAATATACACTATGTTCTTCTATCGATGTCTTCAAATGTCAGTGTTCAATTTGATGCAATTCAAGTAGGCAATCTTCCAAAGTCCTTGAGAACCTCCTGTAATTGCGATTATCAGTCTTAGCCTTTAAATGAGCAATTTTTTTTTTAAAATTATCAATGATCCGTTGGTAGTGCTATAGCCTTCAGAAGGCCCATACTCTCATTTTGGAAGGATGACAAAGTCCATCTTTTGGTACAGAAATTGATGAAGACCTTCACCATGTTGGTGACAAGATCCTTCTTCATATTATCTCAGTACACTGACAAGCCCATAAGGACACTGACAGTAAAAGTTTCTAATGAATCGATGGAAACCCAAGTATTGACTAACACATCTGTTACCTTCAACCATGGCTCTAATCTCTAATCTCTGAATATAGCCTGTCTGCAAATTTCAATGATAATCAGTGATTTTTTTACCAGGATGTCTAAAAACAGACAAAATAAAATGGCTTCTCACTGACACTTACATTAAGCAGCTGCTCAAATGCAAAGCTAAAGCCCTTCTTATAATCCGTTATCCCTTTGGCTGTGATGTTATTTACAGCATCTTTCAACACCTTCTTGTTTCTCACGTTCGCCTGGACCAGGTGCTGGAAACAGCTTACGTCCTGAGCATTGCTGTTAAACTGCAAAGAGTAAACAGAGACAGTATAAATGGACATGGAAACCAACCGCACAGTTTCTATCAACTCTCATTTGCAGGCATCTCAAGCTCCTTGCACTGTGCTCCTTTGAAAAGAAAAGAAAAAAAGTCCAAGTAACAAATTGTGCTAAGGACCAAGTGGCAGTTTTCACTTACTATAACCTTGAGCGTTTGCCTTCAGAAACCCTGTAAGAATCTCACCTGCTTTTAAATTTGGGATTTGATTTAGGTGGGGAACCTTCCCATTCTCATATATTAAGATCCCAGAAGTGGCCTGCTTGCTTGGGACACAGACAGAAAGGAGACATTTTTAACTGTAACTCACTAGAAAGGAGTCCTTAGTGTACGGATGTAAGGATGATATGAGCAGATGCTCTTCTGCAATTAAGTATTATTTTTTTGGGAACTAAACACAGGGAGACTTCTAAGAAAACCGAAAACAATGGAAGCCTTTTAGGAACATAACTCCTCAGGGAGCGCACAGCAAGAATGCTGGAGCATCACTGAGGCAATATGCTGTACAAATAGACCATTATAAGTAGGGATGGGTGATAAAAAGACAAGCACCAAGTCCAGTGATGCTCGCCTAGAACAGAGCATCAACATCATCAACAGGGTAATTCTCTAACTCCAGGGAAAGCGTTCACACACTGCACTTGGTGTTTCCAGACAATGAGAACACAAAAGGCCACAATACAATCCAGGATTCTGAAATGAGAAGAACTGTCCCATTTTTCACTAAATCTGTAAATTGAGTAGGATTCCTATGCCACTGAGGTCCAGAGATGTGTAAAATGAAACTAATGAATGGTCTTGAGAGAAGAAAGGGGGCAGACAGACAAATTGCGGAAGGATATTTGTAAATCAGAAACATAATTTAATAATTCGAATGCTTGCATTACAAATGATTATACATCATATAAATAGAGCATGATGTTCTTTTGCTAGACATAATTATAAGATGAAGTGCAATAGTCATGTCAAGTAAACATTTAGTAGCAGTCAGGAATCACAACACATAGCCATGCATTCAGACATAAAGCAAATTTCACACATACAAACACACACATACATCACATATTTGTAAACAAATACTTATGAAGTATTTACTACTAAAATAATAATCACTTCCTCTTTGCAAATTTCCTACAACACAGGCATTCACATTGCCTTAATGTGATTGCTGAGGACACTCACACACAGAGGCTAACTAACTCCTCCCTACAATGTGCAGAGTGAGAGCCCTTGGAACACTCAGCCTTAACTTGGATGTCTCCTTTCTTCAGGCCTCAGACAACCCTGCAGAAGTGGAGGCAGAAAGAGTGTAAGATCCAGAGGGGATGGAGAGCACCAAGAGAACAAGGCCCTCTAAACACAGCACCATCATCACACATACGAATTCACAGAGACCGCAGCCATATGCATATGCCTGCATGTGTCTGCACAAGGTTGGGTCATAGAGCTGAAGTGAGAAGGGGACACATGTTGCCATCTCTCACTCAGATGACATCTCTAAGTGATAACTACTTGCAAATATAAGAACTAAGGTTTCTCCAAGGGAATCTCACTAGAGAAACAAACTCAGGTTACGCAGAGCTACATACATGGCCAACATACAATGAACTGAGTGGCATCTTTGGAAGTTCTTTGTGTCTTAATATTGCACCAGTGAATTTATTATTTACTTACTACTATTTTATTTTATCTTACAGGTCCTTTGAGTATACATTATAGCTTTTGAGTATGTATAGGATTCATGTGCGTTCATACATGTGCGTCTGTCTATATTTTTTGGGTGCTTTTTCTTTGACCCTTTTTCTTCTGTTCTTTTTGTCCTCTTTTGATTGGCTTGTTTTTATCCTAAGTATGTAATCGTATTATTTTTCATTAGGTGCTAGTTCTAATGAGAAACAGAAAGAGTGTAGAAATCGATGAGAAGAGATGTGGGGAGGAATTAGGAGTTGGGGGGATTGTAATCAGAATATATTGTGTGAAAAAAAATCTATTTCTAAAATAATCTGTCCCTAGACATGTGACTAATAAACGATGAGAGTTGGACTCAAGCTAACTGTGCCTTCATTCACCCAGCACTACCTTTCATTATACCATAATAAGTTGTGTTTAGCTCTATGAAGCACTGTCTATGATGATCTAGAACTCCACACTTGGAGGAGCGTTTCCAATTTGGAAAGAGAACAGTAGGAGAAATTCTCTTGAAAAACAAAATTTCTTAGGGGGCACATATTTCAGAGAAATGTGAAAGAGCGTGGAAAAGAACATCCCAGCAGAGCAGAACATGTGTGGAGGTCTTGATTTAGGGTGTAGGGAGCTGTTCCAAGGTTTGAAGAAGCATTTACCATTGTTCATCAGAACCAATGACACTAGGTCAGGGGAGGCAGCTGGGGTCAGATCACATAGCATCTCAGAGAGATGAAGAGGAAGTGTGAACTCACTATGTCAAATGGTAAGTGGCTGCAAGGTTTTATGCCAAATGCAGAATGAATTTTGGAATATTTAAGAGGTCAGGCTGGTCGCTTCTTAACAGAACTCAAGCGTGAACACCCAGAGGTAACTGAAGTCACCTAGTTGACAGTCCTTACACTATTCTGGGGAACGGTTAGAAAGGCCAGGGCTGGGGCTCTGTTTTGGAGAAAGATCATGATGGATTTCGCATGAGGAGAAGTCCAGATATGTATCTCCAGTGGCCGCCAGGTTTCTGACATGGGCCTTTGAACAGTCTGCAGGACTCTGCTGGAGGACAAGTCAGGAACTGGGAAGAAAAACAGGGTCACCTTAAGGTGAGATTGTAGCCAGTGTGAGACACAGCAGTAGAGGTGCCAGGAACGGATAACATCTAAAGCTGGAGGCATGAAAGTGGTCCTGGCTCAAGATTAAAAGGGGGAAAAAGCTTTGCCACAGAAATTTGGCCTACAGCCCTGTGGATAACAGTGAAATAGAACAGGAATTCCCAAAAATCCTAAGATTGAGTTCCCATAGAAATAGAGGGAGGCGGGTATGTCCTAAGAAGAAAAAAGATGGCAGGAAATAGAAGGCAGACAAAAACAAAAAATGGAGGAAGATAGGAAGCACGGTCCACACAGAATACTGAGGAAAGTGAGCCGGAGAAACCTTTCTTTTTCTTCTAGCAAGCAAAATGGTGCAGGCATAGGAACAGGCTGCAGCCGCTCAGGTCTGCAGAGGTAACTGTTCCTACTTAGAAGCCTAAGATCTCTTTAAGGAACACTCATAAGGCCTGGGGAAGAGAGATGAATCAAGAATTGTCCCATGAGGATAAATAATCCAAGAGGGTTCTCCTTTGTATTTTGAACAGAAGTTTCTGGCATGTCAGATGGATGACATTTGTTTACTATTTTCCATAAACTCAAAGGTTGAAAGTCGTGCCTATAGTTCATAGGACCAACCCCACAACATTAAGAATGGAGATTCTTTTGTGAT
Source organism: Cricetiscus sungorus (assembly GCA_030556225.1). Taxonomy (NCBI): domain Eukaryota; kingdom Metazoa; phylum Chordata; class Mammalia; order Rodentia; family Cricetidae; genus Cricetiscus; species Cricetiscus sungorus. The sequence goes on from JANBXA010000031.1 coordinate 42,626,045, forward strand.
ATGACATTGTCTTAGGCTAGGATTTCCATTACAAGAATGAAAGGGTGTAACAAGTCTTGTACAAGTGACCAAGACAAATAGTTAATACATCAATAGTAAATATCCAACTTTTTAAAATTAGAAATAATTGCAGGAATTATTATGTAGACAATGAGTGCAGGATAATACATTGCCCAGGGTTCTCCTTTGGTCTTGACCTACTTCTGAGGCAAAAAAAAAGTAAAGAATCTCATTAAGTAATACAAATCAAGTAAATCTAAATTCAATTCATTAAGTGAAAATTCAGAGGTGTATACAGACACTTACAGTTCCACTCATAATAAAACTAATAATAATGCAGATAAAAGAATTACTTACAATATATAATTCCTTACATATATAGCTAATCTTATTCTCTTGGGAAAGCAATGACAAGTTTTAAGGAGTCTAAATTAGATAGGCATATATTTCAGACATCTTAGGCTTACCTGCTTTTACTATATGTATATATAAATGTATGTATGTACTCATATTTGTAAAAAACCTCGAACAGCAGCCACTTGTAAGACACACCCAGGTGTTAACTGAAAGTTGAATATTAAAACTTTAGAGCAAAGCTATGAAAAAATAGCATTATACATTTTGGAACTGTGCATGGCTTCTGAGAAGATACATTTAAGCCCCCTGATTTTATCTATTAAGGGAATATCTGAACACTGTAAAATCAGAAATCCAAAGATTTCTTCTCTGTACCAGAATGTTAAACCCTGTATGTCTTTTGATGATAAGCAGTAGAAGCCTGGGCAGCCCGCTGAGCCAGGAAGCATGCGTGTGAATCTGAGCATGAGCAATGGAGAGCGCATGCTTCACTGTTTCCTCTTTTGTCCCCTTGCAGATCCGGTCCCTCTCCTACAGCTTTCTCCGGTGTGTGCCAGCCCTCAGTCCCCAGCTCTTCTCCCTTCTTTGCTCTTTCCTTGTGGTAATGTTTTGTTACAAGACCCCTCTCCCACACACTGAGACTTTTTTCCTCACAATTCTTTGGGTATCTTTAGAGACCCTTCCACATGCTTAAAGAAAATTAGCTTTTCCCACCTCTGGCTCTTTAGTTCTTGGCATTGAACACTCATTGAATGGGCCCGTCAATCTACTTCATGCTTTGCATGTGGGGCCTAAGGAAATTAGAAGTTGGTGTGGAATATTCACGGGTAATTGAAGCTAAGACTTAAAAGGAGGTGAATGGCCTGCTGGTTCTGAAGTCTTTTCCTGCATTTCTACACTGGTAAATGCAAAACCACTCTTCAAATAGTTACTGCTAAAACACTTGAGAATTCCTATCGGTCTGGCACAATTTAGATGCTAAGTAACTTGTAATAACAACATTTAAAATTTATTGGAAAAAAATACCGTGGACAGTAGGGACAATTCAGGTAGAAACAGCGTCAGCGTTGCTGAGACGTAGGCAAGGTTGCTTCATGAATGAGAAGACAAGAAAGTCGCAAGTGTGCAGACAGTCAGAAACAGTTTTTGAGAAGAGCACAATCTGTTCATGTCAGTACTTTAAAATCAAGTCCCTTCTTTTTGAGAGAATATCATGCCCCAGTACACACATTCAGGGTTTCAGATCTATTAAGGCAAGCTTGTTTTTGTTTTCTTTTCTCATAGGCAGTAGCTGCTTTTGTTCTGGCATCCTTGGCCATCTTATCGTTGGGACCCGATAAAATGTTGGACACAGCAAGCCAGAAGAGCATCATGTCAGAAAGGCACCTGAAGCTTCCAGAAAGTGCCCTTTGATTTAAGTACAGCATTTCACTGAGCACATGCCTCCCTCGAAGAGGGTGATGGGCACAGGAGCAATTAAGAAAAAGACATCTGAAAGATGCTGTCTTTCTCTTAGAACCTTCAGTTCTGACCACTTCCTTTCATAGAAGACACTCCACAGACTCAAAATGGAGCATACTTTACAGTTTAGTCATTTGACGCTTTTAACAGCAAAAACAGGATATAGTTCAACACTCCTTGGATTTGAATTCAATAGTTAAATTATAGCTTATAAGATATATTTTGTCTGGAATTCTAGCTGACTAAAAAGCAGGCCACTTTGGGAATATAGATAACGTTTTGAAATACAAAGGTTGGAATATTCATGTAAGATAACTAAAATAAATAATAGGTAATGGATTTATAGCAGTTTATTAGTTTAAACTCAGGACCTAAATAAATATCCATCAACATAAGCTATTCAAATAATAGCCACCAGATGGCACTGCAGGAAAAATAAAAGTTTCAAAACTCTTGCTAATAGCTATGTCTTATGTACTGATTACTGCAGAAAACAACTTTGAATTGCACTTTAATTGTTAATTTCATAAGAAATTTTAAATTAAAACTGATGTTAAACAAAATTCTTGTTTTAGAATGCTGAAGAGAGATCTGGTAAAGTCTCACTGTAGGCAGTTACATTGGAGCCTGAATTGATGAACCACTTGTATCTACCTGGGTCTCTGACCACACCTGCCGGGTTTCCCTGGGTAGATATCGGTAATGAAATGAAAATCATGTTAGCAACATGGTTAATTGTGAACTACCTACCGGCACTTCCAATAACACTTGCAGGATTTATACTAAAAACAGATAAATTATGGGATTGCCTGGGATATATTTAGAGGAATGGAGATGTAGAATGAATTTTCATTAACATGAAAAGTGGACGCAAGCAAAGGCAAATGTTCCATCTTGTCTAACTAATCTGGCAAAGTCTGAGTGGCAGTTTTGTCTGGCATTCTGGCAAGTGATCTGCCACTGACCACTGGGCCACACCCCCGTCCCTGTAAGTCACTTTTAAATTTAAACCTATAAAACTGACTTATTGTTTTACCAAATTATTTTAAGGAAATGATATATAACAAAATAACATACTCATTTATAATCTTTATTGATGTTTCATGGGGGCTTATTTTCATTTATTAGTGCTTAGTCATAGTGCAATTCTTTTTTTTAATAAGAAATTTCTCCTTTTATGAAATAATTATTGTTTCATGATCATAATCTGTTCTAGCAAATTTTATTTCAGGTATATATTATAACATTTTTTACTCTTACAACTATACCATAAATTTATTTTTTTACATTGATAATAAATGCTTATTTCAAATATATTGAGAATTATCTGTGCCAGGATACACGTCACAGGAGCATCAGCAGGCTGGGGTGAGCTCTGGTTGGGCTCTTATTGGACATTATGGAGACTGAGTTAATGTAAGGTAGAAAGCTCAAAGTCATGCAGCCATCCAGGTCACTTCAGGTCCACACCTGACCTGATGTCTCTTCAGGAAGACAGGAAACAACCACACCATCACAATATGGTGTTTTTACATCGGTCTTCTTATTAAAGGTTAGAACTACGGCTTTTCAGTCAGGTGAAGACCGCCTTTAGTAGTTAACCTAGTAGTTAGGCCTGTTAGTTTTCTAAAGAGAGATAAGAAGGCATGGGGTTGTGTCGGTGGGGAGATGAGGGGGATGTAGAAGAGGAAAGCATGATCAGAATATATTGTATTTCAATAAAAATACTATAAAAGAAAAACCAGCATCTCATTTGAATGGTTTTTATTCCAGGTAGAAATAGTTATTAATTCCACATCTCATTCCTCAAAATGTTACTCAGTCTTATATTATTTTTTTGTAATTTTAACAGTGGTCCTGAGTTGATCACTCTTGTGAGGGTCCCAGTGCTAGGCGAGATCTTTACTCAGAAACCATGGCACTTGATTGTTCAGGGCCTTCAACTGACACTACTATCTCAATAGTGCTTGAGGTTGGATGTTTTCTTGGCTCATTCTATACAACAGAATCACATTAATAAAGTATTTTCTCCGAGTAAATTCAATTTGGGGAAATGAGGTCCCTCCCAGGCCCTTTCTCTAAAGATCATGGCAGGTCCACATGACAACGTTATCTCCTGTGATCTTTAATCATTTCCTTTCTGAATCAAAGGGCTGTGCTGGATCACTCCCAAAGCCCTCTGGTTCTCATTTATTAATATTTTAATAAGTATTTTTATCTTAAAGCAAATACTTCAATTAACTTATCATTCTCTGTCTCTTAACCCTGGTCAAAACCTTGAAATATATTGCTACATTCCAAGTATAAGTGCTATATTGCGTTTATATTTTAATAAGAAAATATTTTGTAGGTTAAGAGAACATTATTTTATTGTCAGCAGTTTCATTAAATTGATTCAACATTCTACATTTCAATAATTTTATTTTTTTAGTTCTTTGCCAATTTCATAGAATGTATTGTTATCATTTTATCCCCTCTTCCAACTCTTCTTGGGTCTATTCTACCTGTCCATCCATTTTCCCATCCATCGAACTCTGTGCCTTTGTAAAACAAAGCAAAACAAAGAACCCATGAAGTAGAACTTGTGCTGCTCATATACCATCAGGTATGTGATTATCCACTGGATTGTGGTTGGCCTGCATCCCTAAAAAATCTACTCTCAGCATCTATCGATTTCCATTAGCAATGAATCTAAGGGCAGGACATGTAAGCCACCTCCTTCCTCTGTGCTGGGATTTTGTTGGGCTTGGGCTTACACAGTATGCTATCGTTAACCACTGAAAATTCATGTGCGGATGACCACAAGAAAAACCTGTAATTCTATAATAGTCTTCACTTTGAAAATGAGGAAGGTGGTGAAAACATGCTATTCTTATTTAGAAGTAACCTGTATTTAGCATCCCAGCTCATTTCTCCTGGATATTGTTAATTTTTGGCCCTCATCAGTATCTCATGGGGCATCACTATACCATAGCACTTGCTTAACTGGAAATACAAACAGTACTCTTGTACACCATCATTCCTGAGATATAATTCTGAGATAATTATTTGTATTACAAATGTTTCCCCTCTACTTCTCTGGATACTCACAAAATCTGAGATGGTCACCAAATGACACACTCTTTGATCTGTTCCTTTCTAACACCATGGTGACACACATCTGTTGAATATGTTCAGTATTTTCATAATACCTGAAAGCTGATTACTTACTGGCTGAAAAGTCAATGATGTTCAAACTGTAGTCATGGCTGACTTAGCTTAAACAACATATGTAATGATGTATACACATCACACATGTCAGCACTGCAGTGCTGATAATAAGGATGAGAAGGCCTATGCTCACACAAGGAAACATATTTAAGTCATAAGTGACTGAAATCTGCTATAAAATCCAGAGAACTTGCACCATTTCTTTTTGCAGTGCTTTTACTTCTGAAAACAGCTAGTATTCAAGCACAGTGGTCGTTATGTGCTTTGAAAAAGCTGCATAGAATAATTCTTAATTTAAATGTGCTTGCATGTGTTTGTGTGGGGAGGGGCTGTGTGTGCGTGTGCTCATGCAGGCACATTTGGTGTGTGTTTATGTGTGGCATGTATGTGCATGCGTGTGTGTGGTATGTATGTGAGTCCATACATGCTATAGTTCAGCTGTGATGGTCAAAGGAGAACTGGTTCCCTCCATCCACCTTTACATGGATTCTGGAGAATGAATTAAGGCTTGCAGAATGTATTACCAATCCATTTTGAAACCCTAGAAGCATTCGTTCTGGTAGAGGAAAGACTGTATAGAAAATAAGCCAAGAACAAATATTTATAGCATACCAGTTGGGGAGAAATGCCATAAAGAAAAGTGTGGCGAGGTGGAGGAATAGAATAACAGGGCAGAGTAACTGTACAGGGATTCCCTCCAGGCCTTGCTTGTCCAGGAGGTGGCAGGGAGGAAACTGAGCAAGGCTGAACATCTGGGGGATATGCAGGTAAGACCGGAAGCACCGTGGTGCACATCCAATGAGGCAGAGTCAGTCTCTAACCCGTGAATATCTCTAAGACACCCTAGAGCAGGTAGGAACACTTTCTAAGCTACACTAGAGTGTGAAAGGGCACCTCGGACCAACAAAATCAGCCGGTGAGAGGAACAAGGCCTGAATGGACTGCACTGGATTGAAAACAGTTCCATCGAAGTCACACAGGTGTTTGCAAAACAAACAGCATGTTTATGTACAAGTAAACAAAAACAGCTCTAACAGAAGCTATCAATAAAGCACAGAGTTAGGGCTGGGGAAATTTCACAGGTCTATTTTGAAATGTGTTTAGAAGGACGCTATAAGCATGGATTAATACACTATGCACTAAAATGATTAAACAATTGTGGGCAAAAGGAAATACGAAAACATGCCAAATGCCATTTCATGATGAAGAGCTTGCATTTCAGAATTTTAGGAAGAAAAAACAAATTCCATGCCCAAGTCTTTCACTTTCAAGTTGTGCTATATTCATCTAAAATGTCAACATGATTTTTAGTCTCTTAGGAAATGGCTGAAATGAGGTTATTATTTATTTAATAGTAAAAAAATTAGCTTGTGGGTTCTACTAATACATACCTGTAGTAGCCATTTATATTATAAGTTCATTTGATTTTTAGCCTACTGAATAATTGAGATAGAAACACACAAATTTAAACAAGCTAATACTTTTGCCAAGTTATTGCTCAAGCCAGCTCCAGTACTTTTTCTTACACTCAAAATTAAGAGAATAAACAAATAACAAATAAGAATTGAAATACCCGGAGTCTTTTCCTAGTTGCCAAGGCTTCCAAATGAGTCAACAACAGTCCTATTTTTAACAACATCTCAGTTCAGCATAAAACTGCCTCCTCACCTTCCGAGTCACGTTGCTCTGGGGAAACTGCATGTGTAACTAATCTCCACGTTCCCAAAGCTTGGTGCACCATATCATTAAGAAAATCTTTATCCGGCTTGTCAGCGCCTCCTAATAAACTCATAAGGCAATTATGCTATCCTCTCCCATCCTTTAAAATTAAAAAACCTTCATCAGTTTGACGTGTTCAACTATGCCAAATATGTCCTTTCTCAAAATAAGTTCTTTTTTTCAGAGTATACTTTCTGTATGGTCTTTAAAAAACACCACTTAAAGAAAAAAAACACCTATCTTTACATTAAAAACTCAAGAGTAATAGGGAAGAGCTTTGTTTCTTTTAGAGACCTCAATTTTTCATCCACCTCTAATTAAAATATCCCTCCATCTAAATTGGATGTGAGTGATGCATTCCCCCACTCATGCCTAAACACTTAGTGTTCAGCTGGGGGTGCTGTTTCAGGAGGCTGGGGAATCTTTGGAGAGTGGGCTTTGCTAGGGGAACTGGCTTATTGGTGATTGATTGACCCAGCCTGGGGTCTTTCCTTCTTCTTCCTGGTCTGCAGGGATGAGAACACGAATCTGCAGTTCCTGTTGCCACAGACTGAGAAGCAGCTCCACTCCTCATGCCATCAGGCCATGATGGAACCACACACCTCCTCAGTGAGCTTGAATTAAATACCTGACATGGTTGTTTGTCAGGAATTTGGTCAAGACATAGATAAGTAACTTCATATACCAAGACAAATTGACTATGGAGTAAAAGTAACCAAATTTTAAGTCTCAGTTACCACGATCTTAAAGCTAAGATAGTGACTGGCATGAATTACAACATGATTTAGAAGCCTCAGATAGATGTTAAACACCTTTCCTTAACAAGCATGGATGTCCTGACATTCTCTTCTACAATGGTTTGGCATCTTCTTGTACACACAATTATCAGTGATGCCATCATAACCATTGTGTGGTGATTACTTGGAGGAGCAGCTAGATGTGACTCTGAGACAGAGCTTAAGATTCTGTACCTTGTTCAGATGGGCTGGAGAGATGGCTCAGAGGTTAAGAGCACTGGCTGCTCTTCTAGAGGTACTAAGTTCAATTCCCAGCAACCACATGGTGACTCACAACCATCTGTAATAAGATCTGGTGCCCATGCAGGCATACATGGAGGTAGAATTTGTAGGGCCATACACAATTAAGCAGCACGGACATAAAATACCATCTGCTTGCTCATTGACATAAATGAGCTATGGGGCAGCATAAACTTGCTGCATCTAGATGGATGGGTATTTCATCAGATGTGAAATGAAATTACTTGCTGAGATTTCACTGCTCACAAACCTCTCTTGGCAGGCCATGCATCTTTTATTTTATTGAGCTGTAAGCTCAAAGACTGTTTCCAAAGGTGTTTTGAATTTTGTAAATTTGTCACTTTTAAATCCAAATTTTATATATATATATATATATATATATATATATATAATTACAACTTATCCTATACCAAACTGCATCTAAAAACAATAAGACAAGAAGGTCACAACCTTGCCTAGAACACATAAGAAATATTTTAGAAAAAAGAAAAAAGCCTGGATGTAAAGATCACAGAAGTGGCGCTTGCGCGCAGACATCAGAACCCACGCCCCGCCCCTAAGATGTCAGTGGATCTCAAATGGTCATGTCCTAAACTGAAGGGCCTGAAGATAACAGGAGAAAGTAATCCTCTGGGTCAGAGACAAGTCAGCTTGTTACTCACAGCAGCTGCAGTAGCTGGAGCAACATCTTTGCAGAGGATAGTCAAGCTCCAATCACTCCGGGGTGACAGAAGGAGGACCAGGGGTCACTAAACAGACAGTGAGATTGCTTCAGGGCAAAAATTCCAGGAGGACAAGTCGCTGCCCTCTCATGAGAACTGCCTGCCACCTGCCTAACCTCTCCTCCAGACAGTACTTAATTATTTTGCTATGTAAACTTCTAGCAAAGAGGAGTCTCTCGCTTCACTATCCTGGAATATACACATTTTTTTTTTTTTTTTTGAGAAAATTGGTTTTAAGGCATAGACTTGAAGAAACATTGCCTACCTGCAATTGATAGAGAAGAGGATTGTCAAAAGATGGTAATTACAACAGGAATTAGAACTATGATAATAATACTTTACACGCTGCGTTTCTTTTTTGTACTCACGATGTTAGAGAAAATTAAAGGTGATTGTGTCCCCTTTAAACAAAAGGAAACTGTCCAGTGTAAGCCTTGGGCGACTTGCCCATGCTCATGTAACTAGTACTTTCCTTGGTCTCTCTCTAAAATTCTAGCGGCCCCTTTAAGAGCAAGAACTGTCTGTGGGGCGGGGGTGGGGGGTGTGGGGGGTGGGGGTGTGGGGGGTGGGGGATGGGGGTGGGGGTGGGGGTGGGACAGGAAGGTACTAATGCAGATGTGAGCTCTGCTATAGGCTAACACCCCTGTGCTGGGCTCAGGTTCCTTACAGCCTGCCAGCCTGCCATTCCTCTTTTAACAGTGACCACGTACTGGCTTCTTGATTCTTCAGCGAGGGAAAATAAACTATTGAGATTCTTCAAATGCCCACTGCCATGACTTACTTAGAAAGGCAAGCACAGACCCATCTCATGTAGAAGCCTTACTCAGAGAAACCAGGCTTGATTTGGAAATCAATGGAAACTTTCCAACTAGAACAGGGTTTCCCTCTCTTCTCAGCAGGACTTATAGGTGCACATCATTCCTAATGCTGCACCAGAATTTAGACTGTGAGTGCTAGAAATGTTTAACAATTACAACCCAGACAAGGGATAGAACTTGTTTTTCTAAAGAAAAAGGGGGGGGAATGACCTCTCCGACAAGGATTCTTCTTTTGATTACTTTTAACAATTTGCATTTTGCTATTTTATTTATGTGTCTGTGTGCCTATGTGTGGATGGCCTCTGGGGCAGAGAAAGGTATCTGCAGCTTTAGTTCCAGGGGGCTTCGAGCTGTTATGTGCAGGAAGCGGAACTCCAGTGCTTTACAAGGGGAGCAAATGCTCTTAACCTCTGAGTCACTTCCTTCAGCCTTTACATTTTTTTTATAGTGAGGAATCAAAGACAGAGTTTTATAAAGACCATGAATTACAAAAGCTTCTGGGAAGAAAAATGATTTGAGGTTCCAGACACAATGTCAACATTCTGCTCTAACTCATAAGTCTGGAAGCATGCGGCTGGCTGCAAGGATGCTGGGGCAGCCTTTGGTTTTTAACTTTGAACATGTCACCCACAATCAACACAAATTTTCCTTTCATCCCCCACTGGTCATGAGGCATTTGACTCGAAAGCATCAGACTCCCTCACATTCATAAACAAATTCAGCTCGCCGTGTCAACACTGGAAGTTCTGCCTGTAAATCAGCACATGCTGGGATTGAATTGCTATTCCTATCATCTACCACGACTCCTATCAAAGCACATAACTAGATTAGCAGGAACACAGCTGCATTGTGCTGCATTTATACTTTGCCTAACAGCAGGCTTCCTTTTTGCAACAAAGAGCAGCCTGCAGAGAGCAGAATACATTTAACAATGAAGTGGCCTTAGTGCTTACACCTTACACATGACTCAGGCATAAAAATGACCTTAAACAAACACAGAAAAGAGACTTACACATGACCTCTAAAACTGAGAGGCAGCTTGAGCTTTCTGACAAGTGGTTCCAATCAACTGCGGGAAAGTGCTAATGGAGTTTGTATGTTAAGTCTCTGAGCGGATGAGAACATTCTAGGAACATGTATCTTTGGCTACTCGAAGGCTTTGGTGGGAAAAGTGACCATGAAGAATCCATGGAGAGCCTCTGCCAGGGCTCCTGGGTGCCTTGTTATCAGGCCTTGTTGAAGCTACATGAACTGTAAGTCATATTGTTGACTTCCAAGTAATTTCAGAGAGGAAAAAAAAAAATCAGGCCCATGTGCACACAAACAGATACATGCACATGAACACACACACACACACACACACGTAAACATAACACATAGCTATGCATAGATACACACACTCAAAATGCATGCAGATACATAGAACAGATGTATAATCATCACACACTACACAGATGCATCAGAGAGATATACACACAGAAACACACAAACATACACATCACATACATACATCTAGGTACCCTCACTACTCATAAACATACACACATAGAAAAAGACAGAGGCACACCTAGACACATATTGCACAATATACACAGGCATGCACAAATGCACACACAGATGGAAACACAGACACACAGAGACAAAAATATGGACACACACACATATAACATACAGTCATACCCACACAGAGACACTACCCACAGCACATGGCACAATATAAAACCTTCTTTCCCGAGACTCTCCATGCTATTAAATTGTTAACTTCTATTTAATTAGAGACTAACTTCAAAAAATAATAGTATATCTTTAGCAAAATGTTACAGAAGAATGAGCTCCTAACACATCCAGTGCAGACAATTTTTACATAGAACACAGTAGCTAAAAAAATAATTTTTTTTAAAAAAATTCTGGACTTGGATGGCTGACAATAGCATACCATCATAATTAAAATTGTCAGTGACAGGATCCACAGATGAAAATTAAAGGAAGAAAGTAACACATAAAACAACACATGGCCCCACATAGAACCAAGATGGGTATCTGTCTGCAAATAAAATAATAATCCAGTTCACATACTATTTTTTTGGACTCCTATGTAGGAGATTTCCTTATGTAATTCCTCAATAAATACATGGAAAGCTACTGTCTCAAAAAGGAATAGATTAATATTTAAAAAATAATTTCTTGAGAGTAGGAGATGGCTCAGTACTTCAGTTGATGGCCTTGCCAGCTCAAGGGCAGGTTGCATTCTGTGGGTTTTACTAAAAGGAGAAGACGTGAAGTTGGGTGGGGCTGTGGGGGTAGGTGTTGGAGGAGATGGGGACAGGAGGATGAAAATACATTGTATGAAATCCCGCAGGAATTAATAAAATATTATTTTTAAAAGTACTAATGACACATTTTTCTTTCATCATCATGGATAGTGGCTAGACAGATTGGTGGAGCTTCCTATTCACTAGCTCAATCTACTTGGCAAGATCTAGACCAATAAAAGACTATTATGTTCTCACAAAGAAAAACAAAAGCAACAAAGACAACAATAGATGTCCTCTGAACTCCACACATCTTTGCACATAGGTGCTTATGTACCTACACAAATAATTCTTTTCATTTGAAGTGTTTGCATCTTATTTTTAAATTTATTTTAGTGTACCAGTAAAGTAAGAAAACTACATTTTTTTTCTTGAAGATTCAGCCTCATACCTTTCTTTATAGTCCCAGATTAATAAATGAAAATGTCTGTGTGAAAGTTAGAATTCTTTCTATACCTTTGCTCATTTATCTATAGAACTTCTTGTCTACTGTGCAAAGTTGTAAAAATAAAAAAATAGTTTATTAAAATGACAGACTATTTTCTGCCCTGTGATCATTTCTATATCACCTATTTATTGACTTATATCAATCTATCATCTCTCTCTAATGTCTTTATATCTATTATGTATTGATTTACCTATGTACATATAACCATTTATTATTATCTGCCATCTGTGTTTAAAGTAAAAAATTAAAAAAAAATGACTGACACTTTAGATCATATCTGTTACTGTAATTAACATGTTAAGATAAAATTTTACTATGCAGACTAGCCTGACTACAAATGCATGGGGATTCTATTGTCTTCATCCCATGTGTGATGGAAATGTAGGCATCTGTCAACATGCCTGGCTCCCTTTGGATCGTCTAAGTACTGATTTTATTTGTAAGGATTTTCTGCAGATCAAAACCGGTTCTAGAAGACGATCACTTAAAAGCACTGAGTCAGTTTTAAATCATGATTATATTCAAATTATGATTCCAAAGAAATAAAATCAAGCAAGATGTTTATTTAACATAGAATTCAATTTAGTCAGTAGAAAACTTGTCCCCCCCTTTTTTTGGTTAATAAGAACAATAAATAACTACATAAAAATAAGAATTAAAACTAGGAGGTTGAGGTAGGAAATGAAGCCAATAATAAATTTCACTGGAATAGCTAGAAATCAATATGACTTTTGTCAAATAATCAAATGTCTTCCTGAAATAATTGCTTATTTTTATGAGTTCTACACAATTCACTATCGTCTTTCTTCTAATTGGAGTATATGAGAAATGTTTTCATAATTAACTTGTGTATTACCTCCTCATCTTACTGTAAATAAGATAATTCTTTTGTGGTCTAGCTCACATATTCAAGCCACCCCAATAGGGATGCACACATCAGGATGGACAGGGAGTTTTTGGACATCAGGATGGACAGGGAGTTTTTGGACATCAGGATGGACAGGGAGTTTTTGGACATCAGGATGGACAGGGAGCTTTTGGACATCAGGATGGACAGGTAGTTTTTGGACATCAGGATGGACAGGGAGTTTTTGGACATCAGGATGGACAGGGAGTTTTTGGACATCAGTAAAGTTTGTATGAACCTGGATCACAGAAAGGACAAGGGACTGCTTGCAATTGTGCTTTTTCAGTAATTATATCTCTTAAGAAGTCATTTTCTTTCCAGAAAAATATAAAAACAGGCATGATACATGAATGCAATCCTTGGGAGGCTGGGGCAGATAAATCATGAATTCAAGGCTAGCATGAGCTACATAACAACTTCTAGGCCACTATGAACTATATTCTGAGACTTTGTCTTAAGAACAACAACAATAAAAGTGTACACCTAAGATCATAATGGTTTTAGAAAAACAGTAATTTTTTTTTTAAATTAGTAGGCATATGAACCTGAGTATTGATTTCAACTATATTCTTCCACTAGGAAGACAGCTGTTGAATTGTTGGCCAGATGCTGAATGCATAACATCCATTCAAAAGTGACTTCCTCAGAAATTTCTTTTAGAACTTATTGATAGCATTGTTCACTGACTTAATGAGTGACCATCCTTATTTTCATGCATGCCAGTGTAACATGCATCTGCCCAAGGCTACACTCCAACCTTTACACCGCTCTTGGCAATCTATGAATGCTGGAGAACGGATATCACATGCAGCAGCCATTTCATGTATGAGCATATTTCCCCCTTTGAAATCTGAGCCTCTGTATACTACCATCCATGGGCTCTATGCTGTTTCCAGGAGGAATGAGCTCCATACACAGGGGGTGTGCTACCTAGTAATGTACTTTTTAATAGTTCCCTTCGTTAATTTCTGCATTTCACTAATAGTCTTTTCCAGAATTAGTTTCCAAATAAGCCTGTTGAACTTAAATCAGTGTCACAAGTGACTCTTTCTAGGGAATCTAACCTTATTTGTTACCAGTTTTGGTGAATAGATGCTCAAGATGAGGGACTAATTTAGTAGACTCAACATGTCAATTAAAAAAGAAAATGCCTTGGTGGAAAAGAGGCCTTAGCTCCAGTACATAACAGCAGCCAACACAACTGCTCCGACACTTGCATCGTGATGTTACAATTACAGCTATGGTAATTTCACCAGAATGGGACATTGAAGGGGCACACTTGGCCTTTGAAAGACAGGAGGACAAAAATAATTGTAAAGCTAAGTGCTGAGGGATTGCTAAATTCCACTGAAGAAAATGGTGCCTGTGAACCAGCCAACTGCACACTAACTCCAAGGTAAGAAACCAAGAAAATTTTCCTGAACTGATTCTCCTTTCCTACTGTGGTCAGCATGTCCTAGGAAGGAAGGTTCTAGTTCTGAGAATCAGAAGTATTAAGCTGTGACGAAGCTACAGTGTCAATCCAAGCATCAGGGTAAGACAGACAAGGTCATGGGTGTGTACTGCCCTTGAAATCGCTGTGCTCTAGGCTGCCAACATCTGTTTGTATAGACACAAAGTATTCCTTCAAGTAGAGTGCAGTGGCTTCTCTGATCCTAGAGACAACAAATGATGATATTTGCTCTCTTCAGCAACTAATCCCATCTTCTCTCCTTGCTCCAGGCAACAAAAATGTCAAGTCTCAATATGCACCACCTGCAAAGGTACAGTCCGTGCCAGGAAAACAACGACAACAAAAGAATACTCAACAGAGAACAAGCAGGTCTGTTGAATGTAAGGCAGCAGAAGCCAGGAGTACGCACAGGCAGTGGATTTTGAGAGACCCTGAGGCAAAATGCACTTCATTTTAATTTGCTATAGAGAAACAGATATCACCCAGGATAAGAAAATGCAAGTCTGTAGAGGAGTAAGCAGCTTAGGTGGTTGGCCATAAAAGGAGAAATATGGGAAGATCTCTTGCCACCGCCCCCTACACACCTTGGCAGAGTTGAAGAAGAAGCTGTGAATAAGGCTTGGGACAATGAATGAATTGTGTTTCCCCTGCATACAGGCTAGAGGCAGTTCATCCCCAGGTAACTTAATAGATAGTGCAAGGATAAAATAGAATGTACCATCTCTGTCTGTGGCAATGACAATGGTTATAAAATAGGCCATGAATTAGTCGACCGATACGAGAGGAAAAGTGAGTATACTTAGCCTGCAGAGAGCAGGGGTTTTTTTGTTGTTGTTGTTTTGCACCTGTTTTGATATAACTACTGCTAGTGAATGATAGATAACACTAGCCCCAGTCTATGTCAAAATCCCTGACACAGTAATACCTTTCAAGGAAATCAGTTGCAACCTGATATAAGAAATTGTTACATGTTGCCACTTTAGGAAAGGAGCAAAATTTTGCTTCTGAGTTCACATAGCACTCGGCTTACTGTGCGAATCTGTTTACATCCTCCCATGAAGCAAACCTTATCAAAGGAAGTCCAACCTTAGATACATGCCCAAAACATTTACAAGACCTGACATCTCTGGTACATCTCTAGATTATTCACCTTTAACTATGCAGCTAAAGCCCCAGCGTCAGATGACAATCTGCTCCCAGATGATGCTCTATGCACATCATGATTGCATCATCTCATGAAAAACAGTCCTTAAATTTTCAGGCATTTTTAAGGCCCCTTGATCTTGTTAGCAGTTTGAAATCTGCCATGGCACATTTGCATGATAAAAAATCAACACAGCCCATAAATCATTTCTTCACACCAACCTATTGTCTCTTCAATCAAGAAAAAGAATGCATAAATGTTAGAGCCAATCTCCAGTCACTGTAACTAAGAGTCTCACATAGGCACTGTGTCCACTGTCTCTCTG
Source organism: Cricetiscus sungorus (assembly GCA_030556225.1). Taxonomy (NCBI): domain Eukaryota; kingdom Metazoa; phylum Chordata; class Mammalia; order Rodentia; family Cricetidae; genus Cricetiscus; species Cricetiscus sungorus. Next base: position 42,641,958 of record JANBXA010000031.1, read on the forward strand.
GAATGTGGAGGTATGTTCTGTTTTCCATGAGCATGAACTAGAAACCATGGATTCAAAGGCCTCTGGTTAAAGTGTTTAGGGCATCCTAGCTACTGATGCTGTTGTAGAGTTTGGCAAGAGTACGTGGAAATTTGGATGGGTGTTAGAGAAGAGAAAGACTATGAAAAACTAGTACTTTGACACAGACTTAAGAAGCTCACTACCCTCTTGTACCATGCTGTGTTTTACTATTACTATTATTACTTTTTAAATAATTTTTTAATTTAAATTTGAACCAAACTTGTTTTACATGTCAATCCCAATTCTGGTACCCTCCCATCCTCCCCTGTTCCCCCAACCAACCTCTATCCCATTCCTTTTCTGCCATTTTTTTAAAAATGAGATTAATCGCCATTGTTTTTAATTCATCAAACACTGATAAGCTCCCACCCTACAGAATTTATAATTTTCATGTTTAGAATACCTGTATGTGGCCATTAGTGTGTTTGCCTACACATGGAGGGGCTAATATGTCAGCTCACCAGGGTTTGGGGCTTGACACCTCTAAAAGGACTACTCCCAGTGGCTTCTAGAATTTCTAAGTAAAATTTTTTTTTCTTTTTAATTAAAGTCTGATTGCCAAGTTAGATTCTCCTTTTCCCTGCTTCACTCCTTACTCTTTATCTAGTGCTAGTCCTGATATCTCCTGCAAATAAACTACTTCAATCTAGACTGATGTTCAAGATTTGAAGAAGCCAAAGAGAAAAATTAGCCATATTGATTATTTTCTGGCCATTACATATGAAAACTCTCTTTTGTTATGCCAAAGGCAACATTTTAAGCCATTCAAAGTTTTTGTAATTTTTATGTTTCTATACAAATGAAGATGAATAAGTAAAGTATTCATTGAGATAGCCCTCATGCTATTGTGTCTCAACAAGAGCTTCACAGGATTCCTTGTGGATTTATTTAGATAATGGAATAGCTCCATTTTTTTTCTCCCTGGGACTTATACACCATGAAAAATTTTCCAGGGAATCTTGCATTATCCACAGAGGGTTCTACATCCTATCCATAACATCATCCAGAAATACCATTTTAGATTAATGTATTAACTCCTCTCTATTGTGACATTACTAATCTAGCTACCTGAAGCATCATTAGCTGTAGGATTATAGCAATCTCCTGCTTCCCTTAACCCCAGGAAAGTGAGACAGACTATAGTTTCATCCTCCCCAGTGATTTTGGAGGCATAACCATTCTCAATGGCTCAATACAAAACAATGTCACCAAAGCCCACTCCTACTTCAGCCACATCTCTATAAATAAAACCACTTCAAATATGAGGTTTCTTCCACCAGAAAATGACAATGAAATCCAATGCCTAAATTACGTAGATTAAAATGAGATGTGCATATCTTGTTTGATTTCCACTGAGTGCTGTACTTTCTAGCTATAATAAGGTCTAAGGTGGTTCCAAGGAAATTTAATCGCCTCTTTTTTTCTTCTGTTAGGAAAATCACAATGCAATAAGGTCAGTTGGCCAGGTCAAAAATGAACATAACCAGCAACAATCAATTAACTGTTCAATCATGTTGCAAGATGCTACTTCATCAGATGTCCTGAAGGTACCTGTGAGTAGAAGGGGTCATGTTACTTATGTGGGTTCCATAGAGTGAAGGAGAGGAATGCCTTTCATTCAGTATTCATCACTTAAACAGATGTAAATGCTAGGGACCTCAGAAAGGTAGTGTAGAACAGCTCGTAATGCAGCTTGTACCATTCCTATGCCAGCTCAGGACACCTCAGAGTCCAGTGCCAGGGGAGACAGGCAGCTGGATTTCAGAAAGAAGAGCCACCCATACTCACTGAAGCTACATTGACGAAATCATCATCCGAGAGGGTCTCTAACATTTCAGAGACAGATGTTCTGATGAGCTTCAGAGTCAATCCGCTCACACTTCCACTCCTATGAACAGACAAATGGGTCCATGTGTTACTCCCCAGGCATTTAACAAACAACATCATAAAGAAAGTTAATGATCTTTTTAGCTTCAGGATCATTTACATGAAAATAAAAATATAATTCTGTCTTTAAAAAGTGGTTAGCCCTGAAATCACATACAAACAATTAACATAGAGACTGAGCAGGCCATATAATTGAGAGAGAACAAGTGTACAGGTTTAAAGAGAAGAAAGGGAAGGGGTAAATATAATTATATTTTAATTAAAAAATAAAAGTCAATAGAAAAAATGGATAGAAGAAAGTAACAGAGCTGCACAGCTATGATGAGGTATGTGGCCAAACGCCTCACTCCTCAGACCAAAGAACAGATCCTGCAGGGTTCTTCATCTCTCCTGTTTCAACACCTCCTCTAAGGGAGAGCTCATCTCTAGGCAACGAACTCCCGCTTCTACATAATAAATAGGTGCATACAGGTTTTCATATGGTTTCAACTTGGAACAATATAATAATAAAAAATATTAACACAGAAATTGTTCTTGTATAGTATGTCCCTTGAAAAGTCTTACTGATAAAATTTAACATGATCTAAATACCTATAGTCAATATAATTGTTAATGGCTAAGTAGAAATTAAGTCATATTTTCTTTTTCTTTCTTTTTTTATTTTAGTAACAAGAACTGTGAGCTTCAATAATTCTATATTTTAATATTGTTCAGAACTGAAAACTTAAATGGAAATAATAAATAACTTTGAAATAGTTTGGCTTTAAAATAGTGTCATCATTTTCCATTTTGATACAGACACAAATAGCATTTTTTCATTTTCAATAAAATAATTTTTCTAGTTATGTTGTACATATCTGCATGTGCATGCTTACATTTGTGTGTATATGTATGTGTATAAGTGTATATGTTTGTATGTTTGTAATGTATGTATATGCATGTGCATGTTTGTATGTCTGTATGTGATGTGTGTGTGCGTGTGTGTTTGATGTGTGTGTGATGTGTACATGTATGAATATGTGTGTGCATGTTTGTATGTGATGCGCATTTGATGTGTATGCATGTGTGATGTGTTTGTGATGTGTATTTGTGTGTGTGTGTTGTGTGTGATATGTGTGTGTGTGTGTGTGTGTGTGTGTGTGTGTGTGTTTACGCATGTATACACACATGCTCTTGTAGAAACCAGATGTCAATGTCAGGTATCTTTCTCTATCACTCTGTACCAGTTCTTGAAGACTGGCTCACATAGTGATCCTGGGAAAAATTGGCCCTTTGGATCATCTAGTCAGCAAGCCCCAGGAATCTTGTCTTGCCCTATTCATAGTTAGCATTACAGGCACAAACTGCTGTCCTGTCATTTAAAAAAAAAATTTCACGTAGATGCTAGAGAAATGAGCTCAGATCTTCATTTTGTGCAACAAGCAGCTTATTGACTGAGCCAACTCCCTGATACCTTGTTAATGTCTTAATATGGCTTCTTTGCATATGCAATCATCACATTGATTTTTTTTCCAATTCATCACATTTTGCTAACTTCTAGAAAACCACTATTACCTATAAAAGTCTCTCATGCTATAGAGATAAATAAGATAATATTCAACTACTCACACGTCCACCAGAATAAGCATGTCCTTGGGGGATGCAGCACCCTGGATATACCTGAAACAGAACCACAGAAACGCTTCTTTTCCTCTGGGTCTAACATTGCTATTTGCTGTATTATTGTTCATAGATCTCTGAAACTAAGATCTGGTTAAAGCAAAGACCCATCCTATTATAACCATAGTAAATGATGAAATGTTAGTTTGAAAAAAAAGTATATTTAAGATTACATTAGAGATGCTCAAGTTATGGCTTTTAAAGCATACTTTCCAGAAAAGACAGAGATAAAATTTAACATAAGCAATGCATAAAATTAGTTTCCAAAAGGATTTTTCTCTGTAGAAAGAAACTAAAAAATTCCAATTATGTTCTTTTCACTGTAGTAGATAACAAACTATAATTTTAAATAGCACCTCCCAAATGCAAAAGATACATGGTATATAAACTTGAAGAAAAAGCAACTTAAACAAAAGGAAACAAAACAGGCCTGTTAAATAACTGAAACTAGACACTGGATAATGTTATTTCTAAGAATTCAAAACACAAACTTTCAAAACTTTAAAGTGTCCAAGAATAATGCTGAGAAGCAGTTCCAATGTTAATTCTACTATCCTACTCCTCTTACAGAACAAGACTCTCTGTGTTGGAAAGATACTTTAGGGTAGATTTATGGAGGAAGTTATGTAGAAATAAATTTGAGAGAAGATGAATAATGAGAGAAATAGACAGAGACAGAGACAGAGACAGACAGACAGACAGACACACACACACACACACATACGCTGCTTGGTCAGAGACTGAAGGGGAACAGACAATGAAGGGGACCAGGTGTCTGTTTTCCTTGGAAGGAAGGGCTGCATGAAGACTCAACTTTTCACTGACTGAAAGCAGGCCAATTCATTCTCAACCATCTAGAGCACAGCTGCTACCTGCTCAGGATTTCCCTGACGGAAGAACTGCAGGGCACAGCCTGCAATCCACTCCACTCTCTCTGTGCAAGAATAGGCAGAGTCCCTCTCTTTTCCACAGCAGACAATCGAGCTCACGGCTAGCATCTAACACTGCTCTGGTTAGCATCTGTCCCAGTGTGCTGCTCAGTGGGAAGATGAAAAGATCAGGGCAGTGTTTGCTTTGGATGATTGACACATTGTTCTTACATTTCCCACAAAATGGCCACTTCTTAATACTAACTGTGTTATAAAGTACTATTTGCTTACATTAAGTAACAAACTATAGGAATATTATTAATAATAGTAATATTGGAAACTACTGCTCAAGATGGTGTTCATGTAAACAGCTATTTGATACTAAATAGGACACTTAAAAGTCATTAATACATGTTCTTCCAATCAATCACTATGTTGCATAGAATTTATGTGAACATTGCAGGAAGTTGGAAACAATGCAAAAATATAATAATAGGGATTTTATTGAGTAAGCAGATAGCCTTTATTAAAATGATGTTAAGTATTTCTTCTCATCGATATATACTTAAGAATTAGAATGAAAAGGGCACAAGACACCATGTTATATGTGTGAACTCATTAAAAATAGTATATTTACAATTTAAATGTCAAATTTAGATACTCAAAATAAAATCAACAGTTAAAAGGCTTGAAAATTCAAGAGTTGTTTTTCAGTAAGTCCAAACATATTGTGATATTTTCTTGTGTTTTGTAGGATGATGAATTATTTTAGTACTGTAAAAAAATCAAATCTAAAATATGTAGATATACTTAGGCAGCATTCTTAGCTTGGGGCCAGTCCTCATTAGCTTACTGCCAGGAGCATATTGTCTCTGATTCTATGTCAACTCTCTGTTAGGGATCTACCCCAATCAAAGTAAGAATCCTGCAGATATTCCTACCAGCTAAAAGAGACTGCAAGCTGAAACTGAATATAAGACTTAAAGTAATCCATTTGAAAAAAAAATCTGAAAATCATTTTAACATGGTTCACCACCATTTCTTACCCAAATTCATCATTTTCATTTGTTATTAATCACATTTATATTTTGAAAATATGGCATTATATATAAGGCGATGACACCTATCCCACTAAGCAGAAATTTACCCTGAAAATATTAACAAATGATAGCACCCTCTTTCATTGATCTTATCTTTAGGAACAGTAAAAATTTCATACCATGGTCTTCTGCGTACATCATACAAATCAATCTTGTTTGGAGTTCTACTATTATCCACCCAGGGAGAAGCTGAAAGAAAAATACAAGAAAAAATATGTCAAAAGTACAAGCATGACTGGGTTGACAAGACAACTTTTGGGGGTTCAGCTGCTTATACCAAGACTGACAATTTGGATTCCACCTCTAGGACACACTTGGTGAAATGGACACAGTTGAAATCTGTTCTCTGACTTCCTTGCCCCGCAACAAATACACACAAGGGTAATTAAGCATGCTCAGCAAAATCAATAGGAAACATAAAAATCACAAGATATAAAATAATTCCACCTATCAAATACAAAATAACATCTTCATGTCATCAATATTTTCTTTTTAAAACTGGAAAGTAAGACAACAGTAGAAAAGGAAAGCAGTGTAAGCCATGTCCTCGTGTTGTCAATACAAGCTCCAGCCACAGGAATTTGTGTGGAGCTAACAGAGAAAATGCAGCTAAGGAAACAGGTGTTTCCAGTTGGTTGCTCATCCTGTTTTCATCCAATGCAAACTGTCACTGAGTACAAGACTGTTTTCCACCAGGCATGGAGGCACATGCCTTTGATTCCAGCACTTGGGAGGTAGAGGCTCTGTGAGTTCAACGCCAACACGGCCTCCAAGGACTTCCAAATTAGCCAAGGGAAAGAAGTGATATCTTATCTCATAAAAATATTGTTCTTCTTGGATTGTTATCACAAAGTAGCATTATCATAGACTTCATAGTCACATGTTTAATAAACAATGAACATTGTTGAGGTGATTTATCAACTTCCATTTCTAATGAACTACTTTAAGTTTTATGCTCTGTTTCAGGCTGAAATTATGAATAAGAGATTAAACTACAGTTAAGGTTAACAATGATTGTTTTTGTTAAACTGCGGTGTAAGTACAGACCCTTGGCGGCTTGTGGCAGTACTCTTCCTTCACCAGGGAAGCTCCTTTTATAGCAGACAGACACGAATATACAGACCCACGACTGGCCAGTGTGGATAAAAAGTGATGGTGAACTTCCAAGCCCCAAATTCAGCATCTCTACCAAACCGCCTTCCCCTAATGCTCAAGGAACATCACTGAAAAGGTTATGCAGAACTTGTAAGAGCTAGAGTGTGGGAAGACTGCCACCAAGTAGCATCTTCTACACATGACAAGACAGCTGCACTCAAGAACTCACCATATCTCTAGTTGTGAGCCTTGCACATGATCAAGTCGGTAAGCTGTCTAGCAGGGAATAAGAGAGGCTTGTGAGGCTCTAGGGGAGGGCTATTAGGGAGGAAGCATTCAGCCGGTTTCCTTCAGAGACATAGTAGCTGGCTTTGTAGCTTGCTCATGTTCAAGTGGATGGATGTACACAAGTGGACAATTTTAATTGGACTCAGCAGGGTATACAGGAAAATGCAAAGTAAGTTGAAACAAGAAAAAATAAGTTTAAAGAGAACACAGATGGGTAAGAGGTCCTGAAGGACTTAGAGAGACCAAGAAGAGGATGGTATGATGGAAAACCACACTTTTCCTTGTGGTAGTCTTAGAACTAACCAACAAGTATGTGGGTAGATACACCAAGTCCATTCCAACTATCATACATGCAATAAATAGAGATACTGTTTAAAAGATAACAAACAAAATTTTAGCTTTTGCAAATTAATTTGAATGATGTAAACTTATTCAAACAGAAAGTCAATCATCTATTAGTTTCAAAAACTATCATATTTCTGAAACTAGATACTAAAACTAAAAACTTATTGGGTTATTATATTGTTTTTAAAATGTAACCGATTCATACTTATTCCAAAGAAATCAACACTTGCTCTGATCAAAGTACACTAAAACTCTTAGCTTTCACCCACAGCTTGGGCTTACAGAAGGCAAGTAACTTAGCTCATTAATGGCATGTCAGCTTGATGCCATGGAAGTCCCATATGTTGAAAGTGTCTAGACATGTGACTCAAGAAGATTTCTACTCAGATGACATATTCACCGTGATATATTTCTTCATTTTCTTTAGTAAGAAATCATGGAAATTATGGAGACAGTTGGCGAGAACCAGGCTTATTATCCAACTAAGATAATTTGGCCAATTAGAGTATGTCAAAATACACACACAACTTAGGAAGCCCTTCTTGACTGGGAAATTACATATGCATAAGCTATATTATGAAATGACTTATTCATTTCAAATGACTAATCACATTTACATAAACTAGAAGTTTAAAAATAGCAATCCCCAAAGAACCAATTAGTGACATAGTAAAAATAACATCCATTAAATTTATTTAGCTAAAATTTGTTCAGTTTTTATCCTTACAATCTAAAGTATCAAGGATAAAAATACCACACTTTTCCTTGTGGTAGTCTTAGAATTAAGCAACAAGTGTGAGGATAGACACATCACTTCCCTCTTAACTATTTTGTAAAATATCAGTTAATATCACAATAACAAAATCATTTAAAGGTATTGTACAGAACTTTAAATGCCATGCCTTTGTTTATAAATTCATTACCTTTTAACTGTAATGCATCCCTTTGCTTGATTAAAATGATCTGAACTTTTGACATACTTTTCCTAGTTAGCACATTCCCATGTATTATGTGCAGATGATGCAGGACACTGAATGGGAATGGGGTATTTCCTGTATTATATGTGGTTTGTTAGCTCATGGGTTCTTGCCCATGAGCAAATTGTCTGGTGTCTGTCTACTACAATGTATATGTATTTCCCAGACTCAAGCTCCAATTGTTTTACACTTTCGCTATTTCTCCATGTTTTTGTAGTTTCTAAAGGTCCACTAAACTTCTAATAGCCAGCAATTGCCTGTTGACACTGAGTTAGTTACAATCCTCAGGAATCCAAGCATTTTTTTTTTTTCTGGTACAGAGCTTCCTATTAACATTAGTAATCCTAGAGGATCATTTCCTAGCAAATTGCACCAATTGGCCTCCTATGACTATCTGCTTTTGATACACACACCTGTGCTTCTAGAGGAGGATTAGGATCTCAGGGCAGACTATTGGGCCATGAAGACTGTATTTCAGATTTAGAGGCCACTATAGATTAGACTATCTTATAAAATATCTGGCATTCATAAATTCTTTATAGAACTCCCCAATAAACCTCACTCCAATCTCTACTACAGTTAAGAATTCTTTCCAATTTGTTTATGTGTGCATGCCTGTAACTGATGTGGCAGACAAATACTCAAATGTATTTGTAGGTATACATATCCAACAATAGAATCCTGCAGGCCAGAGAAGGACATTAGGTCTATTATTGAAACTCCTTCTACTGGAAATCAGCAAGCCCCAACAAGCCCCTTAACTTAGCCCCTCCCACAATTCTTGGGTAGATGTCTCACAACCATCTGTAGGTTTTAATGTTGGGGATTTTTTGCTTTCACTAATACTGCTAAATGAAATCTACTGATAGGAATTATAATGATCTATAAAATTTCTTTAAAGACACAAGAAAATTAAAAGGCTATAATTTATATTAAGGGCAAGAACATTAAATTTTAATAACCTTTCTAATTTTAATTTAAAAATATTAGCTCATAAATTTTCTTGTATATTTACTTTAAGAGACAGTTATGCTAAATTAGAGTATTTAAAACTAAAGAATGTAAATTCTTCTGTGATACCAATAATTAGCATGTAAAATTCCATCATGGTATTTAAGTGGTGTGTTATTTATACAAGATCAAAATTATGGAAAATCAAATAGCAAAGAGAAAAACAGTATGTTCTCTAGTTCCTTCAAATTATGTTTCATAACCATTCATAATAGAACTACATTCTGGAAAGGAAACCTTGTACCTGGAAAAGGGGATAGTTTTTTTTATCTTAAATATCTCTGCAGCATTCATTAAAACTTGAGGATAGATGAAAAGAGGACTTTGGAGACAGCCCAGAATGGCAATCACATTTTTGAAGGGATCATTCATTGAAGGTGATAATGGTTATTTATGAAGACGTTTTCTATAACCAAAACAAACAAAACAAAACCAGAGAGAGAGAGAAAGAGAGAGAAGGAGGGAGGGAGTGAGGAAGGGAGAGAGGGAGAGAGGGAGGGACGGAGGGAGGGAGGGAGGGAGGGAGGGAGGAGGGAGGCAGAGGGAAAGGGAAGGAGCGACACAGAGAGAAGCTGAGCTATAGTTGTGTCTTCTGCTCATCTATTATGATATTATTTTGCTTTACATAATTTTTGGACTATGCTATGGCAGGTCCATTAGTAAGAGAAGGAGGTCCTGTATGTGGACTCAGAATAATGGTATCATGTGCTACAGGAACATTCTTGAGAAAGCATGCAGATTTTGGTGCCTTTTTATGATAAATGTTGCTTAACAATAAAAACTATTTTTAATGGGGGTTGTCCTTCTGTATATATATTTCTCTTATTGATTGATGAATAACACACTGTTTGACCTATAAGCAAGAGAGGCAGGAAGATAGGTGGAACTAGGGACAAGGAGAATTCTGGGAAATATAGGCAGTGAGCTGTGGAAAGAACCCTATTTATCTGAGGAAGGAGTAAGAGGTCTGGATCCTTCTCCAGTTAGATAAGACCACATGGAAATACTTAGATTAATAGAAATGGGTTAATAATTAAGAATAGAGCTAGCCAATAAGAAGCCCTACATTTTGGCCAACACATTAATAATTAATATAACAGTGTTAATTTGGGGCTGAAGCGTTTGTGAGACGAGGCTGAGAGAAACTCCAGCAACACATTCTCATGTCATTTATTAGTAGAAATATCACTTCAAACGACAGCTAATTGAACTTCACTGGTAAGTTCAAATATATTTTTCTAACTCTAGGAGACTTTAAATTGTTAATTTCATGAAAATTTAAAAAGTGGTACATTTTATACAATAAAAAAAAATGCCTATACAGTCTCACGCATCTTCTTTCTTGGTGTCAATGAAAGACAGCAACATTAGGCTTGTCTCAATCATGTCCTATAGAATTTTAAGCACATACTGAATTAAAACATAATCAACTGTAATTCTTCATTCTTTAAAAAGGAAGAGATCTAATTGACTCAACTTATCTTATGCACCCAACAGAATTTATAGTTGTCATCATTGAAAAATTAGATTCTCTATAGCTCCTAGTTTGTACCACCGCTTTATAATGGGTGAAGGAAAGAATAGTCTTCTTAAGTGGGTTGAGATTCTATACTCAAATCGAAGTGCCAGAGGATGTAGAAAAGAAAATGGCTGGCTTCTATAGATTTTGATTTATCTTGGAATCATTCAGAATATAAAAAGATGAGTCTATATTTGTATCACTACAGAAAATGCCTTGAAGTATAATGTAAAATATCCCAGGTCTTCTCACAGTAATGCTATTTGTTAGTAGGACTCTGTATTAGGCATCATAAATTCTACTCTATGCTGAGTGTGGTGGTGTTGATCTCAGCACTTTGGAAGAAGAGGCAGGTGAACTGCTCTGAGTTTGAGGCTAGCTTGGTTTGCATCGTAAGTTCCAGGCTAGCTAGGGCTCCACTATGACACCTGTCTCAAAACAAACAACAAACAAAAAGAAAAAATTCAAATCTAATATGCAATTATGCAGAGATCTAGGACAATCAAAGTTATTGTTTTTCTTAGCCTGCCACTTCCAAAGCTTCAGACATACAACCAACAAAAGGCGAATCTTGGAGATGGTACAACCAAATCACTTCATTCTAAGGCACGAAATGACAGAATTCCTTCATCACTATCATCATCAATATCATTATCATCATCATCATCATCATCATCATCATCATCATCATCATCATTATTATTTTGTGAGACCTAACATGAACCGGCTCTGGGTACACAGATGAGCTTTAAAAAATGAATTCCTGAGTCAAGTCACCACTTGCAAAAGAGATTCTTATATTGAAATAGATGATAGAATTCTGCGAACAGCTAGCAACCTCTTCCACAGGTATAAACAGATTGAAAGAATAGCAAACTCTATTTTTTCCTATTGTTAATTCTTTGACATTTTGATACATGTCTACAATAAAATTCGGTCCTTTTAACTCTCCATTTTCCTCTTCCTCTAGCCTCCCATTTCTATCTCTTGCTGAAGTTCCTTCTCCTGCTCTCTCTCTCTCTCTCTCTCTCTCTCTCTCTCTCTCTCTCTCTCTCTCTCTCTCTCTCTCTCTCTGTGTGTGTGTGTGTGTGTGTGTGTGTGAGTGTGTGTAACTGAGTTCAAGTATGGTTGCCTATAAATTCTTTATTATAAAAACAAGTTTTCTATAGGCAGTGATGTCTTCGAATGGGCAAGCTACTCCTAAGAAAAATCAAACAGAAATAGTCTATATTAGGAACCTACGAAGTATGTAAAAGATGTCAGAGACAAGAATTATTTCCAGATAAAATTTTAGAAATGGGATTGCTTACTTAAGAAATTCATTAATCTAGGCAAAGTGGCACATGCCTTTAATCTCAGCACTTGGGAACTTTGAACTTCATAGGCCAGCCAGGGTTGTCGAGTAAAACTTTATCTCAAATAAGTTTAACATATAAAAGGAATTCATTGAAATAAAAGAGCTAAAATCCAGATAGTAGAGATTGCCAATATTGTTTAAAGTATTAAAAAATCTTTAGGTATAGTCTGCACAAACACTATTCACAAACCAATGCAATTTTGAGTGCAGCAGAAAAGTACAAGCTATGGAAGTTGCTGAGTCCCAATTATTCTCCTTCAGAGGGGTCACAGTTTTAGACAAAGATGGAGTTTCACAGAATGCTGCTACTGAGATAAGCTAATTAGCAAAATTTGCTTTATTCAAGCTAGGAGGTATTTGGATTCTCCCAGATGGAATTAATAAAAAACGTGGACCAGTGGTTGCCCTGTACTTCTCAATCTGTTTTTCCACATTAGAGTCTTACTGTAGTTTGCAGAGGCAGTTGCTGTGTATTACATTGGGTTCAAATGATTAAGGCAGAGGACATAACTGGATTCCTGCTACATGGCAAACAATCTATTAAGGAAATGTCTTATTCCATGAGGGAGAGAGTGCACATGGTCCACACATCCTTGATTATCAGTTTCATGTACAAACTTATTGGGATGTTGCATTGTCTATGAGAGGTAAGTGCATGTGTGTTCAATATGGTAAGGAAGCCATGAAAAATGTTTGACCTACTAAAGACACTACACCCTTTCTGAAATTCTACTAGGAATTTTATTTCAATTCTTTGTACTAAAATTATAAAGTTTAATAACCTAATACCTACTACTCTCCATGACATGAAAGAAACTGTGTTGGGAGCTATGAGACATAGAAACACATCATGAACTATCTCCAAGCATGGTTACATATATTCAGTGTTTAGACAAAAAGTGAACTGCAAGTAATTTCTAAAAGAATATAAAATGAATGTCTGTCTCTGTAGTGAGACATTCACCTTGTCCGCATCTGTGGCTTAGACCATGCCAATTGTGGGTGGAGACAGTGCCCGACGTGACCTGGGGGAAAAGGCTAAGGAGGGGGCTCAGAGAACTCTCTTGCTGGAGGGATGCGGAGAGGAGAGCATCCGGTGGAACCTGCTGGTGTTCATCTATGTTGTGAGTTATTTCTCCCTGAATAAACATCTATCCGGCCTATTTGTTTATCCTGATCTTTATTAAACCTCAATATGTCTCAATGCAGATGGATTGAAATTCTCCAAGGGGATGAAAGAAGAAAGACTGATCTAGGAAAAGCTTATATAGAGAAGGTGGTATTTGCCTTTCATTTTCAGTGGTAGATAAGAGGCATATGGCCAGGTGGGCTCTTAATTTTTTTTTTTTTAATTTCATTTTACATTCCAACCACAGTTCTCCCTCCCGTATCTCCTCCCACCTTCCTGCCTCTCTACCCCCTGCCTCTCACCAAGTGGGTTATCGTTTTAAACAAAAACAAAGTTACAAAAAGGAAGGGGGGATTTACTACAATAGATACAGACTACATTAAAGAAGGAAAAAAGGAAAAGGCTCTCTACAGTTACACACTAAAGGCTGAGCTCTTGTGAGGATGAGGACTGGGAATGTAGGCTGTGGTCATCTTTGGATGCTCTGCAGGGCCCAGTAAGGCAAATGCCACCCGGAGAACAATGTCAGCCTTTCACCTGCTTTTCACAATTCACACTGTAGTCATTTAATCAGACCTATTTTTTGTCTCTTTCGTCTTTAAAATGCTTGTAAGTTTTCTTTCTCTTCTAATTGTGGGCTATCTGAGTGATGATTTTCTTTCAGTGTTCTTACTTCAAAAATAGGGTTTTTACAATATCAGTTTTAATTGCTTTGCCTAGCCTTCATAATAATTTTATAACTAATATTATTATGAATAATATGCAACAACTGCAATAATAGCATGTAATATGACATAATTGTTATTATAAAATTATATATAATAACAATTATTATCTATAACGTATTATTATTATTATTACTATTGTTTGTGTGAATGTGTGGGCACAGACTCCGCAATACTCGTGGAGACAACTTTGTGGAGTAGGCTCTCTTTACTTACATGTTTACATGTGTCCTAGGTTTCAAACGGACATGGCCAGCATGCATACCAAGCCACTTTACCCACTGAGGCACTCATCTGCCCAATGTTTTTAAATTTAAATTTTGTTTCTGAACAAGGAGACTTGGAGCAAGGACACTGTATTATTAGGAGAAGGACTTTGTTGTCTGCTGCTTCTATTTTCACTCACTCTAAACAAGTTAATAGAAACTCAAATACAGAGACACAGATCTGTGGCTAAATATGGATCAGAACAATTTCTTAAAGACCTATTATATATTGTGCCCACATGAAACACCTTCATGTAGAATATAGAAATTTTGCTGTCAGCAGAAGTAGTGGTTAAGTGGTAAGTTGTATGTTTAAGTAGAATATTCAACAAAAAGCATGCTTATACATATTTAATCATTTCAGTAGCTCAGGAATGGCAAGAACACAGCGAGTTTCATGAAGTACAGGAGTGGAAAAGTTGTTAGAAAATACTGTTAGCTATGTTCCAGCTAAGGGAAAATTCTAACCCTGACAATGAAATGCCCCCATTTTAGTAAGATATGGTAAATCTTTAAGTGTAAGCAAATTACAGTTCTACAAGAAAAATTCTGAGGTTCATGAGGCAATAAAAACTCCTTGAATGGTGGTGATTACAGTGGTACAGTTCTTTGAAACTTTCATTCATGACCTTGGAAGTGCACAGAGTCTCTGTGTGTTAGACAAAATGTTTTTGAATTCTCTAATCAGTTGCATGAAATGAATAGCACATTGAAGATGGTTGGGTGCATCTAAAAAACGATGGCATGATTCAACACATAAAGGAAAGGAGAACAGGATGAGAAATATTTTAGAAGTTAAAACAGATGAAGGGTTTAGCGATACTCATTGACATATTTTAGGAAGAGGGTTCATTCTGTAATTCATGCTGAATTACAAACAACTCTCAGTTTTTAAATTTTCATCTATTTAGCTGATCTCCCCTATGAACAACCAGGAAAACACTTTAATCAGTTCAACTGGGAACAGAACCCTAGTTGAACAGCTCCCAGTAGAGCCTAGTGAGCCACAGGGAGTAAATGTGACAATGATTAGATAAGGGATGGGTATACAAGGGGAGGGAAATGATGCCGGGAAGTGCAGGACTGTTTTAAGTCTTCTAGGAAGTACTGTCTCATTCAGTCACATACACGACACATATTGCACACCACACATCGTATGACGGCAGCACACAGCGAGCAATGCACAGGATTAAAAGCGAAAGCCCTGTATGTGGAGCTGTTTCCCTTAAACTTCGCTGTTCAGAATGGAACTTCTCACTTTGCTCCTAGATATAAATACCACTGACACTATTTTCACTTAACAACCACAACATTCCAAGTTTCACTCAAATGATAATGTATGGCCATCACTTATATCAGTAATTAATATTTTTATTAGTTCTCAGATGTCCCCATCTTTTGTATTCAAGAAGTCTCATTTTTAATTATTACTTGATCTTTCCTTTGTTCAGTTCTTTATATTTCCACATATGTCATTTCCTGGCAATGCATTCTGAGGATGGTCCCTTAAGACTTCTTCCTTCTAGAAAGACACACACAGCAGTCAAACACCCAGAACAGCTGTACTGTTCCAGCTACATACAATCTTTGTGCCACCAGCAGCCACTGTCTTAAGACAACTCTGTTCCTTTAGTAACCAGAATGCTGGCTCACCAACACACACTAGCACTGGCTTATTTCCTCATTTTCTTATGTGACACCCCCCTTTTTTTCTCTCTCCAGAAAGCCTTTGCCCATTTTGATGTTTTGCATTTACTCGAGTTTTAGTCTATAGTTCATAAGCCTCTCTGATGATGTTAGTCCTAATTACTTCTTTTCCCGGGTTTCATAGGAAATCTATTACTGCCGCCGGCTTAATTTCTTTTCTTCTTAATCACTAAATGATCTGCTCTGCGATCTACATGTAGTGATGTGTGGCTCCTGACATTTTAATTAGATTGGTTTTCTGAAAGGAAGAAACAAGTTGCAGCAAGTTCAGATGTGCACAGTGGGCAGCCAGGACCGGCAGTGTTTCTGTGTCCTCCTTAGGATGGTTTAGGCTTTACCTAAGAACAGGGCCATGGAAAAGAGCACTGTGACCATGAGGACACTAAATTATGTTCAGACTACAATTCCTGGAATCCAGTTGCAGAGAGGGAGAAGCAAAGGAGTCAAGACCAGGCTGGAGAAACCCACAGGGACAGCTGCCCTGAACAAGGAGGTGCTCATGGACCCCAGACTGACAGCTGGGAAACCAGCATAAGGCAAACCCAGACCCCTAAACGTGGCTCTCAGTTAGAAGGTCTGGGCAGACTATGAGGCCTCTGAAAAGTGGAACCAAAATGTATCCCCGGTGCACAAAAAGACTTTGCGAGCACATTCCCTATGGGGGGCATACTCCCTTAGCCTAAATCATGAGGGAGGGCCTAGGTCCTACCCCAAATGACTTGGCAGATTTTGATGATCCCTTCTGGAAGGCTTCACCCTCCCCGGGGAGTGGATAGGGGATGGGAAGAGGGGGGGGTTGTGGTGAGCATGGGAGGATGGGAGAGGGAACTTGGATCAATATGTAAATTAAGAAAAAATATTTTATAAAATAGAAACACTTATGCTTTGTGTTGTTTCTGAGAAGTTACCTGAGAAAGAAGTGACAGTCCTGTGTCTCTGCAAATGAGCACAGGTTAGCACTAGCTGGCAGGCCAATAGGAGATACCACACTCATGACACAGAAGTGAGGGGATACACTGCTCTCTGGGCTCACTATAGACTAGCTCTCACTATGTGTTAATATCTGATGGGATGCAGGAACCAACTTCCATAATGTCAAAATAAAGATTTTGAACTTCTTTTATAATTGGCAGCCCCAATAGTCCCAAAGGGTACATATTGGGTTTAATAATTATTGTGAAAATGTAGATCTTACTTAAAATTAGTTATATAGTGATGACTAGATGTTAATATATTTATAACTAAACCATGTGTTTATTCACAAAGCTCTAAACAAAACAAAACAAAAAGAAGAAGAAGAAAGAAAAATCATTAGGGCATCATTGAAGATAATGGACCATTGGTAGCGCCACTTTTAGACACTATAGCAAGCTGAGTCTCCATTACCCAGTTTTTAGAACACCATCAAATGGCCCTTAAGCAATTAAACTAAAGAAAAGATACTTCAAATGTAGTCATGCTATTTGAGGTTGAAAACATTTTCAAGTTATTTTACAAAATGTCACATATAATGTATGAAAAATTGACTATCCAAATGGGAGAAAAAGAGTCTCAGGCTACATACTTACACAAGGTTCTACTACAGTTTATTGAAGCAAAGCATCAGCACTCACAACAAATAAATATGTGTTAGCAGTTTGACATTTATGCAGCATGCATGGGGTCTCTTTTTTGTAATTTTGAAAGGTACAAACAGGAAGGGTAGCTAAGTGTCTAGTAAGACAGGAGGCAAATGTCATATGAAATTTCTGGGTTTTTTTTTTCTTTGTAACAGAAAGTAATTATCTAAAAAAGATAAGTGCTTTCTACTTTAGCATTTCAATGAGACATTGATTCCTAATTATAATCTCAATTTAATGCTGCAATTGTTACAATTTCAGGAGGCATTAATAGGTGAAACAAATAGTTGTACCAACAATTATTTTTCAGATGCTTAACAATTCACAGTTTTAGCAATGAGACCAATTTTAACAGCTTAAACTTAATTTATATAGGTCAAGAAGTGCAAAGAAAAGGGTTTATAAATGAAGCATTTTCTAATAAGCATGGATGTTACTGGCATGAGCTCCAACCATTTTGCTTTGTTTTAGATTTTTTTTGCTTTACAATGAGCATCATAATTGTGCCTTTTTATAGGTATTAAGAACAGTATTTTGGTATATGTACAAATTATATAAAAATTACATAATAGTATTACCATATCCAACACCTAAAGCTTAATTATTTCTTTTTGACAAGTTGTATCCTATATAGCAGAATTTATTTACTATTACAATTTCTGAATGGTAGCTGTAATTTTGAGTCTTTTGACCAATTTTGCCATTATTTTCCAAAGACTGTTCACCAGTACAGTCTCCTGTTTCTACTCTGAGATCACCTTGAGCATCACCTTCTACTATGCCGTGGGAATTGGCTTTAAGTATCTTGTAAAAACACTCTGTGGACAAAGAAATAGCTAACAATTGGACACAAAGTTAGAGCATTGGCAATGACTTTGTAGATCATCTTGTTCAAAAATTTCCAGTTGGTAATGAGGAAATATAGTATGACACAGTCAGAAGTTAAGATGATTATCATAGCAACTAAAAACACCTTCCAGGATAATTTCCCTTGTACTATAGCATAAAAATGTACCTACTTTCAAAATTGAAGAAAAGGGAAGGGGTGGAGGAAAAGGACAACACAGAAAGGAAATGTAGAAAGGACAGAAAGCGTTGGTTTTCAGTTTGTTTTTCTATATTATCTGATGGATGAGAAAGCCTGTTGGCATTTAAACTCAGGGTAGATATTGAAGTTCAGACAACAAATTACCAAACTAGTTTTTTAGAGTCCTCTCCTCACAGGTTCAAGTAAGAATCATGTGGGTGGCTAGCCATCCTACTTCTCTAATATCTGGGCAAGATGCTAAGAATCTAATTCTCTGAATTGACCCTCAATCATTCTCTTGGTTTGGCCACTGGCATCAACAATGGCTTCTGAAGGCCACCACTTCATCCAGTGTCTGAGGTGAGGTGCTACCTGGCTCTAGAACACAGTTCTTGACTCTTTACCACTTTGGTTTAAGCAGCACTTGAACAACAAAAACAAGCATTTTAACAATTTTTGTGATTCAGAAAATAAAATTTCTGAAAAACAATTTACTTTTTATCTCCATCACAAGAATTCCCATGAGAAAATAAAATATAGGTAGCTTTGTTTACAGAGTTACAGTTAAATCCCACATTTGGAAAAGTACAAAAAAAAAAAATAGTGGGTGCATGATCTATGGAGACACTGGGAACTTAGCTAGAAGAAATGAAGAAATAGCTATAGGCCAATCCAGTGTGGTGTGACTGGCTGGCACTATGACTCACTGTGTTTAGATTTCCTTCCCCATTTTTATTTTGCTTTCTTTGCAACTGTGAGCTCAGTTATTCTCTTTAATGTCTTAGGTCAAGCGAGTTCTGACTATGCATGTTGGAAGCACACTACTGTAGAAATAAATGCCTGTTCTTTTGTATTTGCAGTTTGCTTTTTAAAATATATGAGTACTGTACTTACATACCTGGTGCCTACGGAGGTCAAAAGAGATACTGGATGTGGGTGCTGGGAATCAAAAGTATGTAGCCAGTGCTCTTGACCAATGATCCACCTTTGTGGTCCATGATCTTCTGTACTTTGAAGGACCTTTAATTGTGGTTTATCTCAGTGACCTACCATAACCTCTAGGGACTAAACTTAGCAATCATTAGCATGTCTTTACTTTGTAAGTGTAGGTCAGGACCCACAAACGTCAAAGGACTGACCTGAAGCCCTGATGTTCCTGTAGGAGGATTAACTTCACGTAGGAGAAATTAGCTAAGATGTTTTAAGGTAGGAAGATGGTTCAGTAGGTAAATGCTCACTGCACAAACATGAGGACTTTGTTTTGGATCCCCAAGACCCATGTCCAAGCCAGACCCATGTGTTCAGGCATTAGAATGGAGAATCGGCAGAGGACAGGACAAGCTTACAGGCTAGCCTATCTAGTCTAAAGGTTAAGCTGCAAATTCAGTGACAGGATGTGCCTCAAGAAATAAGGTAGAAAGTGACTGAGGAAGACATCAGTGTTGACTTCTGGCCTCTAAACAACACACAGGGGAAGTATCTGCACACATGTGTGTATAGTACACATACACATACCATGAAGAAGTAGCATATGTGACACTCTGTTTCTACTCATTAGTAAATGGAATTTAAAGGCAGAGATGAGCCTGTCTATATTACTTAGACTTATTAGAGAGAAAAGAGTGTTGAGACAAGTATAACAAGTTGATTCCTATTGATGACCCTATCTTATTCTTTGGTTGAGACCCACTGCTATTATATCATTACAGTCATAAAGAACAACTCAGCACTAACATTACTGGAAAAGAAATTGTATGAAGGGTACTGTGTATAGACCATTTTAACCATTCCAATAGGTAACAGAGTTCAGCATGGCAGTCTTCTGCTGAGTCACTCGGCCTGCCAAACCCTAATTACAAAATGAGGTTTTGTGGTTGGGCTCAGCCTGGCTTCCACGGCTAGCATTTTGAGAGGATCGACAGGACCTGACTAAATTAAAGTACCTTTTCCAAGGTACTCTGAACAAATGTCAAGACACTTGAAAATGTCTGATTGATATTAAAAATAAAAGTAATCAACTCTTTAACTAGCATTCAGAATAAAAGAATCATAGAATGCAAGTAAGGCATTTAAGAATTCAAAGCTACATTTAATAAGAAAATAAGAACTACCTATGAAAAGCACTCCTTTATGCTACAGCCCTTTGCATCATCTGTTTTTCACATTTTTCTCTCCTTCACGCACACACGTTCTCTTCTAATTCTATTGCCCTCTGACCCCACTCTGTCTTTCACTCTGGTCTTAGTCCTTTTCTTTATCAATAATATTCTAATTCTCAAACACTAAGACCTTTTTTCCCTATCTTTTAAACACTTTCTTATGAATATTAAAATGAGGTGGCTCTTTTTTTTTTTTTTGCCAGATTCAGAATCTCTATGATGTTATTAGTTAATGATAAATGAAGAACTGATATACTTCTTACCATAGGTTTATTAT
This sequence comes from Cricetiscus sungorus, assembly GCA_030556225.1. Taxonomy (NCBI): domain Eukaryota; kingdom Metazoa; phylum Chordata; class Mammalia; order Rodentia; family Cricetidae; genus Cricetiscus; species Cricetiscus sungorus. Next base: position 42,663,034 of record JANBXA010000031.1, read on the forward strand.
GTACATTAGTGCTATTGTTTTTTCCTTTCTACTTCAATCTCCTTATGAATAATATTTAACAGTTAACACATAATGAGAGTTTTAGAAATATTGTGTTACATTTTATAAAATTTCTGCAAGGAAGAATTCCCACTACTATTATAACATGGGGTTTTACTGTGATTTCTTTCCAATTTAAACTTGGTCTTTGCTAGTGTACCATATCTCTGTAAAAAGTAATTAGCACTATTTTTCCCCCACCTGCCATTTGCAATCACATAGAAGTTATGAATATCTCACCTGTTCATGATACCTAAATACAATTGTTTCTATAACTATTCAATGCGAGGTAAAATTAAAATTTTACTTTATTTTTTTCTGATGTTTCACTATGACAAATTCAGATGGCTGCACATTTATTAAACCTAAATATTGAAACAAGAAAAACAAATAAGAAACTCCACTTAAGTCCTGTTTTTTTCCACTGAAAACTAGTCTCTCTTGTCAGACCTTTGAGAAAAAAGAATGCATTCTGCATTTATAAGACCATGGGAGACTAACTGTGGGAAACATCAAACATGATTTGCTATTTCATTTATGTCTTCCCAGAGGGGCTCAGAGGTAACCACTATTTAGTTTTCACATTTGTGTTATATTTACCTCTCCTTATGATTCCTTATAGCAATAAAGAACATTACAAAAATGCTTATTTCAATTTATAAAATATCCCTATGCACTTTGGGAGCCCGTTCCACATAGAGGGATACGTTCTCAGCCTAGACACATTGGGGAGGGCCTAAGTATTTGACAATATCCTGATCATGTCTCACCTAGAACCCATGCCAATCCATTTCCAAATTTCATTTTTCTCTTCTTTATTCTTTATTTATTTATTGTTAAGTAGAATTAATGCAGCCCAGATGTACATGACTGTAGGTGTCATCCTCTGGGTAATTTATCAGTGGCCACACCACCAGTAAAGATACTGTACTAAAGAGCATTTAACAGACATCACTGAGACTAGTATCTGCAGCTTATCTCCATATTTGCCTAATCACCAAACACTTACCTGGATAATATCGGGCCAGACCAGTGGCACTGCCGAACACCTGCCACAGCAATGTAGGGTCTTCATCTCGATTTCTTTTGAAAACTTCATCTAAGGCACTTGTCCAGTTGAGTTCATTTAACACTATGGTTGCTAACATGAACAAGAAAAAATGATACATTTGTTAAACTGTATGTTAATTTTTTTCTAACTCATGCTACATGTTCGTACTGTCTACTATAAAATACTGTAATTTACTGGATTTTGAAAGATTTTAAGCATAGAACTAGATTTTCAATAATATATGATGGTAGTATGATTGACATTTATAATACGTAACAGTCCAGAAGTCCTACATATTGTAGAATGTTCTATACAATCATACACCTGTACAAGGTGATAGTACCATGCCTCCAAGCTGCGCAAAGAAAACGTGATTTCAGACGTCCTTAAACTCTTCTTTGAAAGTTACTCTCAGGTAGAAAGTACCAAGAGCTCCCTATACACTTAAAGAAAGTTGGTTAATATTTCTTGGCTGTCTCAGAGGGGTCTACAATAGAGTTTAACACTAGAACTCTGAAGTTCTACTGATTTTGAAATATGGGTAGCAGATTTTAAAAAACAACAAATAAATGGTTATCATTGAGCACCTTTATCAGCTGTACTTACACAACACTGTTTGGTAGAGGAAGAATTCACTGGGACATTTGATAATGTCAATGTTAGAAATTGGAGACTAGTGAGTCAATGCCTCATCAATACCATTTGAAGCAATAATTTATTTTTTCTCTTTGCTCATTTAATAACTAGGGCACACTGGTAATAAACACATGTAATTAACTTAGATACTGAATTATAACTACTTACAGATCGAGATAGGTACTCCAAAAACATCATTGACTAGTTTGGAAGAGTATCCAGGAAGAGAATTCCAGATAGAGCATAAGTCAAATAGTATTTAAATATGTGACTCCATAATCATAACATCATAATGTAACCACAGCATAGTTAAATTTTCTGGGAGTCAGTGGGTGTAGCTGTATACAGTACCCTGCCTAGCTGTATACAAGGTCTTTGCCTTGATTCTCAGCATGATGAAAACTGTGTGTTAGCCCACACTTTTAGCTCCAGCATTTGTGCTGTGGATGTAAGAAAACGATGAGTTTAAAGTTATCCTTACAGGCCAGACTGGGATAACTAAATCGTACCTAAAAAAATGACTAGAAGGAATATATTTTTCCAATGCACAACAAGTAGTATGGACAATTCATGTGTTTCCTATCCTAGTGTGTAAAATATGAAGCAAGCTTCCAGCAGATCAACAGAATGAGGCTGGGGTCATAACACATATGAGAATTGATACTTAAACCTCAACTGGAAGACTATGCTTTAATTACATGTGTTCGCAAGATTAAAGTGATTCTGATTGATGCCAGTCCTTAATTCTTCTGAGCATGCACATTATAGCAATGAAGCTTCCTTTAATCACTGAGTTAGCTGTGCTCCAACTGCTTAATATTCTGTGTCATTAATTCATTCACCTCAAAGTATTTTCTAATTTCTGTAATTGTTTTCTCCTCTGTTCTTTTCCATGACCACAGGAAACAACAAATGCAGTCATACTGAAGTAATGTAAGACTTTATGAAGCTAAAATGAAGAGTGCTTGCCTTTTCATGGACTTCTTCACTTCTGTTGTTTTGTCCTCTTCTGATTTGTTTTTAAAATCTTATTACATTTTATTATTATCCTAGATGCCTGTTTATTTTCTAAGGAGAGGGAGAATAGGGGTGGATCCAGACAGGAGTGTAGGCATGGAGAAACTGAGAGCAGTAGAGAGAGGGTAAACATACTCAGAATATATTGTATGAAAAATCTATCTATTTCCAATAAAAGAAATCCGAAATCCCCCTAATAAAATGGATAGGAACCTCTAAAAAAAGAAAGTTACATGGCATGTTTGTTTATTCTTTAGTTTCTTTTTTACTTGTATTCCTTTTAAAGACAACAACAAGCACAAAGGAGTTACAAAGCTACCCTAGGATCAGCACCCTGATGCAGCTTTCATTGTGAAAAACTAATGAGATTTTCATCTTTATGTATGTGATTACTCTCAGAAAGATCAGGTGTGTGTGTGTGTGTGTGTGTGTGTGTGTGTGTGTGTGTGTGTGTGTGTGAATATTCAAGAGCTGGGTCAGAACTATGGGACATCTGGAATATTGAAGAATTGATATTCAAAAGCATGAACCCATGAACACCAAGTGGCCAGTTATATGGAAATTTATATTCACATAGATAACCTGAACTGATACCATTCATGAATATTTAAGATATTATACAAATCATTACAGAGGGGGGCATCATAGTTTTCTTTGACCATCCATGACTTTTATAGTAATATTGTATAGAACGAATCGTGATGTTTATTTAGGATCCATAAACCCTTCATTAATGTCCAAACTTTTCAATTTCCTTGACCATACTTTACAAAAAGCAACAGAAAATAGGTAATTATTTTTGTTAAATTTTTACTTTTTTGCTAGGCTGCTATTTTTTCTTGATTTTATTAAATACCTTAACAATTATGATTTAATAGGGATGGGCACATCCTACAGTTTACAATTATATACTGAGAAAAACAGCTAATCTCTGATATATTGCTGTCCTTGTAGCAATGTTGTAAAATTCCCAGTTGACGCAGTTGAAAGATTCTCGATGAGACATAATAGAATTCTAACCATTTTAATCAAAATGTGTTCATCTACAAATGAGCAAAGTATATAAAGTACATGTGTAAATGAGGCACTTTTAAAGTTTACTCAGAATGAAGAAATGACAATATATATCCATCACATTAGCAAGACATAAGCTTGGAATCCAGTATGTATCGGGGTGTCAGGATACAGGCATATATATATAAGGACTTCTGAACACATCCTAATTCTGTTAGTTCCAGTCTTGACTTGAATGTCTAATACCAAAAGTCAAAACACAAAGGTCAGTCGCAGGAGTCCAGTAATCTAGTAACACACTCTTTTTTTCCCCCCACTCTTATGAGACAGTTTGACAGTATTGTCACAATGTACACAGTCTTGGAATCCAATCCTTGCCCAGAGACTTAAATAGGGAGAGAACTGACCCACAGTCTCACCACTCCCCAGATGCACTCTCCAAATTCCTTATGAAAAAAAATCCTGAGAAAGTAAGAGAAATTACATTACAAGATTTTTTTCCTCAAATTTTACTTACAATACCTAAAACACAAATGAATATGTAAGAACATATGTAAAGCATCAAAGCAAGCATGCATGCAATTTCAAAACCTTTGTTATTCAGCTATATATCTCTAAAATAGATTATGAACTATTTTTGCTTAGTGTATATTACTTAATAAACTAAATTATCCAAGTTCTCCTTTGCAACTGGTAAAGAATAGCACATCAATAATTACAAATGTCACAGAGGTGTCCATCTGTATCTTGAATGGACAATGCTGAGATGACTTCTGGGTCACTAGAGTAGATGATGCTGAGTTGACTTTCTGGATCACTAGGGTAGATGATACTGAGATGACTTCTGGGTCACTAAGGTAGATGATGCTGAGTTGACTTTCTGGGTCACTAGGGTAGATTATGCTGAGATGACTTCTGGGTCACTAGGGCAGATGATGCTGAGATGATTTTCTGGATCAATAGGGTGGACGATGCTGAGATGACTGCTGGACCATTAGTAGAATCACAAAACTAATGATGAAAGTGAACCTTAAGAGTAGCCTAACTCTTAGATCCTCCCTTCTACCTCAATTTCATTTCCAAGCAATCAACCAATCTACAGATCTTTCCCCCTCGAAATTTGTAGTTTAGTGAGGAAGATGCTGTTAAAGTAGCAATTGAGATTACAAATGGATAGAGATAGCATACTAGAAAAGATACAAGTTCCTATATGGAAATGTATTTCATGCTGATTTTGGTGGCTATGTCCTTTTTAGTCTTGGTTGCTATTGTTCTTTTGTATTTTCCTCAGACCATAATTGTTAAAATCAAATATATAAATCATATCTATTTTATAATAGAAAAAGCAAACAAACCCACATTCTCCAGAACATTATTCATCTTCAGGAATTATTTCTCCAGATGGCTAAATATATTATTCATTTAGATAATAGCAGTATACTGAAAAATATTTATAGAACTTAGCCTTACTAAAAATGTTCAAGGGATTATTGAAAAATATTTCTCTTACAATTATTTATTAAAGTCTTCCAAATGCAATTGACAGCACATATCACAATTTTTCAATATTAAGGCATCGAAGTTCTTTAAATGAAGGTATTTATTTTGCATAGCTAAATATTATTCCATAATTACAAAGTAAATTATATTTTCAAAGTAAGTTCAAATATTTAAAACAAAAATTAAAAAGTGTGTGTGTGTGTGTGTGTGTAAATGTGAATGAGGTGTTCTAGGTGCTAGAAGACATCAGATACTCATAAAGAGAAGTTACAAGGAACACTCAGCCATGAGATGCAGGTGTTGGGAACTGAATCCATTTCAGAGTATGCGGGAGCTGCATACTCTTCAATGGAGAGCCATTTCTCCAGATGAAGATAGAGAAGTCTTTCATGAGTAACAATATATCTATTTGTACAGATAAATTTTTAAATTTTCATTATATTTCTAACAGATTTTATCTAGCTTGCTTGGCACAATTTTTAATTATGTTGAATTTTATATTATCAATCATATATCATAGATACTACATACTACATTCAAATTGGCCCTACCTTTCCTCTGAGTCCTAAAATTAATACAATTTTACAATCATACAAGCTTCTGGTCACGTGTTCATGTTGACAGTACAAGTAAGGTTAGCTCTGATATTCTGTTAATTTCACAAATTGTGTATTTATCTGTTAGAAAATTATGCTTTGTACAAATTAAGTCCTTTATAGATGTGCAAGGCCAACTCAGATGACTGTGTGGAGAGCAGCCTTGACTTTAGGGCCTCTGAATGGCATGATGAATTTCAGTGATAATTGATTCACAGTGCTAAACATCTATTCCTATTCTTCATGCACTTGGTTTTTCAAAAGTATGACCTTGGCGTTCAGTAATCTCTTCTTATGAGTATCCTATTGTTCAGTGTGGCTTCTCAAAGGAAGAAAGAAAAATCCAATTTGTAATAGCACAAAAGCAGCCTCTTCCAATGCTGCTAATTTTTCCGAAGTATGTGACTCTTCTAAGCTACATCTTGTCCGGGTGGAATGCACGATCATTGACAAGTTTGGAATTTAATTTTCTTTTGAAAAGTTCAAACAATAAAAGGATGAATTATTGTTCCTTTTTAAGTTTAATCAAGATTTCATTAAAGTTGAATGTGTTCTCTTGATTTATTCAGAACTCAAGGCCTCAGCATGCATTAAAATCCTCTAAAAAACACGAACATTATAAATACTGCCAACTATAGCTTATTGTTTTCACAAGATTTATCATTACTTGTGTGTATGTCTGTATGTGTGTGTAGTGAGAGAATAATCTGGTATATGCACATACCACAAATAATTATTATCATCAAGGTAACTAACTTGTACATTAACACAGCAGAGATACTAAAGTATATATTATAAATAATTTTTTATCTATCTTGTCAGAAAACTACAAATATGCAATTCTATGGTCATGGTATACAATGCATATTTAGAAAATTCCCCGTGTTAAATAACAAATTTTGTACACTTGAGCTTGTACATGAAATAAATATATGCTAGGAAAGCAAAAATATTTGTTATGATTCATTTCAAATATAAAATAATTACAGTAGGTCTTATATTAGAAGTATAGCTATTAATTCTTCATAAAGGATTATATTTTAGTTCTCTTATTGCAGCAATGCTAAATATTATGAAAACACACTGAGTATAGTATTTACTAGTTTCTATTTAACTAGAAATATTATTCTTTTAACATGCCCTGCATTTGACAAAAATTTGCATTTAATTTTAACATTTATCATGAATGACATGCAGCCTTTACTCTGTTCTTCATAAATGACAATAACTATGCATGACCTCAACTTTTAGGATAACATTTTGAATGGGGTACTATATAACATCTCTTGTCTGAGAACTATAGACATCCAATCAAACAAGTATATTTCAGTTTCTGAAATACTGATCATCTACCTGACATTTATTTATAAATTTTCATTTTATGGCAAGTTCTGATTATCTAGACCCTGAATAGAAGGATTGCCTGTTCTCCGCAAAACAATGGTTATCAACTGAGAGGAAATTCCTTCCTCAGGAAAATGTGCCCTATCTAGAGACATTGTATCTGTCATGAGTAATGCAAGAGGGTGCAATAAACAGCCTTCAGTGCACAGGGTGGAACGAGGATCAAAGCATCATCAAATCATGGTGTCTGTGGGGGTAAAGTTGAGAAGTCTTGTATACAAAACAACTGGAAATGCATTCTCAAATATACATGTCAAAAGAAAAATGCTATTTTGTGCTGTTCAACTATATCAGTATTTCAAGCTACATGTTTGGCATCTTTATTTCAGTTCCCGATATTCTAAAGACGGTATTTGCTCTCCACAAAAATCTGTCACATAGGATTTCAAAGCCAGTCTGTTGCTATTGTCATCCTCTCTAGCAACCTTAATTTTGATCAGACACAGAATACTGGATATTCTCAGCATTTACTGATGCCATTGATGTTGTATTAGACTCTAACCATAAGTAAATTGCTAGCCTGAATTTTTAGCTTTTGTTTTGATATCAAATATCCATTTCATAGAATAGGAAATACAATAGTCATTTGTGTTCGTTTAACAGATGAGCTGAGCCAGATGTCACTAATTGCATTCATCGATCCTAATCTGTAGAAAGAAGACAAATTTTAATAAGAAAAAAACTCACTGATCTAATTAAGGGCAGGGAGAAAAAGAATCCACTTTAAGGACTGGAGAGTGTGCATAAATATTAAAAGAAATGAATCTATTCAGTGGATTTGGTTAATGGAATCTCGTCTAATCCCAATGTAAATGAAAGATTAATGAGACCAAGGGAGATGGGTGGAACAAATGTAATCTCTGTAATCATGTCTCAGGCACGGGATCCCCATTCTCCTGAGGACTTGAGGACAGCAGGCTCCCAGGCACATGGGACACTGATGAGGAGATAAGCCCTATTCCTACAGTTAATTTGGTACAGATAGTAAAAGGCTCTTGTCCCTGTCAATTCTCTAACCCCCAGGTTACTGAGATTTCTGGCTGTGATCCCCATTCCTTTCCTTTCCCAGAGATTGTGCACCTGGCCCCTGGCCAGAGCACAGCTGTTCCGCTTTAATGAAATCTGCAAATTGGTGAACAGACTGGAGGGGCTCAGGGAACATCCACTTTATAATCTGAGACAATAAGAATAAAGCAAGGAAATAGAAGACATTAGGATCTAATGTCCTGTCTTTTATTGGAAGGATTTCATAGTTCTTTAAATTAAACAAAAATTTGGAAGGTTTGTAGACAGGCTATAAGGATTTTGTATAGCAAATGTAAGAAAAGTAAGCCAGGAAAAAAAATATTGTTATTTTTTTCTTTATTTCTTCAAATATTGTGAGTTCCTCATATGGAAACCAAATACATTATTAGTAACTTTGGTTTTGAAAAATCTCATTCTTGTGGACACTTGAATTGTTTAACCTCTGGTCTGTCCATCTCATGGACACCTGTTCTAAGGACTCCAGATGGCCCACACCATTGCTGTGAAAGTCCAGGAAGCTGTGAATGGAATTCATCACTTTTCTTTCACAGATCTTATCTGAGATGGATTAAACACCTTTCTTTGAACGTCTCTCACAGCCCACACGTCTTTTAACACAGGGCAGCACCGTTCTGTTGCTGTTGCCAGTTTTACTTTCCCTTCAACAAACCCCATGTCTTTAATTTACAGGCAACTGAAGATAACCATACGCTGCGGGAGGTCTCATTCCTTCCCCTCATGCTACTTCAGGTACTCTTATCACAAAAATTCTCAGACGGAGAGAGATAGAATACTTTCACTTTAAATTTGAGAAGAGTAGTTTCGCTCAACAATAGCTTCACACAAGCATACACATTAAAATTTTGAACAGTGGTAACGAAAAATGGAATAAATTTGTTGGACCTAAATAACTACAAATTGAAGCAATATCCTAGATTGCTGGCTAAATTCTGAGCAAATGAAAATAGCTACACATGATCCAAAGATCTCTTAATTTAAGCCTTAAAAGCAAAACTAAAAAATCTGTGAGTTAAAAAAAATGCATAAATTCTGAGAGCATACCAATAAAGTTGGAAGCCAAACAAAAATGAATATGCAACTGAGACCAAATTTAAAAGACTGCACATGGAGGGTATTTCTTTCTCATGTCTGTGTTCAAATTTCTCATTGGTGATGTCTTTTTTTCTGGAATATGTGAGGTTTTTAAAATGAGCATGCCAGTGTATGCAGTACAACAAAAGACGATCCTCACACACTGTCCACCCACATATAGAATGTGCATCTTCTGTTTGAAGCAGCCACAGGGGCAACCTTAACTCTAAACACCAGGTTCTCTCCGCCTGCATTGAGGGGACAACTACAGCCTGACACACAGAGCAGCTGCGACAAAGCATGTGCTCAGCCTGGTTCCTTAGCAGCTGCACAGCAAATGACTCTGTGCTTTTCTTACTCTAGATTTATGTTAATGTCCATGAGTTTCTTCTCATGGATCTCATGAAGAACATAGGTACGTTCAGCATTAATACTGTGCTACCGTGAGTGCATGTATCTATTTATTTTAAGGAACCATGTACTGCATTCGAGGGGCAGATGATTTTTACATACATGAGATGTTCCCAAGGATCTTGAAATCACATTAATAGATTGTTCCTTAATTATAGCACTGACATGCTCATATTAGTAAACTGAATGAAAATTATGTTAGTTTTCACATATGTCCTAGAAACAATACACATACAGATTTTTATACACACATCCATAAATATACAAATGTCTACATACAAGATATTGTTAAAGCCAAAAAAAAAAAACAAAAAAACACCCTGGCTGAGAAACACAAACAGAATTAGAAATGGAAAATCTCCTGCCTTTGGTCTGTGACTGTCCAAGTACATAAGAAATTTAATGTCTCCATATAAATCTGGATTGCTGAATTTAAAGAAGGATCAAAAGTGTTGGAGCTGACTAATGAGGTGTGGTTGAAGGAGGAAGATAACAAGGCTCCTGGGACGTGGGTGATATTGTCAATGCACCATACACTGCTTGATACTTAAGGGCTGTGTCAACCAGTTTTGGGACAACGAATTGCCGGGTGATTTTAAGATGGAAAATTAAGATGCACTGACACATGGGATATATAAGTCGGCTGCAGTTGCAGACAGTGCTTCTGCTTTCAACACCACGGACTGTTGAAAAGAGGGGCAGGGAGCAACTCAGATGTGAACCACAGATTATTACATACAGAATCATATCACATTCTGCCATGAACTGATTTAAGTGCCATTTTAAAAACAACGTGAGTACACATGCTTTGGATGTCATCAGTTGTGCATGTATATAGAGTAGTCTCATGTACATGGATACATGCATTAAAATATTCATATTTCTTCATGTACATGAAGAATGACAGCTGTACAGAAAAACAAAAGCATCCCCTTTCAGAATGCAAGCAACACAGAGCCTGACTTATTCTCATTTCAACGTATTTTTAGTTAATGGCATAGTAAATGCTGAGTCATACTTACTGTGTTGCTAGGTAGATGCCCTAATTATGCAGGTAGACTTTTCTACTCAAATAAATCATATTTACTTTTTCATGCAAAAGTAATGATTCCAAAAAACATTAAATTTGTTAATAAACATTTTTTTTTAAATCTCAAATCAGTGGTCAAAGGTTTAAAAGAGATAAATGATTCAACACCTGGTCAGAATAAATACATGTAACATCTTAACTGCTTTCAATGTGTTTTCTCTGAAAAGAGGAGAACAATAAACAATCAGTTCATGGCATTTCTAGCTGCAGAGAATATACTTTCTTTTCTTTCTCTATGACTGTAGTTGTTAAGTCTTTAAATAGTCTCCCAGCCTCCAATTTCTGACCATATTCATCCATTCTTCCTAAAGCTGTCATGGTGTTCTACTTGGGCAGTGACCTCCCTAATTACAGGTCTCCAGTTGTTCTCCCTGAGAGCAGGTGTTTTATAATTGACTTCCATCTCCCCTCCCAGCATGCTTCACCTCCGTTATGCACACAGAGTCTGAGCCACAGAAGAGACTATTGCCATTCCCTGCAGATGGAATGCTGACTCTCTCTCTCTCTCCTATGTCATTGTATCTAATATTATGTTTGTCTAGACAGTCTTCTCTCCATTACTAATTGTCCAATGCCTCCCATCACATCTCGGTTTAGAATCAACCTCTTTTGGGAGCCTCTCCAATTGGCCCATTGTTGTACACAGCAGAGTACTCAGTGTTATCTGTCCTATCATATTTACACTTGCATTAATACAATGTCCACTGTGCACAATCTTTGTACCATTTTAAAATGGTTGAACCATTTTACAAACACACACACACACACACACACACACACACACACACACACACACACACACAGTGTTAATTTTACCCATTGCCGAAAAATAAAGTTGAAGATACAAAAAAATGTGACATCCCTGTGTTTAATTCATGTATACAGCCTAAAGAAAACCACACAAGCAGAAATATTTCTAGATTTTCAGGCATAGGATGGGGGGAAACCTCATGCTACCTAGGTTTGTTGTGAAAACTAAAATGAGTCTCTATTCTTTATGTAAAAGAGAGATTCAGTGGACAGTAATGGCTTAACATATCTAGGCTCTCAATGCATATAATTAGTGAATGGAAGGTTACAGGAAGAAGTGAATTTTAACTGATACGTTGAGTCATAATTTTAAATGAGGTAATTTTCTATGAAGCATGAAACAATTCAGCTACTTCTTCATCTTTCATTGTGCCACATCATGCCTAAGTAGATAGAAATGGTACTTCATTTCCTTTTATTTTTTCTGACCAAGTAGCTACTGAGCAGTGAATACTAACTGAATTCAAGGGGTTTAATCATTTGATTTTAATTCTTAATCTCACTGCAAGCTATGGGGCAGATTGACCACCTATAAATGCAGGTGCTTTGGGGAGCCAGCTTTTAGGAATGGATTTCAAATCTCTACATACGTCTAAGAAAGCTTTCTGCCAATTACTTTCCAATCTGTCTTTTATCATTTTCTACTCATCTGTTTTTCATTCAACAGATATATTGGCTCAACAAACATTTCCTGAACATCCATTTCATGTCTGTGATGGCTCTAAGCTCTTGAGTAGCAATACAGGAGGAAATACTCTCCAACCGTGGGTCACAGCATCTGTCAGAACGACTCACATTGCAGCCACACCTAAATCTTCGACAGGCAACAGACAAGCCGGTGGGAGTGACAGTTCCAGTGATATTTTGTTGACAAAAACAGACACACAGACACTGGAGGAGCTTGCAGACTCTTTCTGCTCTCCAGAGCCCTCCAGTGCAACAGGCCTTCCATTCAAACAGAAGAGATTGCAGCAAGCAGAGGGATTGTGGCTACCATCAAAAGAGGCAGTGGAAATGAACAATCCTTTACACTGACATTGACAACACAAAGAAATAACAACATACTCTTAATGAAAACCCCACCAGAAGCATTTGCCAAGTGGTTTCATGATCGTTTTTTTTTTACATCATTTGGATATTTTTTACTGTAACAAGTTTAATAATCTAACTGCAACATTTTGGCATTTGAGAAATAAAAACCATTATAACCCCTTGTTCACCTTTTCTTGATCTGCATTTCGATCTCCCAATCTGCAGTGACCTTTACCCTACTGCTGGGTGCCTAAGTTTTCTTTAGTGTGCAGCATACGGTTTCTTTTCATGTGTTTGACTTGATTCACTTACTATGTCCTTCATTTCTAACTAACCTCACAAATGATGTACTTTTGTCATTTTACACACAAATAATAATCAGTCATGTATATTTATCAATACTACAATTTAATCGATTTATCTAGTATATAGCACAATGTGTTTATACCCATGATAATTATCTATCTGTTCCTAGGTGACCATAGGAGAAGAGTTCAAAAGTCCCCAACTCATGGAAATGCTGTTTAAGGACAGAGAATTCCACATTGCCCCAAATTTATTATTATGTATTAAACCTAGTTTTCATTTAAAACATGAATAAACACAGATAATATATCATTTAAAATAAAACAAAACTTTCCCCTTTAAAAATTTTAATAACCATTGGTGAGATTCTCAATATACAATTGAACATGATCTGTGACCATTTGTTTTCAATTTCTCTGAGTTTAATAAAGAAGATGCAACAGAATCAGTCATTTCAATGGAATTTCACTATGTATCACAAACCCAGATTACAACACATTATTATCAGAAGCTAAATAAATACTTTGAGGGACAATGGGAGCCCACAAAGGACTTCCTCCAAGACATTTCACAAGGTGGAAAAATGTCAGCTCTGTCTGGGTGGCTGATCTCTTGGGCTCACTACATTGTGTGCCAAGACTAAAGTACCCAGAAAGTTTATGGAATTTGAATTATTCAAAAAGGGATAAGAAAAAGTGATTTGGATTGGTAGAACCATGAAAAAAATATATTCTTTGAATAACCCATAGATCCTGAATACAAAAACTTCCTGCAAAGACAGAATTGATGGGATTTCATTAAAAATATATCTGTTTTTCATTCTTTGAAACAAAACTTGACTTTAAAAATTAACACCTGAGAGAATATTTCATAAAATAGAAAATTAAGTTCATATTAAATAAGAAATCCAATTTAATTTTAAGCAAATAGTCATCCCTTGATGTAAACCTTGATGACATATTGAAATTAATTTCACTATCCTTCCAATATCCTTACACACACACACACACACACACACACACACACACACACACACACACACACACACACGTCTTCATATTAATCTGATTCCTGTTTTTAATAGGAACCTTATGTCCTTGTCAGTTTGTGTTCTGTATTAACTATGATGGAAGTTTGAATCTTTACTACTGTGTGTCAGTTTCCTTGGCTTTTCAAAATAAACAATAGTAAATCTTTTGAATGTCTTTGTCTTACTTAGTTAGAATTCTTTATATTCATCCTAATTAAGTATCAATCTTGTATTTTTTCCTGCTCCTAAATTTTGCTACTCCTAAATGTATAACCTGTAATAATATCTTTTGTTAAAATCAAAAGTCTGGGCACTTTCTTCATAGTGTAATATGCTATTTTTCCCGAGTTTTAAGATTTTATGTGCTTAAGTAGGGAAGCATACTCTATTTTGGCCGGTTGCTACTTAAATGGATATGTACCTATCACGTTCATCATCACTAATATAATTATTAGCATTCAGTTATGCTAGCCTCCTGTATACTGCCCAGACTTGACCTTGTATATGGACAAAAACATTATGCTTTCACAACATTTAAAAGAAAACAAGGATAATATTTTTGTAATATTGGGAGCAGAGATTCTCCTGTATGTATCTTGTCAATCCCAAGAGCCTACCAACGATGTCTTACAATGGAAATTCATTTTGCTACCCATTTAATACGAATATTTTTTTAAAAAATTTTAATAAAATCTCCAATCAAATATTGCTTTCTAGAGTTGGTCTTTTTTCAGAAATGATAAATTTTCTATTTGTACTATCAGTGATTTTGGGTCATTATAATGCAGTCATTAAAATGAATACTACATATAAGCAAATAGACATATTTTCCAACACTATTCTAATAATTTCTGTATTTCCCTTAGTTCTGAATAAATTAAAATACTATTAATATAGAAATCCTATTAGAGGTAAGGGTATAAATGATGTGAAGACAATATTCATGATGATATTTTCAAAGAAAATTTCTAAATTAAATTTATAAAGCATTAAATGATTAAAGTGTAATTTTAGTCTATATAATTTTTTACTATTAGACTTGAGTGAATTGTTTTACTTAATCTGTTATGAGTTTTACAAAAAAATTCATATTTATGATGTGCATATGCATACCCTGATGAAATTACACTGATGATAAAGTGATATTTCAGTGAAGGCATATTTTGACCCCCCCCCTTTATTTGTCATCAGTTGATGTCCTTAGTCTTAGGATTTTCTTCTTTCAATGTGATTTTCTAAGCAGAGATTCTAATTCTAATTTTTATAATTCATAACAAAGGCAAAATCATGGTCTGTGTACAATAATTTTAAAAGAAATGAATTTTCTTGAAAATATCTTACACTGAATCCTAAAACCCATTATTTATAACAAATACAAGGTGAAATACAAACATATGAACAGTGTCAATATCAGTTTTCTGTAAAGACTCTTTCTCAGAGTTTTATATATACAAAAGACTGGAGGAAAAGATGACATTTGTATAAATTTCAATTATGTTACTAGTGGAAGTTAAAGTCTCACCCAATGATTACTTAGGGCAGATTTCTCATGTTCCCTGAACCAAAACCATGAGAACCAATGCTAGAAAGAGATTCCCAAAATGTCATAGACTGGTGATTGGGAAGCTCAGAGGTGACAGAGGGAAATGCATTTTCTCTACGATTCATGCAGGAATTAACAAAGTATCACCAAGAAAATGTATTTAGCAGATGATATTCCAAAGGGTAATGGATAAGTAAAAATGTCCAATTTTAAAAATAAAACTTCCAATTTAAAAAAAATGCATTGTATTCCTAAGTTGCAAATCATCAATTCATATAATAGTTCAATTTGTTCCAGAGCTAATTTGTACTTTTTAAATTTCCATTAAGCACCCATTCTTTGTTATAAGAAGTAATGAGAAATGCTTAAGATAACTATGGCAATGTAAAGATCAATATAAAGGTATTATAATATGATGTATGGCTCTTATACTGTGGCCAACTCTATGTGAACAGACACTTAAATAGCTTTCTTTTCTGCAGCCTCCTAATGCAAGCTGAATTCAAATGTCTTCATTCGGATTTGGCCTCTGCCCTAGTGATTACCGAACACATGTTAGTTCTATTAAACGTTGTCATAAATTAACAGCACTATAATTTAGTCAGTGGGAATAGCCATTAACACCACATACTTGGGGTCATAAATTATTTAGAGTTTTATAAAATGAGCTAATAAACTAGATATATTACTTAAACATGCAAGATTTATGTAATTATATAATCTTTTAATCTGACTGTAGACTTTGAAATGAGTAAAAGCATAAACTCAAAACCGTTAGTGTTTAAATTCAATTAGCTAAAAATGAGCTTCAAGGATTGTTTTTCCTAAACTGCCAAGTTCCTAAATTCCATATTTAAAAGAAGGAAAGAATATTTAAAATAAGGGAAGCACTGATGCTCATTTTGTAGTTCTCAGGAAATCTTTAGGACTTAGGAAGTTTGTCTTAAAATTTATTTTGTAAAGAAGGCATTTAAAAAGAATTCTCAGTTTCTATTTTCCTTTATTTCTATTAATTTTTAATTTTGGCATGGTTTCATGTAGCCACAGCTGCCCTTGGACTTCCTACATCTTGAAAGCCTCAGCCTTAAACTGTTCTTACACCCCCATGCTCAGTCATGTTCCAGATGTTAGTCAAAACAATAATTTTGTGTATTTTATGTAAAATTTGTACAAAATTAGAAAGGACACTTGCTATCACCTTAAATATCCCACAACTTCAGAAGGAGTTTCGAAAATGCATGTACTATTACTCAGGTAAGTTGACTACTCTATATGACTGGCATTGGGTGAATGTCCCTTTGTGAAGCTGATACTTTCATGTTTTTGCATTGTGGTCTTTTTATCCTAAGACAAAGCAATCATGAAAGCTATAGCTCACTTAAATATCTTTCTCTTTTTAGTACAATTTTATAAATATTTCAAATGCATTTTTATCCCTAGTGAGAATTTAGTAAGATTTTATCCATGAAGCAAAATGCCAGATGATTTAAAAAGTCCCCATCTCAGGTTCCAACCGCTATTTTCTCTCCAATTGTCAATCCTTTTTTAATTTGCTCTGAACAGTATTGTCAATCTGTTGTGGGAGCTATTTTAATTTAAGATTTCATTATCTCTCTTCTCCAACCTTTCAATGGCCTGTCACTTGTTATACCCATCATCAAAGGTAGCCGATGATACATCTGATTCCAGCCTTCAATTTATTGAGACATTGAATTGCACCACAATACACTTTGTCCCTTCCTCTCTCTGTGGTTCCTTTCTAGTAACAAAGAATCACAAAATTTTATTTGTATTCTCTGCCAGACAGTAAGAAAATTATAGCAATAACAAGACATCTTACAAATCTTTGAATATTAATTTAAAAATTTGCAAAGTATTTTTCTACAACACCAAGGTTTATGAACTGAGAACAATACAAATGGGAGGAAATTTAGTAATCATATTGTGCAATATTTGAGTTCTAACATACAATGGATACTGAAGTGTTGGTTGTGAGCAGTGCTTTTGAAAGAGTAGATGGGAGGTCCCTTCAGTGAAATGTGTAGGGTAGAAAGTGCTGGTACTTGGGTGATATGCACATGTGTTGTTAACCTCAAGTGAGAAAATGGTTTTAGAAGCCAAATTAGTTACATATGCTGATGCAGACTCGAATTCTAAGTATTCTCAACTCACTTAATTTTTCAGTGTTGATTCTTAAGCCCAGAACCCGGGGCAGCAGTGACAAAAATAATGTCACCGAGCTACCCTCAGCTTGACATGCTGAGTACCAAGTGTGCACGCCCAAGAACGCTTTCCACTGAAAAGGTCTTAAACATTGGCCAGATCTGAAGGACCATGAAACAAGCCCAGAAGGTAATACAAAAATTAACGCTAACAAGTCCTGACTTGGTCTGCTGTCATTGCGTCTGCTAAGGGTGGGGAGAGAAAAAAGCACTGTGTTCATAAAGTCCCCAAGGTAAGTCTGAGGGGCAGGTCTAAAGATTTCAGAGTAAAGGAAGTGTCTGCATCAAGTTCATAATACAACAATGAACGCGAGTCTTTTGTTGCTGTTGTTCAATGAAGCCACAGAAAAAAGACCCCAATGCTCAGTGAAAACCTTAAAGTCTCGCCCCATGAGGAATAATCAGCCTAAATACCGACAAGATCCAACACTACACAGTCACCTAAGACACCCAGGGAGGTAACTCCATCCTTCGGCAACTTCCCTCCCCTGAGCTCCTCCTTTGACCCCTTCCAGCATCTCATATCTAGGGAAGGAAGATGCTGATGCCTATACATATATGGGAATACTACATGGTAGTAGACTGAGTCATGAGCAGTTTTTGACATTAGTTCTAAGATTATATTTACCCATTTTATTATTTTAAAGTCTCTCTCACCCCCTCTCATGCATGCACGCATGTGTGAGCTTGCACACACACATACACACACTTATACACAGACAGTCTCTACACATTTTAGGAGGCTAACAAATGAGTTAGATTTTCATAATGAGATTCATTTAGGACATGTATAAAATGATAATGGAAAATAAAATGAATTTTTCACAATAATGCTCTACTGGTTTGGAGTTGTCCAAATTTTAGCATCTACAGGTGTATGTAACTCTCAGCTGTAGTTCACCACTTATGTAACTCTGCTTTTAAAGTGTCTAATAACATTTTCTAGGCTACAAAGGCACGTGCTCACATGTGTTGCACATACATTGCATGTAAGAAAAACACTCAGGATTTAATATAAAATAAAAAACAAGTTTTTAAAGAACAAGCAAAAAATACCGTCAAAATGTTTCTTGTGTTTCAATTAAGTTTGACTGCTTCACAAATTCAAACATTTCAAAATTATTCTAAAATGCAATCTGCTTTTAACATGGACAGGATAATATCATTCGTAAAGACTAATAAAATAGCAATATATCAGAATTACTCCTGAACACAAGATACTGCATTAAGAATAGAAGAACAATCCATCAGGTATTATAATATTATTTTGTCTTTTCTAAAAAAAAAATTGGTAGCTAAATAAATTTATCTCCTGTATGTATTGATTTCACCTATAAATGCATCAATTTATTTATAACATGTAACTTCCAGTTTGACATTGCCTTTTCAACTAGAAATATGAACTTTTTGCCTGTCATTTTGGGGATGATAAATACATCTCAATAACTCAATCACTTCAGGTGAAATTTTGAAGTTGAGATTCTGAAATAAGTTCAGTGAAGAAGTACATTTCACTCGCAGCAACATGGGTAGCTGGCATAGACGCTCGCCTGAATGTAGATGTTCTACGCCAGCCTAGGCAAAAAGGAAAGATTTTTATCTCAAACAAAAGCCACAACAACAATATAAAAACAAAACAAAACAAAAATCAATTCTGAAATAAAGGCAAAGGAGGTCTAGCCCATCTCTACTGAGCAGCCAAGTAGTTCTAAATAATATTCCACAAGAATGGAGAAGAAACAGTTTAAAACACATGTACCCGGCTGGTATACAAACAATTCTAAAAGATACAGGGATAGTAAAAAAAAAAAAAAACAAAAACCAGTTTTAAACCATAAACTATAAGGATGAGGAAACCCTCTAACAAAGGAAGGGGCAATCCTTATTACATCTTCTTCCCAGTGGCTTCACAAACCCTTCTCCAAAGTTTTGTGGAGACACAATTTAGCTCAATGTCATTTTCCAAGGCTATAATAAAACTGTTAATATGAATTGGTCTATTATTGGGTAACACAAAATAAATTATAAGACTGGCCTCTATGTCATTAGAATGATACTGTACCACAGGCATTTTGGGTATTAGAAAATGAACACAATGGTGCTGTCTAGGAACTTGCATATATTGCAAAAACATCAATAGGAGAAAGGTAATAAAGACAAGTCCTGGCTTTATCTCAGAAGTAGAATTGCTTCTCTTGTGTCAGTTATTAAGCATAGTCAAATTATCACAGCCTAAAATGTATGAGTGAAACTCAGGCTTGTCCTCCATGTCCTTTTATCATGTCCCTACCATTTCACTGCTCTGCTGCTAATGAGGAGCAATACTAATTATTTAGCTAATCCCTTCATTACAATAGATGGCCACTTTGCCACAGGATGAATTGTTCTTTCAAGTGTGCCCTTTCCTAGCACTTAATCAGATTTCTGCTTGTATGATGCAGAATCAAGCCTTTCCCATTGAAATTGCATTTTAAAAGATAAAAGCAAAGCCACTCTGCTAATATTAGAGCTGTGGAAACATCTTACTGACAGTTCTTTAACGACAGACATCTTTGAGTTATTTGGCATCAAACTATATCGTATCATGACCCACCATTGACACTAACAGGAAAACAAACCCTCTGCTGAAATGAAATCAGTAAACATGACCAATCAATGAAACCATTTTTATCATTGTTTTTCTATTTAAATTCTTGTTTACGATAAATACTAACTTAGAAAATTATTGCTTTGAAAATTGCAACAGGGTGGATTGATTGTTCCAACAGTGTACTGAATGCATTGGCAAATTTGATCTTTGGGGGACACTTATCTGGGGTGCTCCCAAAGTATAAATCAGGTTATTAAACATATCAGAAATTTAAACATTAGTAGGTTACCATATAGCAAAGCTTAAACCAACTCTTTGAAAGTCTAACTTTATTTCCAATATGCTCATTAGCTAATATATTAAAATGTCTTCTTAGAATTATTTATCACAAAACAAATTTGGTATAGATTAGAGAAATATGGCAGTATTTTGTATTCACCTTATTTTAGTATTTGGAGATTTACCGATAAGTGGACAAGAGCAAGCTCCTGGTTTACAGATTCCTTATATTCGTTAACATGAAATCTTTCACTACAACCCACAGGGTATGTTACTTCCTCTGCAGATGAAGCTAAACAGCAATTCATATCTAATTCTTTCAAAATCTGTTTTTGGCCATGTATAAATTTAATGCAAAGCTTATAATTCATTTTGTTATTTAGAACTTTACAGTTTTCCCAGGAACATGAAATATCTTATTTTCATTTACTTTTACATGCTGGGGACAGAACCTCGATTATTTGAGGTTGTCAATGAATTTGAATGTTAACATTTTAATCTTATACAATGTGTCATAGTATGCATTTGCTGAGATTATAAAGCAAGTTTCTTATGACAAGTAAATTTAACAGTTAATGACATTACCAGTCTATCCAATGTCTCTCTCTCTTTCTCCTTCTCTACACACACACACACACACACACACACACACACACACACACAAGAAGAGAGAGAGAGAGAGAGAGAGAGAGAGAGAGAGAGAGAGAGAGAGAGACTCTGTCATGTATTATCAAACAGGAATTTACTAGAATATCTAGGCTGCTCTTGGATCCAGTACCTCAAGTGATTCTCCTACCTGAGCCTGGGAATATATCCATCTGCCAGTGTCTCAATACTCAATGGTGTACATCCTTTTTGGAAAAAATCAGTTGCTAAAACTTAGAGAGCAGCATAAGCGCTTTATACAGAAGACCAGAAAAGCATTTTTATTCTGTATAATTAATACCCTTTGCAGCTCATGGTAAGTAGTTATAGCCTCAAGGTAAATTTCGATCAAGATAAGTTAGTTGAAAGTATTGGTGATTATTAGTAGTTTAAAACTTAAAAAACAATATAACTCCTGAAAATTTTCATGTCTTATCAAAACTAACATCGTTTAATAAAATTATGTTCATTTTTTTTCCATTACTAAAACTGAAATAATCGCTGCCTTACTTAAATTCTAGGGCACATATAGGACAAAACCACATGAAACTTAAAAGTGTTATACAACCTCGAGATCTGGTCTTTATTTCCATAACTGGAGAGTCTTTCATCATCTTTTTTTTATTTCCTATTTGGCTATATTCATGAGATCGATCACAGCAAGCGTCAGATTCATCCATAATAAGAAAAAAAGTGACAAAATGCTTTTTTTCAAAAATTGCTTTTAATTAAAAATTTTAATTTTCAAGGGAAACATGCACTCCTTTTCATCTTTCATAAAATACAAGTTTAAAAGTTTCTGGGGTTAAAGTCTGATCAGAGAATAGCATTTCCTAGAAGCAGTCTCCAGAATGTCTTCATGTTGAATGAGTTGGAGATCTATCTAGAGCTCTGCTTCTGAAAGAAGAAGAACCTGGTGTGCTGGATCTTAGAACACACTCTTCCCACAACACCTCCTGGTATGGGACAGTGAGGCCTTTTCTTTGTTATGCAGACTCCTAATCACATTCCAATCTCAGTCTCTCCTTTTCTGGTGTTCTTGGACCTAAGACAGATAAGGTACTTTCTTCTTGTTCCTATAACTGTTGCTTTGAGGGGAGGGGGCGTTGTGGTCTTACCTTGTAGCCCTGTATGATCTGGAACTCATTATATAGACCACAAATTGACCTCTACCTCACTGGTATCCACCTGCTGACTCTAAAATGATTACTATACCTAACATTTTTTTTATTTTTTTTTAAAGAAGAAAGGGCACAATTGTTAATAAATAGCATTTGCAGCTTTTTCCAAGGACTAAGGTTCAGTTTCCAGCACCCGAGTGATGGCTCATAACTATTTAACTGCAATTTCTGAGGATGTTTTCCTTCTTCTGGCCTCAAAAGCACTGGGCAGGTACATGGTATACTCATAGGCATGCAGTAAATACACTATATACATCCTCTACAAACTTTGTCTAAATAAACAAAACCCATACATGCTATTAATTGACTGTAAATCTATAGAATAGTCTAAGAAGATAGTCCTGAAATGATTAAAATATTAGTAAAATTCTGTGCTCAAACAAATCTGGGGCATTGGGATGCAGCTCAGTGGCAGAGTGCCTGCCTAGTATGAGCTTGACCCATGTCACTGCACACATTTAGAAACAAACAACTGAGAAAACTAATTAGTTCACAATATCCAGAGCTTGCTTTTGTTTATGTTCTAAATGAGAACTGAAGATTAAGTGGTTCGGGTGCAAATCAAAATGTAGCAAGCAATGAAATTCCCAAACATGAAACATTGAGATGGTGCTCTAATTAAAGCTACAATTCTGAAAATTTAAATATATAATTGACTGAAAATAATAACATTTCAATTCAAAGGACTTTAAAAAGTTAATTTCCCTTGGGAAATTTGAACATGAGATTGCTTCTGAGATGCAGCCACACAAATGCCTTTGAGCAAAAGGAGAGGCTGTTCCTTGCGTTAAGCCTTCAATTACAATATATTTTCATATTCATTAAACTCAGGAACTTGCAGCATTCCTTGTACCTGGCTCATTCTGAGGAACCAACTGTTGGCTACTGGGAATTACAGACTCTCCAGATCTTGTTGACATTTCTAATTTGACTCCTGTCATTTGCTCATGCAACGCAAATGCTGGATGGGAATTATAAAGGTGTGTGGGCCGCAAGAGGTTAGCAGTGCACTGATGAGATATCAGCAAATGAGAATGTAATATCAAGAAAAAAAGGAGGCAGAACAAATTAACCAAATTTTAAACTTTTCTCTCTCTTTTTTTTTTTTACAAAGTAATACTGCCCTGTAATGTTTAAAAAACATAAGCATTTATCTCCTTGATTTTCAAGCTCATAATATTATCCTTAGTGACCTTTAAAACTTTTTACAAATGCTTACAAATAGTTTATTCTAAATTGGAAAGAAAAGTATTGATATATTCAACATTCTTGTAAGCTTAAAAAAATAGTGTATGGTATGTAAAAAATTAATATTAAAAATGTATGCTTTTTTCTATAAGTTTTCACACCTGTTTTTGAGTATAATATATGAACACTTTAGCTATGAATTCTATTTCACTAAAAGTTAACGAGAACATAAGAATCATTAAATGGGAGCCTGGGGAGAAGGCATCACCTATAAGGTCTAAGCATGGGGATCTCAAACTGGATCTCCATCATACAGAAAGGGCCAGGTAGGCAGGAAATAAGTCTGAAAATACAGCAGTGGGTATCAGGATAAGCAGTAATGAATCTCTGAAGCCAACTGAATAGCTGGCCATATTGAATCAATGAGCTCCAGGTTAGTGAGAGACTGTCTCTAAAAATAAGTTAGTGACTGCAAGAGGCAACCACCATCAGCCTCTGGCCTCTATACACAGAGGGACACACAGTGACACCACACAAGAGGAAGAAAATAACAAGGAGATGGAAGAATGACTCTTTCATCATGGTGCTTTCCTTAAAAGAGTCAGTATCAGAGTTTGTTCCTACAGTTCACATAAAGATACTGAGTTTTGTGATGGATGAATGTAATTTAAGTGCTGAGCAGATGGTCACAGAAGATTCCTGGGAGACACACACACACACACACACACACACACACACACACACACACACACACACACACAAACACACACACATACTTGCATGAATAAATACTTGATCCAGAAAAGATTTTGCAGAGGACCTTTGTTTGGTTCATAGCACTCATGTTGCAGAGTCTGTCACTCCAGCTTTAAAGGATGTATTGTCCTCTTAAGACTTCTGTGGCCACAGAAGTGGACATGTACATGCACATACACCGGGAAAAACACATACATAATTAAAAATAACAAAGTAAATACATATAATAAGGGCATGAAGCTTCTCCTGTAAAGTGTCTTACTTTTTGTGGACAATGTTGGTTCTGAAATCATCAAATGTTAATCTACAAACTTATAGAAAGTCTCTGTTTTGACAACAAATGTCAGATATGTCTCCTACTGAGAAATAAACGGAGATATTCAGGCTGGGCTTCAATAGCTTTATTTAGGCATACGAGTGTATTTGTTCCACATCAAGAATTCATGAGAATACATTTGCTAAAGAAAATAAGCCACACAATATGGCTGTTTGGTGAAAAAAATCCTTGACTGAGGACATTTTTTTTTTTTTGGCGTTTAGAAACTAATGAATATCAGAATGTGGAAAATATGAAATGCCAGACAACAAAACAAAATTATATAAGGGTTCTAACGAGGTAACAATACTCAAGTTAGCCTCTGGTTTCTTCAGCCAGTCATGCTAGTTGGAGCAGTGTCATAAGACCCACAGATAACTAATGGAACATAGAACAAAACAGTTTGAGTCCCAATTTTATGTATTTTCATGTTATTTTTCTTCATTGTAAATGCAAGGATTGACACAAATAACTACAAATCATTGCTTTGTGGCTATCTGACTCATCAACTAATGATAGGAAAATAGAAACCTAAAAGGTTTTTAAAAGTTGAGGAACACTACCAAAGATACTAGCATTCAATGAATCAGGTTTTGTGAAACACTATTTTATTTTATTTTTTAATTTATGTTCAGGAGTGTTTGATTGCATATATGCATGTGTACCATGTGCATGTCTGGTGTCCACGGAGGTAAGAAGAGGGCATCAGTGGGTGCTGGGAACCGAACCTGGGTCCTCTGTAGAGCAGCAGGTGCTCTTAGCTACCCAACCTTCTCTTCAGTCCCAAGGATCTTGTAAAAATAATCACAATAATCAATGTTATGTTTCACAAATAACAAAGTGTTCTAAGTAAAAGGCTTCGGAACTCACGTGTGAATCCAGAAAGGAAGATGTTATTTTCAGTGTCATGTATTAATAAGCTTTATACACACAGCTCTCTCACTAAAAGTGAGGACAATCAGACTCTAAAAAACCTATACTCTGAATTTAACAAGAGTTTTTAAACTAATGAAAAGGGTAAAGCCTGGGGATGTGAGTGGGATGCACTACACTTGCCCAGGGAATATGAGACCTTGGGTGCCACCTCCAGCACTACAGGAAACAAAAATGCACAGAATTAATGAAGGAATAATACAAGTTAACAAAAGATGAAATTCATGTTATACAAAGATGCCTGCATTTCCCATTTCCTTAATAAATAACCTCAGAACACATCTACCAATAAAATATACTTTACGAAAATTCTTAACACTTGTATTTGGCTAAATAAATGAAGCTAATAATAGTGAATCCTGCTACAAGCCTACCTTGAGTTTGCTATTATTTAAAGAACTGAAATTATATTGGTACTTCATCCTCACATGGCCTTTTAGGTCTGTAATCTTAACCCCTTTTGCATCTAGGAAAATGTTTGCGAAGAGAGGTGACTTAGTTGAGAAAACGATACTGCTAAAGTTTAGATTCAAGCTCATGCAATCAGGCTTGTGAATTCAAACAATTTCACGTATGCTCTGGATACTTGATAAATTCTATAGTTTGTTCATTTAGTGAGAATATGGGAAAGCTATTTTTTTTAAATGCACAGTAAGTTTTTCTTCTTGTTTTTCATTTATGCCAGGAATTGGGTCTTGACTACAGAAAGGGATTCAGGGAAAAGGCTAGGAAATGACTGAGTCAAGCAAGACCAACTGCCTGGATCACAAATCCAGGAAAACCCCACTCAGGACCCTGAGATCCATCTTTATTAATGTATGAAAATCCCCAGAACACAACAAAAGTTTCTCCCGGTTTCTTCCTAATCACATACCCTCCTCCCTTTCTTAAAGTTAAGTCAACTTAACTGAGAGTCCCAAGTCAATTTCCTTTCCTAAGAAGAAAATTCATTTGTATCTTGATCACACACTATACTGGAAAATTTAGAGGTTTTCAGTCTGTTCTATGGTAAAGAAAAGAAAGCCACACTGACAGACATTGCAAGAAATGGTAAAGGCAGCAGTCTAAAATTGCAGTCTGAAACACACAACTTTCTCTCCCTTTACCAGCTGGTGTGCTTATGCATACATAATGTGTAGCTGTACTATTTTGATTTCTAAAGAACAAATATATATGGCTTTGAAAGATATCTGTACTAACTAGGATATCAAAATTATTTACTCAAGAGTAGATCAGAACAAACCTTACTTTCCAATAGGGAGTTCTAGAAGCTCTCTGGTAGAAACTGTACATAAAAATAACATTGTCACATTGCATAATAGAATCTACCCATAACATTTTGTCGTTGTTATTGTTTGTGTGGTGTGTGTGTGTGTGTGTGTGTGTGTGTGTGTGTGTGTGTGTGTGTGTGTGTAAAACTGTTTAGTTTTGCAATATTTGCTTCAAGAGACTGAACCCAGGGCAGGCCTTATATACTATTTAAGCAATCTACTACAGAGCTTTCCATGGATTCTTAATACTTTGTAACAAAGACAGTTTTTTTTTTCTCTAGATAAGACATGTAAGTCATGGTCACCATCTCAAAATTCTTTATATTCTTTTTACTTACAGCCCTCATAGATATCCGTGGGAATATGGACCGCTGCATGCTGATAGGATATCTGGCGTCCAAAATTAGCATCTTCAATAAAAACAGGTTTAATTCGTTGGCTGCCTGGTTCACTCTCATTTCTTTCAGGCTATGAAGAAAAAGAAAGATAATAAACAACTTTATAAATTACGTTAACCGACATTTTCACATTCACCTTCTTGCTTGCTTAGTATACATGCTTCAAAAGACAGAGCTACATTCTAAATGAAGTGCCACAATGCCATTACTTATGCAGATTTCCGTCCACATATTAGCACTCATATTAAATGCTCATATAATCCAATTAAAACTAACTTCTTTCCCAATTCCTTCAAGTTGGAAGCATTCCAGAAACATCTGGCACTTTCTCTTAAAATACATGTGAGGATATAGATTTAAAGCACAGGATGAATATCCCAGGACAACTGCATTTAAATTATCCACCTGAAATGAATTTCAGGATGCATGTTACTAAGCTTATATTGGGCAGCTCACAATAGTTTGACAAATAATAGCACACTTTAGGATAAAAGATAAATGAAAGATCATTATTTTATGCCATTTTCTTGACCTTTCCAACTTTTCTATGTGAGCTGTTTTTGTTCAAAAATAAGTTGTATGAAAGTAGATGAGAACTATTGCAATTCTACACACAATTAAATCGAACTTCAGTTTTCTAAAATAGGCATCAAGACCCGGTTAATAAAGGTGCAAACCAATGATCTAAGAATTAAAGTCAAAGGTTAATTTCCTCTGTCATTTGTCTTCTCTAATTGTGCATGCTATATATACTGTGCCATCTTATTATCCCCCAGTCAGCAACCTGTCCACAATGCTTCTGTAACTGTTTTGTTTTACATATTTAACATGATTTACAATGGAAATATAGCTTTATAAGGTGTTCACTAGCTATTTTCAATACTAACTTCAGATTTGTATTTTCAATTCCTTTACTGTGGAAACTATTTATACATTGCAAACTCTTTAAAGCAAACAGGAATAAAGATTGCATTTAGATACAGTGCACAGAAAATTCCCCACATGTATCAGTATATGGAAGTGACAGAACTGATGAACAAATGCATGCATTTAAATGCCATAAAGCAGTGGCAGAATAATTTAACAACAAAACCCCAACAGGTCTGCAAAGAGAAGATAGTTTATTTATTGTTTTGCTGTTATTTTGATGTTGTTATTATTTATTATTTTGTCATTTTAATAAATGTAACTCACCAAGTAACACATTGGCATCTTCAAAGAATGAGAGAAACTTGCAATGTTACTTGGAACATTAAAAAGACCATTTAGACAGAAATATTAGCAGCATCGATCTTCCCAGTGATGCTGAACTCCGCCACAGCCATCCACTATGTAGTGAAGTCGGTTTAGTGAGCCACGATCACATGATCTTTGCATAATGAACCATTACTTTCTAGAGTGATATAACCTTACTTTCTAGTAAAGAAAGTGGAATAGAGTAGATAGTTATGGATGAATGATTCTGGGCTGGGGTGGGAATGTAAATGGAGGATTAAGAGGAAGTGGCCAAAGAATGGGGGATGAGGAAATGGATATGGAGAAAGACAGCTAAGACTAAGGACCATTTAGGGGGCAATATAGAAAGCTAATTTACACACGTGCACACACACACACACACACACACACACACACACACACACACACAACACAAGTAAAGCAATCTAATTGAAATTACCAAATAATAGGGAACAGAACTCCAAATGTTTATGTCTTATCACCAAATGAAGCTTCCAGTACCAGGATAGCATTATATCTAATCGAGCTGTAGAAAGAGGCCTCACAGAAATCCCAAACAACACAGGCTGTTGCCGAGACTGCAGATTTGTCTCCAAACACTGATAGCAGGGCCCCCGTGGGTGAAGCTGGAGACAATACATACACAACAAATTGAAACAGGAGATGTGAAGATGGTGCCTACATAGAACCTTCACTCCTATATTCCAGGGTCTTTGGTACAGGAAGACACCTACCTGCCTGCCACCAAAGAATAAATGCAAACGCCATGCCAGTGACAAAATGCTTATCTAAAACAGTGTACTACCTACATGATATGCTACGACAGTGACAGCACAAAGCTTGTGGTAATAGCCAACCAAAGCCAGATTTGACTCAAGATTCACTCCATAAGTTGGAACCCATCTGTTACTGTTTGGATGACCAGGAACCTGAGACTAACCTATTCCTTATACTGAATTGCCTTGCCCAGACTTCCTACAAGGGGAGGAGCTTATTCCTACCTCAACTTGCTATGCCATGCTTGGCTGATACTCATGAGAGGCCTGTCTCTCTCTGAACTGGAACAGAGGAGGAGTGTATGGGGGGTGGGAGAAGTAGGGGAGGGAATAGGAGGAGGCAAGGGGAACTATGGCCAGAATGTAAAATAAATGAATAAATTTAATTAATAAAATAAAAAACTTGAGACTAAATAGGTCAGGGATCTATGGTAAAACCAAATAATATTGGTCTAACAAATGTGGTGATAAAATAAGTCCCAATATCATTCTGCTATACTCATAGTCAGTGCTTTGCTCAGCCATCATTAGAGAGGATTCCTCCAGCAGCAAATGGGATCAAATATAGAGGCCCACAGTAAGACATAATTCAAATGGTGAGAGGCCTTAGAACACTCAGCCCTAAATGGGATATCTCCATCAAATCCCTCCCCTCCGAACTCAGGAAACCCAATGGAAGAGGAGGAAGAGTGTAAGACCCAGGTAGAATAGAGGACACACACACACACACACACACACACACACACACACACACACACACACACACACACAATGTCCTCTGAATTTACATGAGCAAAGCTCACATGAACTCAGACACTGAGACAGTAGACATTCAATCAGGCCCTCTGAATATATATAATGGCTTCCAGTTTAGTGTTCTTATGGGATTCTTGAGTATGCAAATGAGTGAGTCAGAACCCACTATTAGGCTCCATTCCTTCTGCATGTTTTGTCTAATTCCAATGTTTTAGTTTTGTTTTATCTTATTAAAGTAATTATATTATTATTCCTGAGAAGCCTGTTTGCTTTGTAAGAAGACACAGAAAGGGATGGGACAGCAGGTTAGGTGTAATAGAGGAAGAAAACTGTAATCCGGATATATCATGTAAAAAGAAGATCTGGTATTGCTCTGCTTTGGTGATGCATGCCTTTAGTCCCAGCACTCAGGAGGCAGAGGCAGGCAGATTTCTGTGAGTTCGAGTCCAGCCTGGTCTACAGAACTAGGCTCCAAAGCTACACAGAAAAACCCTGTCTCGAAAAAAAAAAAAAAAAAAAAAAAAAGAAAAGAAAAGAAAAAAGAAAGAAAGAAGAAAAGAATACTATTACTAAGCAAAAATCTCTGAAAAGTCATAAACAATATGATTAAAGCTTGTATTTCCAGTTTAGGTTATAGTAGAAACATTTTGGATTTGTGTGTGTTTGTATGTGGAGGTGCATCATACTCCTGTAGATGTCAGTGCACATAAGTCCTTGCGGAGGTTAAGGGTAAGCTTGTGTGATTCTTCAGATAGAGCCCCTCATTAGGACTATGCTAATTGTGCTGGCCAGTGAGCCCAAGGAATCTCCCTTCCCATCCTTATATTACCATTTCTGGCTATTAAAAAAGAGCAAAAAACAGAAACAGCAACAACAAAATCACTTTCAGTTTTTTGATGTTAGAGTATCACCAACATGATTGCCAAGGCCGGCTATTATCTGATTTCTGGGGATCAAACTCAGGTCCTCTTGCTTACATGGCAAGCACTATATAAATTACATCATTTCCACAAATCCTAGAGCTGTCTTGCTCCAGAGAAGTCCATAAAAGGAGCATTCTTAGGAAATACTGCAAAAGGCACGGTGAATAAGACATATGAGAGGAAATCTCAACTTTGCTAAATTAATAATTGCTTGGTCTTGGGCCAGTCAGTGTTGTTTCAGTGCCTGACTGTGAAATGAATGATACAAGTATGCAATGATCCTTTTACTCGGGGTGTATCAGATAGTCAAGCTGCCCTATCCTCAAAGTAGGTGGCATCTCACAAAGGAGAGGGAATGTTGTGAATACATTTCCAGCTAAATCTAATATGAGCTTCCATTGTACATTGCATACCTAAACTAAATGGCATATTTATTCAAATTCTGGAATAAAACCTAAAGTATGTAGTCTTTCTTCACAGCTTTATAAAATCACGTTTATGTACAGCAGTTTCAGATATATAAAATGTAGAGGAAAAGATGACAGATCGAGACTGGACATATGAGCTAAGGACATATGAGCTAGACTTAGACACATGAAACTATTTCATCCATTCACTCACTTCAGGAAGAACATACTGGAGGCCTGAAGAGAGCAGGATACATCACTGTCTATATAAATATATAAATGCCATTTAATATCTAAATCTAAAATTATTGAATTTAAAAAAATAGAATGATGGTCACAGTACTTACATAAGATAAACTATATGAGTAAATATAAAAATAATTATATGGGAAAAGCATACTATTGCTGGATTGTTTTAAGATACTAATTCTTTAAAAGTATATTAGGCAAAAAAAAGAAAAAAGATGTAAAAGCCCACTTGTTTGGGGAGGAGAGCAATAGAAATGTGGCAGAAAAAGGAACAAATGGTCTATTCTTGCCTATCGTCAATATTAAACTTGACCTTTGTCATTAGATATTATTTGTTCCCTAGCTTCCTCCATTATTCAAATAACCAAACATTATATTTGCTACCTAAAATGTTCTATTAAAAACCATTGAACAGTACATAGTTTCTGAAAATTAAATTACTATTGATATCCTTGGAATTAAAAATTAACAGACTTAAGTGCGTTGTATAGAGCTTTTTGAATGCTGATATAAAGGGTTGTTAAGAAACACTGCCAATCTGTGAGCATGGAAGGTATTTACATCATCACATCATCTTCAAGTTCTTCTTCACATTATCATTTGAAGGTCTCTTACTTCCATGAAAGATACATTTCAAAACTTTTTCACAGAATTGTGAACTCCATATACAGGCTTTGTATGTTGGCATTGAAATAAATTGAAATAAATGGATTATAATTTCAAAAAAGTAGCATAATTTTCTGCATGGATGTTTCCTACTTTGCATTAATGCTCAGGTACTAAATACAGTAACAGAACATACCATTGCTTTCCATGGATCTTCTCTTAAATCAAAATAATTTCAGCAATATAATAGAATTTTTCCTCCTATCATATTTAAGATACTGAATTTGTTGTTCCTTATTGCATCAAAACTCCAACTTTACTTATACGACTGTAAATAGATTAATTAAAATAGTATGACATATTACTGATGCAGGAATTAAATGATGTTTTAAGGGACAATGCATAGTTACAATGTGCTTAATGCCATCATCTCCCTCATAAAATCTGTATTTTTCAGATTATGTAGGATATGAAACAGGATTTCTTTTTAGTTTTTTCCAAAGTATCTCATCTGGAATAAACAGACTTCCATATATATGTATGTATGTATTTGTGTGTGTGTGTGTGTGTCTGTACACACACACAAAAAGAAAAACTAAGCAGTTGTATTCTAAAATATAATGAAATGTACTTTGTAAAACACAAATGAAACACAAGACATTTGATTCTTAGACTATTCTTAGTATAATGTAAATTATTTAATAATAATTAGGTCACAGAAACAGGAGTGCATGTTGTCGGCTGGGAAGGCCATTCAATTTTACAAGACATGCATATATTTGTTTGTTAAATCTGAAAAGGAACAATATTTACATGGCAAAATACCCCTGCATATGTACTATGTTCAACTATATATTTCAGTGAGTGTAACAGAAGTTTGATTTTAAATGTGTTCTTTTTGAATGTAAAACCATATTTAGAGCTAATATTTAAGTATTTCTATATCTTACCTAGATTTTGCTGGAGAAGTTTAGTCATTTTACACAAGTAGGACTGGATATTCTCTCACTCCCAAGCCCTGCTTGCAGGCCCATACTATATTTACCCTAGCTGATCTCTGTTATTTTGGGGCTGTGTAAACTGAGAAAAATCTAACTGGTATTGAATAAAAGCAGTTCACTCTGATTTCTGGATACATATCCAGTCAATATTTGTATTTCACTACTGAAGGAGTTAATTGAACAGGCTCATGTGTAATGGAACACATTCTACAATAACCAGATGCTATACAGCCTTGTATAGAATTCTAACAAATGAAGGGGAATTCATTTTAAGAATTACTTTATTTTCTATAGCTATTACAGAGATGGCATTTACAATGTTGCATTGTAATATTAATAGTTCAAATTAGGAGTGCTTTAATGTTTCAATTATATTCCTAGTCATAAGCAATATTCTAATGTATAATTGCTTACTACTCCCAAATTAATAATTGTTAAATTAATATTTATTTTATTTAAAATTAACTGAACATGTATTTTGTATTGGCATATTGCGACAACATGATGGATTAAAAGACTAGTTTCCTCTTTAATTCCTAACTCAACATTGTAATTTATGCATATGAAGCAGATCTCTGGATAAAGATGGTTGCTAGCAAGGAATCCTGGGAAGCAGAGCCTCATTTTTGTGAGTAAAGTGGGTTTGTCAGAAGTGAAGCCTGCAGCAAGCCACATCCGGTGATGGAGTGATCAAAAAGAAAGCTTTGGAAAGGCCACCTAGTCAGAGTTATTTCGTTCAGTGTACATACAGCCAGCATGAGTGTTAAACAATGACTCTAGCTAGTAGAGTGGCCATGAGAACACAGTGGTATTGCCTCTCTCGCTTTTCAGCTCTATTCTCCCGGAAAATGGTAAGACTTGTGGACATATTTGCCAGATGTAGCAGGTAGGTATGTGTTGGGTATACTGAACAAAAACACAGCAAGGATTTAAACAACTGAAAATTTATTTTATTGAATCATAAGAATAATATTAAATAATTAAATTATACTAATAGCTATAGTATATTCACAAAAATATTTGAATTTATCCATTCATGTTGGATATAGCAACATGCTCTTATCTATGCAATAAAGATTTCTTTCCTTTCCCCCTCACAATTAAAATGCTATAACTCCTTAGAATTACACATTAAAATATAAAATATTAATTGTTGAAAAAATTCTTTAATCTTAGAATAGTATGAAAGTAACAGAAAAAGCACGTGTACAGCTGAAGAGAAGGTTCCAGTACCCAATCTGGTAGCTCACACCCACCAGTAACTCCAGGTTTGGAGCATCTGATGCTTTTTCCTGGCCTGTGTGGTCAACTGCACACACACACACTCACATAATTAAAAAATAAATAAAATTTAAAAGGGAAAAGTGAATTCACAGGTCAACTTCAAATTAGAGTCAGTAGATGGGTATTGTGGAACACACAGTTCATCTCTGTACTCAAGAGGCAATGCCAGGTGGATCCCTGTTTTTAGGCCAGCCTGGTCTACAGAGGGAATCCAGGACAGGTAGGGCTATACAGAGAAATTCTGTCTCAAAAACAAAAACAATAACAAAAGGGCCATTTCTATATTTAAAAGTAAAGACCACAAGGTAAACAAATTTGGAAAATTTGGGGAACTGGATGCAGCTGAAATTTTATACTAACACATAGAAAAAAAATTAAGTTTTCTTTAAAAATCACTCTAGGGTTATTAAAGCAAAAATGAATATTTTCTAAAAAGACAAAGATAAGTAAGGGTATAAGACAAATATGAACAGAAGCAGAAAGGTACACTATGCTCTTCCAGTCTCAATTTACTGCATTAGATTTTAAAGGTAAAATAAACATGTTCCATATAAAATGTACTGGTTTAAGTGATGACAAGTATAACACTACATAAAAATTCATGATCATAACAGAATTCTAGAATATTCTTCATGTGAAAATGCTGAATTTTTTTGTTTGCAGAATGGATGAATGCTGATGACATAGCATAGTATAAGCAGACTCCCAAGACAGTAGATGATGGGGATGAGGGGCAGGGCAAATGTAAATTCCACACGTTCACAATTTTCAAGCGGCCAACACCCGACAGTGGTGTGTTCTTACTAAAGTACATACTTCTATGTGTTGAAACTTAGCATAGCACTTACGCTGAGGGAGGAAGAAGCATGTGGTTGCAGAGCCCCTAAGGGTTCAAGGGAGCCCTCCATGGAAGTCTGGCCGCTGAACACTTGCAAACATTAGAAAGTGTATCTAAATGAGGACGTTTTCCTTCTAAGGAATGAAACTAATGATGGTTCTGATAGCCTGGGGCAGAGCTCACCACTTGCACTTTCATAGCTTATGCAAATCTATTGGAGGCTACAGTCTCAAACCCAGCACTGCACTGTGTCAATCAAACTAACGGTGTGTGTGTGTGTGTGTGTGTGTGTGTGTGTGTGTGTGTGTGTGTACACACGATACACACATAAACACACCATCACTTATACATACACACACACACATATTTTTATAGAATACACTAGAAATAAAACAACAAATGTTTATAAACAATCTTCAAATAATATGTAGTTCCTGAAAAACTGTGAAACTGGAATAAAAAGAAAGATTATTAGACTCAATCTTTATCCCAGTAAATCCTCAAGTGGCTAATTTACACAGTTTGCATGCATAAATAGTAAGTAGCCATGGACACCAGCCGCACTGGGGGTAATAACAATAAGACAATAGAAACATGTGCCAACTGTAATAGGCTTTGAATTATAAGTATTTTATTTCCTAGATGAATAACCTAAAAATTGCCAACAATGAAATTACCTTGATAAAACATATTAGAATTAAAGAATTAAACAAGGTCCAAAAATGTGCAAATGTAATTTTTTTTTTTTTTTTCCTGAGGCAGGGTTTCTCTGTGTAGCTCTGATGTCCTGGAACTTGCTCTGTAGACCATGCTGGCCTTGAACTCATAGAGATCTGCCTGCCTCTACCTCCTTAGTGCTGGGATTAAAGGAGTGTGCCACCATCACCCAGCAGTCAAAAGTGTCTTTAGAGCATTTGAAAATTGTATTACATTTATTTATTATTCAGTGTGTGTATGTGCATGGGTGTGTGTGCTCTGTTTATTTTTCTGTGCATATATATGTGTGTGTGTGTGTGTGTGTGTGTGTGTGTGTAAGTGATGGTGTGTTTATGTGTGTATCATGTGTATGTATATATGTGTGCATGTGTGCTGTATGTGTACATATGTATGTGAAGTGTGTGTGTGTATACTCATATATGTGTGTGCACGTGAGTGTGTATTGTGGTATGCAATTGTGGTGTATAATGTGTGTATAATGTGAGCGTGTGTGTGTGTGTGTATGTGAGTGTGTGTGTGTGTGTGTGTGTGTGTGTGTGTGTGTGTGTGTGTGATGTGCACAGCGCAGTGCATCTGTGGAAGTCAGGACAACTTAGAGGAACCATTCCCTCTTTCCACAGTGTTGGGCGTAATAACCAATCCCAGGCTGCTAAACTTGGCATTAAGCACTGAGCCATCTCTTGGGCATAGTCTTCATAATTTTAACTTTATTCTTGTTATTTACAACAACATGGATACAGTTGAAGATCATTATTTTAAGTGAAATAAGGCAATTAAAACAGGATAATAAATGATTTTATTTTAATGTGGAATCTAAAAGTAATGGTTCTGAAGAAATCAAGAACGGGATGATGAACTTGTAAAAGTAGGTGTCAGACTTTGTTGAGTCCTCATAGGAACCCTTACCCATGAGGAGGAGTGGACTGGGTATGGGCTGGGTGGGAGGAAGTGAGAGGGGGTGGGACGAAGAACTGTTTGCAATGTTAAATGAAGTTTAAAAGAAGAAATAAGTTATAACAAGTAGGTGGCTCTGGATTAGTGGAGATGGATTAGTGCGCCCCTGCTACAGTTAGATCTGGCATTCTGCTACACTACAGAGAGACTACACTCAATGATAAAGATCTGTGTGCTTTTAAATGGAAGGATAAAGATAATTAAGGTCTTGACAACAAAGCAAGTTCAATGACGTAATTTCACCATGGTTAAAATGTTGCACAATATACACAGGTATTGAATCACTTTACTATGTGTATTTCAGTGTTTTATATATTAGTTAAGCAAGTATTTTTAAAGGAAAGAAAATATATATTTTTTGATAAACATGGATCGTTCTTGGGTCTCAGTAACTCTCACACCAGGCATTAGAAATCACCCATGCCAAACAGTCTCTTAATGCTATAATTCAGTTTAACATAAGGGGAAGTCCCTTTTAAGATGTAATGGAAATGGATATTAAATTTCAAGAAACAACATTTGCTTTACTGCAGAAAACCAATGGTCGGAGTGCTGACATGGAGCAGCCCCTTTACAGGAAGCCTCCCTCCCAAGGAGCCACTGTAGTTCACCACCAAGGAGTGAACCCTGGTACAGTAGCACACGTGATTCTCAGCTATCACAGGGCATGGCATTGGATGTGGGCCTTAAAACTTGACAATTTTGCTTTCTCTAGCTGAAAACATTAAAAAAAAAACCAATAATTTGTTCTATTTATAATTGCTTTCAACCACCGATAATAAATAGCACATAAAGCATATACCATGAATTATTATAAACCACTCCAAACACAATGTAGCCGATATAGTGAGATAATTTATTTTAGATGAACAACAGCAAAACTCCCGGGAAAATGAATAATTCACTTGTTACACAAGACCAACTGACATTTGCTTCTTTGGGTTGTAAGGATTCTGCATTTACCAAATAAAAACTGCATGCTAAAAGGTACTAGTATGGCAGCAAACAAACCCAGTTTTATTATTTTAAAAATAATTATAGCAGATTCTATTACTGTATGAAGCCTATATTGCATCCCCTCACCCTAGAATCAGACTAAATTAAATTATCAAGAATCATTAGACTTCCAAAGTGATATGCAAAATGCCATCCTAGAATTAGTTTTAAAGAGGACAAGACTACCAAGAAAAAAACAACTAAATATGTATGGGAGCTCTGCAGAGTGGCCAAAATATCTCAGACCGGTCAAAACTTGAAATGATCAATATAATAAAATAAAGCAAATAAATCAATTCCATTTAATGAAATAAGATATCTAGGTTGTGCTTACTTCATTTGGAATGTACTTAGAGAAAGATTTCAAGAATAGGTTAAAGGGTTTGGAAGGCTCCATTTTTTTTTTCTAATCACTTGGGGAGTTCAGGAAACAGAGCAAGCTAGCAGCACAAGTTAGGCCACTGGGTAATCTGTGCCCTATATGTAAAAAAATCCCGATCCTACACGCTTCATAATTGCCATTAAATATACTATGTAACTTATCCTCCATGAAACTTCACCACAAGAAATTTACTCCATCTGGTTGGATTCTTACTTCTGATCATCGTTCCTGTGGACCAGTGAGAGGAAGGGGCAGATGGGCGACAGAGAGGAAATACCTGTAAGGCTACTAAGAACTCTGGAGCCCATCATGTCACATGAGCAAAAAGAACAAACATTTACCTTAAAGATCAATAACAAATAAATAAAAAAATAAAAGCTGGTTTTCCTTCTCTTCTGTTTTGCTTGCCTCAAGTTAATAAAACTACATCTTTTTTTTTTTTTTCCCTCAAGGTGGTGAGGACTTCCCCTTTACTTCACAAAAGAAGTACCTCTTAACAACCAATTGGCCTTCACAAACACTCTTCATATAAGGCCACTAAGAGACAAACAGGTTCAATATGTCTCATCAACAAATAGAAGTGATGTCTAAAGTGTTTTACTTGACAACCCATATTCCACAAAGCCAGCAGTTATTTACAAGTTCCCAGAAGACTCTGCGGAAGGAAGACCATCTGATCCTTAGAAAATGGATTTGTCAGGTGAGCCTATTTTTTATTAGAAAAATTATACCACTCTGTGATTAGCTAACCAAAGATTAAGTCAATATACACCAGAACAATTTACCTATATATAATTAGATTGCCCTATTTCCAGTAAGGCCATGCACCTTGTACCAGGCAAGTGTAAATATCATTGGTTGAAAAAGAGTTGCAAACAAGCTATAAAATGTCATTGAGTCATTATCTTAAGACAAAACCCTTAAAGTGTTTCCAGGTGGCTCCATATAAACTGGCTCCTTCAGTTTGAGAAAGGCTACATTCTAAATAAACAACTGATCACCATTACATACTTGTTTTGCTTTGAGGGAGGCCATGAATTATCATCATAATGTACATAGCAATGACCTGTACTTGAGCGTATCAGTCTTCAAGACAAATGTGATCATGGTGACATGTTGGAGAACAAAGAAACTGGAGCATAAATTAAATCATGCTTCCAACTAGAAGTGAACTCGTGGCCTTTCTATGACTGATTTCTGTTATGAAAGCTTCCCCTACATTCTCAAACACTTATCACCTAACATTCCAACTCCACATACTCCATGCTGGTGTTCTGGAATCTTTTTTTTTTATTACTTCTTCACTACTGGTTAGAGTCGTGAAGCACACTGAAGTTAAGATGACAGGAGGTAGATAGGGATATTGTGACAGGCCCAAGGACATGTTATGTGGAAAGGTAGTTAAACTAACTTTGTTTTTTAACACTGCTTGAGCTCATCAAATTAAATATTTTTTTTAAATCCAGCCCTGTCAAATTCATGTAGTTTCACATGTGTTAGGAAGTTTCAGCCACTAATTTTCAATTCAACTTGTAAGCTAAACATAGAACTCTATTCTAAGTCATTGTCCTAAGCAACCAAACTAAACATTTAACTGTCTACTAGAGATCTCCTCTTAGATGTCCTTGAGCAATGTTTTGCTATAAATGTTCTTGACTTTTTAGAACCCTTTGTCTGAAGCACGGTACACTACCCACAGCCACAACAGTACAAAGATTTCACTGTAATCCTAATTGCTACCTCCCATTGAATCTGATGACTCTCTGCTCCCTATGCTTTGGCTTAATCTTTGTTGACTCAAACTTTATGGTTTACATTTCTGCCTCTTGTCCTCCATGTTAAATATCCTTCTAATAAAGTTTCTCCTCTTTAACAATTTTATAACCATTTCTCAAGTGCACCAAATGCATCATACATGAACAGTTCATATTGTTAAATCTGGTAGATCTTCTGATGAAATTTTTAAAAATGTTGCCATAATGTTATCTTTTTGTTGACATATACCAGGAAACCACTTTTTAATTCCACTGAATTAAGCTGACTAATCCATATGTTTTGGCCATCATGGGGAAAGACTCAACAATCTATCCAAACAAAAGTTTGTGAGAATTTCTTCATGTCTTTTTTTTTCCTTTGGTTTATGATTTTGGTCATACTTTTTATATGCCTGGATCTTTCTCTGCAGATTAACCATTCATTTAATAATGTTATCTGTTCTTACCTGAGAAAGACAAAGTAAACTCAGAGACTACAGTTTTGATCTGCATTATTTTAGTACTCCTCCTCAACTGAAAATTTCCAGTTTTTCCCTTTGACTGTCCTCTTTATTGTTAGTTTTAATATAATAAAAGGCCTATCTCATCTTAGCAATAGGAAAGGCTCAGAGAGTAGGTTGCCTTTTTTTTTTCCTTTCAAGGCATCATATTGGAAACTAAAGTGAAGAGAATGACATAAAATATTTGTAGTTTCTGACCCAGAGAGATTCACAGAGGTCCAGAATTTTTTTTTCAGTGTGTATATATAAATTATTACCCTTAAAATTATAAAACAAATACAGATCCAGGGTGTGGTATGAACAGTAAGACCTGGGCTTTTTAAGAAGAGTAAGACTAAAAATGGAGAAAAGAGAAAAAATGCTTAGAACATATCTACAAT
Organism: Cricetiscus sungorus; assembly: GCA_030556225.1. Classification (NCBI taxonomy): domain Eukaryota; kingdom Metazoa; phylum Chordata; class Mammalia; order Rodentia; family Cricetidae; genus Cricetiscus; species Cricetiscus sungorus. Next base: position 42,704,190 of record JANBXA010000031.1, read on the forward strand.
ATTAGTTTCTTAAATCTTGTCATAGTTACATAAATGAGATTTCAGCTTAGATTCATTGACTTACTGGAGAATCTTTTATAGGTGACTATATTATGCTATACATTATCAGACCTACACTAGCAGTTTTGACCACACAATTCTGACCTCTGGGAAAAAATACTCTGAGATAGAACCTAAAGGAATCTTTTGGAAAGCTTCATGGTACCTCCAAAAAGAAAGCCATTTCAACACCAAAAGTTGTCTGATTATCAGATTCTAGAAAGACTTATCCATGGTCTTAAATACCAAAGTCAACAACATACAGTCAATGAATTTAAAAATGGAAAGTACTTATAAACATGGCGTTTAAAAGTACTAGTGTATTCATAATGTGTTACATGATTAAAAGCTTATTTAACGTTTAGAAGTATAATAGTTGATCATTTAAATAACTCAGACATATATTTGAGCTAACTAAAGATGAATTTTTTAGAAGAAGAAAGGAAATGAATAGTAGTGTGTAGGAAACAGAGAATATGGCCATTGTTGCTACTCACTGGAGCTGGAAAAAAACCAAAAAACAAAAAACAAAAAAAAACCAGAGAACTATGGAGAAATTTAAAAATAGCAACTAGTGTTTCAGACTTTATAATCATTCAGTCTTATGACCAAACATTAGCATTCAGCTAATTATATCACTATTGAAATATACAAAGGAGAGTTTTAGTATGATAGAAGTTTTCTCAACTTAGCATTCTAATTAGTTCCACTGATGTGAGATACTGATATATAAGATGGAAGTCTGACATTTCAGACAGAGAAGAGCAATGGTGAGCCAAATACAAACTAAAACAACATGCTGCCAATATGATTTGTGAGCATTATATTTATAAATATTGAAGCATTTTAAATATAAATATATAAAATCACAAATAGAACAGTCCATTAATTCACCTGCAAAATATTTTGTGAAGGTGAATAAAATATATCATCTGTATAAGTCCAACTTGATTAGGCAAATAATATGGTGCAAAATAAAACAATGCAATGCTTTAAAATCTGAAAACAGATTATGAACATCTAGTATTTGCCATTCTTTATTATCTTTTCCAAATAATGTTGCAATTGCAGAAACTAATTTAGTAATAGTGATCAAAACATATATAAGGGATTAGAAAATGTATAATTGATAATGAGTATTATTAATACTGGTTTTTATAGACAGGCTATCTCTGTATAACCCTGACTGTCCTAAAACTCACTCTGTACACCAAGCTGCCCTCGACCTCACAGAGATCTGCTTGCCTATGCCTCCCAAGTGCTGGGATTGAAGGTTTGTGCCACTGTCACCTAGTGAGAATAAACAATCTCATATCCATTTCACGTAAGTTTTTCTCTCTAGGCTAAATATTCAACTACATTTAAATGATACGAGATAAGTAGAGGCAATGTTGCCATTAATTAATAAACAGAGAAAAGCAACTGAGGTCATAGAACGATCTCCTGATTACCACTCTTCCCTCTTTCACTTACATAGCCAATTGCAATATTTTACTGGGGGCATTCCAATCCAAGAGAAAAAAAAAGTTCTTTTAATATAATGCCAAGTAGTGCTTCGGGAAATAATTAGCGCTTAAGTTGAGAAAATCAGTGGAATTTGATCTAATATTTAATTATATATAAATAATTTATTACTAAACCTCTAACAGAACCACGTATGGAATCTATTCTATAAACAAAATCAAAATATTAAAAATCTTAACACAAATACATTTGTTACATTGCTCTGTATTTGAATGTTCAGGAAGGAAAAATTTACTTCCTCAGCAGAAGAGTTCATTTCTTGGTATCATCAACTCATAATATTATCTAGCATCTATTCAACAGTACAGTAAAATACTCACTACTTTATAAGTCAGTTATGCAAATGCTTGTGAGGTTGATCATGGTTATACATGACCTCAATACCAGTCACCCTTAAAGAGCAAGAGACTCACACAAAAGCAAACAGGCAAAAATAACAAAAGCAAATTAAAATCACATTAGTTTAAAAACATTAAATATATGACAAAAGATAATATAATTTTATAACAAGATAAGAAATTTTTAGATGTCTTTACTCCTTCCTTTTAAGTATTATATCATATAATATGTACAGAGTCATTACATATGTCAGGTATATTCACCATAGAAATCCAAACTCTCATCAGGATTCATGTTAGGAATGGAGTAAATTCAAAAGAGTTGTGGTCAACTACATTACATTAGATGGAGAACTTGCATGGGATTAAACATGTGTGAGGTACATGCCAGTGTGGAGGGCAGAAGTCAATGTCAAGTGGTTTTCTAAATCAGTCTCCAGGTTCTTTGGTGAGAATGTATCTGTCATTCATCTATCAGATTGGTTACACCAGCTGAGCAACAATACTGCAGGGGTTGTGGTAGGATGACAGACATCTGCAGCAACACCAGCCCCTTAAGTGAGTGCTGGGAGTCAGAACCCAGGTCCTCATGCTTGGGTAGCAAGCACTTTATTCACCAAGTCAACTCCCCAGCCTAGACACTAAAGCTTTAATAGGATTTAACAACTTCTGGGTAATTAGAATTTAAGGACTTGTCTGAGCACAACTTGGTTTCTTAGTCCAATTATTTTCTTTACATTATATAACACTCTCTGCCAAGTTCTCTATCAATGTGTACATAAATAGATAATATCTCTCAAATATAATAGTAGATTTTTTAAATTTCTTGTATAAGGGTTAGAACAAACTATTTATTTACTATGTTTAGTGTCATTTTCACAAAGTAACACTCTAGAAAATTGGAATTATAAAATCAGTGTCATTGTTTGATGAATTAAAAAGTAAAAGGTACAACTGACATACTACAGGGAAATTGATGATGAACTTGCATATTTTTATTTTATTTTTTCTGTTTTTGAGATTATAATTGCAGCATCTTCTCCTTCACTTTCCCACCTAAAGTCTCCCATGAACCTACCCGGCTCTCCTTCAAAGCCACAGCCAAATTATTTTCAAGTAACAAATACTAATTCTTATTTTAACTCTAATACCACTCAATAAACCATAAAACAAACAAAAAAAAAACATTCTGTATTCATTGACAGATGGTCCTTAATACTCATTCTGCATGATTTCAATCACATATATACTCTTTAGAATAGGTACAACATCACAAGTAAACCATCTACGTTTAGAGGAAAGATTAGACCTTTATAAAAAAAAAAGGTTAGTATGGGGATGGCAACAAGGTTCAGCATTGGGGAGCACCCCCTACTTTTGCAGAGAAACTGAGTTTTGGTTCAAGCATCTACATGACAACTCACAACCATTTGCAACTCTAGATCTACGGGATCTGATTGCATATTCAGACTTCTTTGGGAATCAGACACACATACAGAGCACACACATACATGAATACACACATACATGTATATACACATATGCCCTTAAACATAAATTTAAAGCAAATTAAAAACAGAGAAAAAAACACCCAAGCTTTCATCTATGAAAGGGAAAAATGTGTATTTTTCACAGTGTTATCGTACAAATTAAGATAATTTTTGAAAGATGGTTAAAAGACAGCACAAATTTTAGTTCAGTTAAATCTGTTATTTGAATACATTAATAGTGTTGCATAACCTATGAGTTGTAATATATGTGTGTGTGTGTGTGTGTGTGTGTGTGATTATAAATTATTTGGAAGGCAACTCTACTTATTTTATATTTTTTATTCTCCCTTCATGATATTATATGTTCTACCATGCAAAAGTAATACACATCTAAACATTGAAGCACACACTGAGACACATACAGAAAATGTTGGTTCAGAAACAGACAATTAGGAAGTCATTTCTTATTCAGAAAGGCCAGTAAGCAGCCAGTAGATATCAGAAAAGCATAACACCCATTACCACCTTGCTACATATAACTAATGTTTTGCTTTTGTCATGTAACATTCTCTTTATATGTGTTTAATACAGTCTCAGTTAGACAAAAATTTAATGTAATTTTTAATACTCACATCAAGATCATCCTTAGCATTGTAGTAGACAACTTCATTGCTCTAAAAAGGGGAAAAAAATTGTGTTGATCATAGAGTATAAACAACAAACACTAGACCTACTAGACCTAACAACACACTTTTGACTATTTTAAGTAACAAACTCCGTTTGGACTATTTGAACTAGCATGCAATATTGTTTTAAATTATATACCATGAAATCTGTAGAACGTCTAACATTTTTAGACATACAGAAGCAGTATACTAGCACAACCATAATAGCACATCTTGCAGCAAAGACGTAATCTCAGTATAGGACTAAGAAACATGTCCATGCAAAAGACCATGAGGATTTCACAGTGGCTGTACCCTTGGCATACACAACTAAATACATAAGTATGATAAATAATGAACATTATTAAAATTAGGTAAGACAATTTTTTATATTAGTGTTAAAAAGTTTTTAATCTTCATATATAATTCTCCACAGTGTCAACTCTTGAAGACATAATATGTAATGTCAGAAAATATTCATGAAATTTAGGTGACTGAAGTCAGATAGCAAGGGTACCCAATTATGTGTCACATTATATACCTATAAAATTATATGCTACTGGTACTTTGACCTAGGTGGTGGTGGCACACACTTTTAATCCCAGCATTCTGGAGGCAGAGACAGGTGTATTTCTGTGAATTCAAGGTCAGACTGGTCTACAGAGCCAGGACTATACAAAGAAACCCTGTCTCAAAAAAATTTTTTCTCCTATTCTTGTAAAGTTGTAAATTAGTGTCTATACTTCTGCAAGAATAAACAATTGACAGCTTCTCTGAATATACTGAAAATGTGGGGTTTTTTTTAGATTTAGTTTATTTTATGTGTGAGTGTTTTATCTCATGAGCACACGTGTACCATGTACATGCTTAGTGCATGTGGAGGACAGAATAGGGTGTGCTCATGTATATATGTGCACACCTAGTGTGTGCAGAGGACAGAAGAGAGTGTGGCACCCTGGAACAGATGAGCTGCCTTGTAGGCTCTGGAAATTGAATTCAGAACTACTGCAAGTGTAACTAATGCTCTAAATTGTTGATCCATCTCTCTGGCCTCCAAATACTGAAAGATTAACTAGAACCATAAACTGTGCTGCAGAAGGACAATATAAAAGCACAAAAAAAAATGATTGTCAGGGATTTCAAATTCCTTTTCTTGCATTGAGAGTCTAGTTCTGTATATCCGCTGTAGTAAGTTGGAAACTATATACAAAGACAAATTTTTCTGTGTCTCATAAATGTTTACTAGCATGGATAATCCTAAAATGGTATTAATAGCAAACTTAGAACACCCTGTTTTAAACAAAACAAACTTAGTAGGGCTCTATTTGTAAAAACATACTAAGTTGACATGCAGGCCACACCAGTCAGGAAAACAGGTGAGTGACAATTCTGCCAGCTGAGCTGGTTCATTACCCAAATTCTGTTCTTTAAGACACATCCCACAGCCCTGTCCTCACAACCCCACCACTGCTGAGCAATGCCCACATCTCAGAGGATTCCTATTGCTCAGGTGCACACCAGTCAGAAGACTAAAGGAATGACCCCTCCCCCCACAGCCAAACTGCCCCACTCCTCAAATTCTATTCTCCAAGACCTATCCCACCGCTCTTGTCCTCCTACTTCATCACCCCCTCCACTTCTGGGTTCTGCTCCCACCCTGGCTGACTGCAACTGCTAGGTACGGGCCATGTCAGAAGAAAAGGTGAGTGACCCACGTGCCAACTGAACTGCTGGCTCCCTAGAATATGTTCCCAAGATGCATCCCACGGACCCAACTCTCCCACCTCATCATCTTTCTTGTGGCCAGGCCTTCCCACCAACTCCAGATGACTTCACCTGCTCATGTGCAAGCCACAACAGTCAGAGGACAGAAACCCTCTTACGGCAACAAATACTAAGCTGCCAGAAGTCCAACTCCCAACATGGACAGAGACTCCCTAATAGATCAGAGATCACAACAGACACCAAAAACCCAGGCCACAAGACTAGAAGGCTAAAGAATAAACAGAAAACAAGGAGAAGACACACACACACACACACACACACACACACACACACACACACACACACACACACCAAAGACAGACTCAGAAATGGGGACCTAAACCTAATCATCCCAAATCCAGGTGCCTAAATGCCAGTGTAAGAATACAATAAGCAATAGCCCAGACAATCTGGCACAACCACATCCTGACAGCAAGAACTGAATATGCTAACATATTCTCCTGTAGCAGAAGGACAAGAAAACAACCTTAAACCAACTTTGTGAAGATGATAGAGGACCTTAAAGAGGAAATGAAAATCTCCCTTGAAGAAATGGAAGGAAGGTAATCAAAAGTTTTGAAGAAATCAGCAAACCCAATAAAAAATGCAGAGAATAAACCAAACATAGGTGAAGGAAACTACTCAAGACTTGGAAATTGAAGTTGAAACAGTAAAGAAAACACAAACTAAGGGAAACTTAAAGCAATTCACCCAAAATCAGAGACTAGACAAGGGTGCTCACACTCTCCATATCTATTCAATATATTCAAAGTTCTAGCTAGAGCAATAAGACAACCAAAAGAGATCAAGGGAATACAATTTGGAAAGGAAGAAGTCAAAGTATTGCTATTTGCAGATGATATGATATGGTATGATAGATACATAAGCAATCCCAAAAATTCTAACAGGGAACTTTTACAGCTGATAAATGCCTTTAGTGAAATGGCTGGATCCAAAATTTACTCAAAAAAAGTCAGTAGTCCTTCTATATATACAAATGGAAAATTGGCTGAGGGTGAAATTAGGAAAACAACATCCTTTACAGGAGACATAAAAATATAAAATATCTTGGGGTTACTTTAACCAAGCATGTGAAGCACCTGTATGACCAGAGCTTCAAGACTTTGAGGAAAACAACTGGAGAAGATTTCAGAAGATGGAAAGATCTCCCATGTTCATGAATCAGTGGGAATAACAGTAAATATGGCCATCTTGCCAAAAGCAATCTACAGACTTAATTCAGTCCCATTACAATTCTGTGCAGACCGGAAAGGACAATACTCAGCTTCACATGGAAAAACAAAAATCAGGATAGCTAAAACAATCCAGGACAATAAAATAATTTTTAGAGGAATCATCCATGATTCCAAGCTCTACTATAGAGCTATAGTAATAAAATCTGCATGGTATTGATATTAAAACAGACAGGTTGACCAATGTAATCTAATTAAAGACACAGAAGTAAATCTATACATATATGGACACTTGATTTTTGACTGAGAAGCCAAAATTATACAATCGGGAAGAAAGGACATCTAAAAAAAATGGTGCTGGCTTAGCTCGATCTTGACAATGTAGAAGAATGCAAATAGATCCCTATCTATCCCCATGCACACACACACAAAAATAGAAGTTCTAGTGCATTGGAGACCTCAACATGAATTCCAGTTACACTGAACCTGATAGAAGAGAAAGTGGGAAGTAGATTTGAAAGCATTGGTCCAGGAGACAACTTTCTGAATATAACACCAGTTAGTAGCACTGACCCTAAAATCAACACTTAATAAATGGGACCTCATTAAACTCAAACGTTTCTGTAAGGCAAAGGACATTTTCAACAAAACAAAATGGCAGCCTACAGAAAAAGAAAAGATCTTCACCAACCCCATATATGATGGGGGGGGGAACTGATCTCCAAAATATATAAAGAACTCAAGAAACTAGACATCAAAGTTCCAAATAATACACTTAAAAATGGGGTATAGATCTAAATAGAGAATTTCCAACAGAGAAATCTCAAATAAAAGAATGTTCACCACCTTTAGCCATCAGAAAAATGCAAATAAAAATGACTCTAGGAGTCCATATTTGATATGGCAATTTCTCAGAAAATAGGGAATCAATCTGCCTCAATGTCCAGCTATACCATTCCTGGGCATATGCTCAAAAGGTACTCTACCATATCACCAGGAATTTTGCTCAACTATGATCATAGTACTTTCATTCATAATAGTCAGCAACTGGAAACAACCTTGATGTCCCTCTGCCAGAGAATGGATAAAGAAAATGTGGCATATTTACACAATGGAGCATTACTTAGCTGTTAGAAACAATGACATCATGAAATTTGGGGGAAAATGGATGGAACTGGAAAGGATCACTCTGAGTGAGGTAAGCTTAAACCCAAAATAACACCAATGGTATGTTCTCACTTGTGAGTGGTATAAGCTGCAAAGTAAAAGGATAAACAGGCTAAAATCCACAGACCTAGAGAAGATACGTAGCAAAGAGGACTCAAGGGAGAGATGAATGAATCTCACTATGAAGGGTGAATCGAATAGACATCGACAGTGGATGGGCTGCTTGTATGGGTTTGCAGATGGAACAGGAAGGATCAAGTCAGGGGAGAATGGAGAGACAGAGTACTGGGAGAGACAACTGGAATCTGGGGGTATCTCTGAGATGAGGTAGAATCCTAGAGCTATAGAAACTCCAAGGAATCTGAGGATGACCCTAACTAAGACTCTTATCAATAGGCGACACAGAGCATGAACAAGAACAGCATCTCCTATAACCAGCCAAGATTTCCAGTGGAGGATCTGGGACACCAGGCCAGGCACAAAACCTTCGACTAACAATTTGTCCTGCCTGCAAAATGTGCTGGGGTAAATATGGCACGGAAATTGTGGGAGTGGCCAAACGATGACTGATCCAGCTGGAGACCAATACCATGAGAGGGAACTCATCCTGACACTTCCACCAGGACCAAGACAGCACATACACCTTAGGATAGAACCAATCACAACTGCCAACAGCAAAACAAAACAAAAACATGGTCAATGAAAAGATTCCTAATGATAATTCTCCTATATTCTGAGACTGGAGCCTGGAGCCTAGCCTAATGGTCATCAGAGAGGTTTCACACAGCAACTGATGCTATTAGATACAGAGACCCACAGCCAATCATTAGGTGGAGCTTGGGAATCTTGAGAAAGGGGCCGGAGGAAGGATTGTAGGAGCCAGAGAGATCAGGGACTCCACAAGAAAACCCACAGGGTCAACTAACTTGGGTTCATAGGGGTACACAGACTGAACCAACAATTTGGGAGCCCACATGGGACTGACCTAGGCCCCTCTGCACATAAGTTACAGTTGGTTAGCTTGAAACTTTTGCGGCCTCCTAACAGTGGCCACAAGTAGGGACTACTTGTAGGTGACAAGTAGGTGACCTAACAGTCGTCAGAAGTAGGGACTACTTCTGACTCTGTTGTCTGCTTTTGGGATCCTTTCCTCCTACCAGGTTGCTTTGTCTCACTGCAACTTGACATACTTGATCTCCATGTGAGGCCTGCCCTTTTATTAAGAGAAAAAGAGAAGTGGATGGGTTGAAGGGGTTTTGTTGGGGGGGGGTTAGCAGAAGAGAATGGAGGGTAAACTTTGGATGGGATGTGAAAATAAACAAAATAAATGAATAAATAAATATAAAACAACCCACATATTAAGTTGTTATAGCTGCTTTATAGGGGAAAAAATATGTGAAAGTCATGGCATTTGGAAAAAAGTAGTTAATGGTGTCACTCTGGGAATCTGGATATATGGCTCTACAGTTAAGTACATGTACTACTCAGTACTGGGAACTGAGTTCAGTTGCCAACAGGAACACAGGATGGCTTGTAACCACCTATCACTCTAAGCCCCGGGAAACTTGAAGCCCTTGTAAGGACTCTGGGAAGTTTTGCTCACTCAAGCAAGCATGTTTGTGTGCTGGTTCTCTCTCTCTCTCTCTCTCTCTCTCTCTCTCTCTCTCTCTCTCTCTCTCTCTCTCTCTCTCTCTCTCTCTCTCACACACACACACACACACAAACACTTATAAATCTTTGGGAAAAACAATCATTTACTTTTTTTCATGTGCTCAGTGTCTCAGTGTATGTTTGAATGTTTTGTTTCCCAATGTACTAAAAACCAACACAGAACTGTCTGTTGTTGATTTGATAAGCATATCTTGAGACTGAGGAGGCTATACTAGTCTCTATAAAGACTAAAGAACCCCAAACTGTAATTATTTGAAAATAGTGTTCATTTCCCTGGTTAAAACCCATAAACTGGAATTTGATTCACAAAGGATTGATTGTACTTTTTAAAATGTCATTTGATTTCTGAAGTGACTGGGCAGTGAACTTTAACAAGCACAGGATTTCCAATTCCTGAAACTTCTCCCAGCATCCCTTGTGACTGAATTAAATATAAAAGCAGGAGACACTCCCAAGTCCCAGAGACCCATACCTAATCTCTGCCCTATTGATTCCAATTGCAATGCAGTCATTTATTTTTCAGAGACAATTTTCCATTTGGAATGCAGATCCTGACAACCACTTAAACACAGAGTAAGTTAGTCTCCATTTTAGACTTCATTTTGGATCATATGCTTCTTGCGTTTACAAAATCAGAACATGTAGAAAACTGAGTGAAGCTATGTTAAATTCTAAGCACTTCAGCTCTATCTTGTCAACAGAAACATTCATGGTATATGTACACCATTGTGGAAGTCAGGAAAAGCAGGAAATAAATTAAACCGTAACCCTCTCTTACTGGAAACAGATCAATTATACAGCATGACCTGTGGGAATATGATTACATTTGAAAGACAGTTCTAGAGTTAACAGACTCAATGGATTAATCAAATTGTCTCCTGTGTGATTATGTAAAGAGGTCCAGCCTTCCAAGCATGAGGGTGTCCAGCATGCTCTCAGAAGATGATCAAGTATGACAAGGCATTCTAAAAGTTACTCAATCTAAAAATTTTTAATCTGCTAAGAAAAATTATACAAGAAATTTAAAGTCAGCCAAGTAAATTTAAGCTCAAAAATTCAAGTTTGAGATTCCTAAAGTATTTCCATTTTTATTGTGATACACATTCACATAAATTTTGTTATTTAACTATACTTTCAGAAACTGTTCATTTCTCCTAAAACTGTTTTGGAAAATAATTAATCTGAAATTTGTTTATTTTTTTTTCCATTTATACCAGGTCTTCTGGGTTTGGGGTGACACCATTATACTTGATACTTTAAAATGAACTAAAGATAATACAATGCAACATATGTGAATATGATTTAAATTTGAATATACTTAATATACAAACTATCTATAAGAACATATAGCTATGTTACACTGAATTAGTCATAAAATTATAATGTAGTCTAAACATCTGTATCCTTTTTTGAAGCCAAATATGTAAAATTTTCTATTTTAAAAGAGTTCGTTCTTAACTTAGTCTTATACATCATCTAAATATATTTATATTTAGGACAAATGTATTTTAGGAGAAGTGAAGACAATGATGAGGCACCAAATAAAATCTCTGTTCTCAGGTTGGGAAGGTGACAAACCTTAATGGAATGAGCAGCACCTGCTGACACACACCTTACAACTATCTATCTTCTCTGCCAGCGAAAGTGATGACTTTAGGACCACCACCAGTAAATGTGATGTGGCAAATGTCACTCGCAGCATATATTTCTTTATTTCCTTACTAAACCTAACTAAAAAGTTCAATTGGTTAATTCACAAGGATGAATCTGTATAAGAATCAGTATTTGGAGACAATTTAACTTTGAATTAGTTACATAATCCTCATCTATAGCAAAGTGACCTAGAATATTAACATGAGCAAATTCATATTAAACATTACTTTGCGGTTCCAATTCATTATATTTTCCTTTAGAAAACAATAATATTTTTGTTTGGAATTTTTGTTTACATATTTTGGACATTGTTTGCCTCAGGAATGACTGAGTATGGGAGATCTCATTATTGGGATAGGATAACATCAATTACTCTTCATGTCATATTCATTTACAGTGGGCATTTCTGCTGCATAAAATCATATTAAAGTTTCTACAGTAATGTTAAACTAAAGCAGCATGCAATAAAGGTTTTCAAGTAACGAATCCACCAATTCCATGCAGAATGAGATAAAGGCACAATTCGTAGAAATAAAGAGTAACTCATTGACTCAAGCAAATTCTATATTCAAAATTTTGATTCAAATAAACTCACTACCAAAAAAATAGTAGAGGGAATTTTCTTTTAAAGAATAAAGCTAAAAGACACAGACTTCATAGAGGGACAAAGTTTCAGGCAGACTCCTTCGCCCTTGACAGGGCTCCAGCCCACCGAGAACTTTGTTTAGGAAGATTTCTGGATCAGTGAAAGCAGTCAGATCCCAAATCTTCAACAATTACTTCAATGTAGGTGGTTCCACGATTTGAATAACTTCTTTACTGCACTTGGATGTAGTTTAATATTTTTCCACATACCTTAGTATGTATTTTATAAAGCAGAAACAATAGCTGTAAATGAGAATGACATGAAAAATAACTGCTGCTAGCCCTTCTTATGACCATCATCATTATTCCGACTCCTTTCTCAGTTCTAAGTGCTGGAGAAAGATGATGACTGATATTTATGTTCTGTCCAAGGGAGCAAAGGCACCCACTTCTGCACCTAAGTGTCATGAAGACCCAGGTGATGTCCAGGAAAACACTAACATGCTACATTAAAGATTTGTTGGTATCTGTAGATAATAGATAATTAGACATTTCAAAGAATTAGCTGTATTTCCACTTTATTAATGAGAAGGTGGGTGAGAGGAGAGATTATTAATCACTTACCTATCCTCACTGAAAGTTCCCAGGGTCCTTCCTTCCAGAAAGTGCTCAGACCAGTATTATTTGCTGGTTTAATTTAACTATAGCATACACACTAAAAAAATCTATTGATTTAGAATAAATTTTGTACGCTAATTATAACTAAATATTTTGATGAAAATTATTGAATATCATCACCTAAGAAAATAATCCAGATAGAAACAGCAGTTTTTAAAGTAAGGAAAAATATTATGAATAAAGCCAGCAATAGCTTCAACTAGATTGTGGATTTGTGAAACTTGCCAAGGGCTATTTCTCATAATTAAGTTATCTCAGATGACATAAACAAATTGTTTTGCTTCTGATTTTAACCAAGTAAGTTAGATGTGTATTATCTCAAAATAAATTTACTTATATGGTCCATTCTAATATGATACTGCTACTTGGTGAAATTTAAAACATCCCCTAGTAAGCTGAGAGATGAATTACTTTAGTCTCTTGGTGTCTATTGGGAATCAAAAATCAAATCTGGGCAATGGGCTACTCCATCTTAAAAATGCATATTATGAGTGACAGCTCATGCATGCCAGTTTCTTATAAAAGTTTTCTCTGATGAATAGCTATGTTAAAATCTGAGGTCTCAGAACTAAGCTCCTCTGAAGAAATGAGATCCTTTTATGGGTGACTTAAATATTGGAACCAGAATTTATGAATGTATAATCCACAGCCGAAATGCATCATGTTCTCAATATTCCAATAGAGACCAACTTTCTGTAAAATTTGATAATTCCTTTTCTTTGATGATGCCCTGGGATCTATACAGCCTGATATATTACATAAGCTGTATTTTCTATATTGTTTTCCTTTTAAAGCAGGATTTTGATTTTTATTATTCCTGACTTTCAAATTAAAATAAGATGAAACTATGGATATTCATCATTAAAAATGACACATGGTTATAATTTTTGCATGCCAAGAATCACAGTTTTGCTTGTTATGTCTTAGTCAAATTGTGTTAAAGTATATTAATAAGGAATTGGCCCAGAAACGATAGACCTAATGTCTAATGTCTGTATCTGAAACAAATGTAGTGGGTGTGGAATGTGAAACTGGCTCCACTGCAACACTATGGAAACCAAAAAAATTTAGGGACCAGTAAAGTAGGCTTAGTTTGCATGTGTGTGATGTGGGAATATGTTTTAACGGTGCAGCCCTTTCAAGCACTCTCACAACATAACATTGATTTGTTGTGAAGATGTCATGAGCAAGTTGAGAACATGAAGTTGGTAAGAAAAGGAAAGAAAAAACATGAGCAGAGTTGTATTTGGTTGTCAGTGTCACCAAGAAACTGGAGTGAAGACATTAGGGACATCCATGTCTGTGTTATAGGAGAAGAGGTATGCATACTGGTGTGTAGTGTGACAGTTTGTTCATATTGTGTGTAAGAGAAAATAAATGAGGGAATTATTGGGAAAGTGTTAGCTATGTGACATTCACAAATGTTTACCACTATTGTACACATATAAAGAAAAAATCAGGAATACAGATTCATGCATAAAGTTTTAGCATTTTGCTCATAAGAATAGAAGTCTAGGAAGGTTTCCATGCCAAGCCTGCAATGATGCCTAAACATGTGATGTCCCTGTTATTGTTGAGAACGTCATTGTTTAAGAAAAAAAGAAAAGCATGGTATATACTAGCTCAGAAACTAGGATACAAGGAGAATTCTAAGAGATTCATATAAGGTCCCTCACAGAAGGGGGAAGGGAAAAGTTCTCCAGAGCACATGGGGAATGGAGGGGAGCAGTGAGTGGAATGGGAATTAGGAGAAAGAGAAGGGGAGGAGAGGAAAGCACATGGGACTAGGGATATTGAGAGTCAGGAAAGGAATAGACAAGAGGGGGGGAGAGAGAGAGAGAGCATAAAAGAGGGAGCCATTATAGGTTTGAAGAGAAAAACTAACTCTAGAGAAATGTCCAATGACCTACAAGACTGACCCCAACAGCTACCTTATATGTCCTCCCCTCCTTCCCTGATAATATGATTGATAACTAACCTATCTGCCATTATAGAGCCCTCATTTAGTAGCTAATGGAAACAGAATCAAATACCCACAGCTAAACACTGAGCCGAACTACTGGAATCCAGCTGCAGAGAGGGAGTAGTGTTAAGAAAAGGGGTCAACACCAGGCTACAGAAACCCGCAGAGACAGCTGACCTGAACAAGGAGGAGCTCATGGACCTCCAGACTGATAGCTGGGAAACCAGCATTTTACTGACTCAGACCCCTTGGACATGGGTTTCAGTTAGAAGGCCTGGGCAGTCTAAGGGACCTCTGATAGTGGAACCAGGATGTATCCCTGGTATACAAAAGACTTTGGGAGCACATTCCCCATGGAGGGATACTCCCTTAGCCTAGAGGCACAAGAGTGGGCCTAGTCCCTACAACAAATGACTTGACAGATTGTATTGATCCCTCCTGGAAGGCATAACCCTCTCTGTGGAGTGGGGGTCTAGGGTGGTATGGGAGGGAGGGAGAAGGAAATGGGATCAATATTTAAAATAAGAAAAAAGTATATATGTGTGTGTGTGTGTGTGTGTGTGTGTGTGTGTGTGTGTGTGTGTGAAATCCACCTGTATAGCAGTGGCTCTTAGCTGTGTATATGGCAGGCTCCTGCCAACTGATGCTAAACTGACACCAGTGTCTGTCTTTACATAGGGAATTAAGTATTTACCTGTCCCAGCCTCCTCCTAAGCTTCCTACCTTTATGAATGCAGGGTTACTATTTCCTAGAGACAGTGAATTCTTTTGCTAATTGCACTTACCCAATAGTACTTAGTGTTTGAGAAAGTCATTCATCTTATGTTGTTTTATAATTTATTTTAAAGTACAGATTCAACACTGATGTAATTAACTTAATGAAAGAATAAGACAGGGAAACAATGTATTCCTAGTGTAAGCTTGTTTTTATTACTTTACATTTAGTCCTCAGGTGATTTTCATATTTATAACATCATTGGGTTAAGTTCCATTATAGTGCCTTCAAAGTAAAATATTACTAAATATCTTAGAATACATTAACCAATCTTTAAGTCAAAGTCTCCTAAGAGAATTGACAAGAGAAACAAATAATACATCCACTTGTCTTTAATATGCTTAGTTGCACACCTACCCAAAGGGATCCTATCCTTAATATTTATGGTGAAACTACCGACACAGTTGGATATACCACTGTTAGTGAAACAAATAACTGTCCTCCTATGCAATAGGAATGTGAATTATGTCTACAAAGCAGAAATACACATTTAATGGAGAGATTATTTTCTTTCAGATTGAATAGTGACAGTGTTTTACAAAGCCACAAGAGTGTTTTGAATATTGTTAACACTGCACTGTCTGATGAATAGTCATCAAAGGCTAGAGGAGATTATTAAAATTTCACAGTAAGACACTGCACATTAATATTTGGTGATGCACCATTTGTTGACAACAGCCAAGATTTGAATCCATCCTAGATGTCCATCAACAGAATAATGGATAAAGAAAATGTGATATGTATACATAATAGAGTTTTATTCATCTCTAAAGAAAAACAAACTTATCTCAACCATAGAAAAATGTATTCCACTGGAGATCATTATATGAAGCCAAATTAGCCAGGAAAAAAAGACATCAAAACACTCAAAATATATGCAGCTCTTTAGAAAGTTTCAAATAGAACAAATATGTATGTACACAATACATGAACATACAACACATACATACACACAAGATTGAAATAAAATATAGTATAAATCATTCTTGGAACAAAACATGAAACTCCAAGAGGAAATTTACTTCAGAGTTCCTTGGACCTTGGACCTCAAAAAAGATCTTTTTCCGTCAGCATTAAGAGCTGTGCCAATTTATTTCTTAATCTTATAGATGATAATAGTAATCTGCCTTGGAGCTATTCAAGTGCTCTTAAATGAATTTAATAAATAGAAGACTGAGACACTGAGGAATGGCAAAAGTAGGATAAGAGAAGATGAATATGTTATTCTGCACAGGCTCCAAGTCTCCCGGGAATTTCAGCTCATAACTTTGAATATGTCTTGATGCTGGAGGACACATTCTACTTTGCTTTACTCTGCATTTCCAGTGAAGCTTTGATTATAATCATTAAAATGATTAATATTTAATCATGAAAATCTGTCATTTACCATGCTCTTCCTATTGACTTAGACAACACAAAACTCTTCTTGATTTCTGACCGAAGTTAAGAGCACTTGTCCATACAACATGAGGTCCTAGCACTTGACCATACAACATGTATGTAAACATGCAGTAAAGTATGTAACATGCAGTAAAGTGATGTTAAGTTGTCCTGTTCTATCATTAGCACATTTCCAGATGAATCCTTATCAATCTCAGAAAATCATCACACTGATACAAATCATAAAGGCTCACATTATGGAAGTGAATTAATTACTGAGGGTAAGATAATCGGTCAAAATTTAAGGCCTAAAGATTGTTAAAAATAGCACTGCTATTCCAATTCATATCATTTCTTACTGGCCACACGGAGCACAGGAAGAGACACTGGTAGGTTATGCCTAGTGCCTGCTGAGCTTGCATTAAATTGCTCAAACCTGGCAACATCTTCTAGAGACAGAAAAGCCCGATCTCCTCAACAATAGTATGTCAAAATTTAATTAACCTTTTTGGCACATTGTTCTTTGAATTCCCCATTCCTTTTATTTCTCTCTCCACACCGAAACAATGGGTTTCCACACTCTAGTGAATAGGGAAAATAGAATGAATAGTACTAAAACAAACATGTTTGTTTCATTGGAAAGCATGCTATACTTTAGTCCATTTAAGGCAAGAGTCATAAAATCCAGCCTTCTGAAAGCAGAAAGGGAACTCATTTAAAAGTGAGTTATATTATATGCAAGGAAATGGTCTAGGAAGGCTAAACAATAGACTGTTGTCACATAGTGCTTAGAGTATGGCATAAAGAGCACTGTGCTCCTCTTTAGGAACAGAGCCACTGAGAAGGAAGTTTGCTTGAAAGGCTAAGAGAAAGCCAAGGGTGAAGCTGCAAGGGTAGCCAAGAACAAATTGGAATTCTAGAACTAAGAGGCCAGAGTCTTGCTTTCTCTCAGGACTCTGAAAACTTGCTTACATTACAAGCATGAAGCTTTCCTTGCTATGACAAACTTCCTCAACCTCCCCTCCTCTTAATACTTCTAATGGCACCTTCTGCTGATCAACAACTCCATGCCAGGGACAACATGAGTAGTCTCACTCTCGTGTTTAAATGGGCTTATGAGAAAAACCCTAACTCACAGACCAACTGCATCCTGACCCCTCTCCCTGCTGTCTTCTCACACTGCACTGTGCTCTGTTGTGTGGCTGGGAGAAGGCAGAGGCTGGGAAGCTGGCAGGTTGAGGTCAATGCTTGGCAGAAGAGCATCACAACAGTTACCAGTGACCAGAATACTCGAGACTGTTCTCCCTCGCAAGCTCAATGAAACCTTTTGTAACTAGCTTTATCCTCCACAGAACAGGCCTTAGTGGACTGATTTTCACCTGCTACACAACTTGACTCTCCAGAAATGGACACAAAGACTACAATTTGATCCATGGTAATTTATTTAGGAGATGATAATACCATCTGATATTGGAGTTTTCACGGCACTGCCAGAGAAGTCCCAGCTTTCTAAGAATGAAGACCTGAGCAGAGGTAAGGTTGCAACAGAAGCAAACTGTTTGTAAAGAGACAGCACACTTACAGAGGGAATGGAGTGGGACAAAGGAAGAAACACTAATGGCTCAGGAGATTCCATTATGCAGCACTATGCTTTTGACTCATTTAGACATCACAGACCTTTTCATACACACTAAAATACAAGTATCTCTACATACATATGACTTTGGATGTTAAGTGTTCCAGCATCTGAAATCTCTGTTAATGCATTTTAGTGTTATAATTAGACAAAAGCCACCTCTGACATCTAGAGTGCCTCAGCCTCCAAGCTTGGGATACAAGTTTGCTTCAGCTGGCTAGATCAGGGGTCCTTGGGCATTCCTCTTTGCCAAGTTTTTATAATTTTACTAGGCCTTCTACAAGTCACGTGAGAGCTCTGACTCTGCCCTACTCTGCTAGCTCGGTGACACCAGGAAACACCCACAAGAGAATAGAGAGGAGTAGAACAGGAATAAAGAAATTTAAGATGTGCATGTTTAAGAACAACTCGAAATCCAACACCTGAGTCATTTTATAGACTTTGAATTATCTAAACCGGACTGAATGAACATGCCCCCGGCATTAGTCAGCGTTTTTAAACATGGCCATTCCCACACAGTGCTGCAAGTTGAGAAAGCCATCAAATGATAGGGCTGCAGGTACATGAGGGAGCAGCTAGAAAAACCTGGGCCAAGGGGCTTTGTTATGTGCTGATGGGATGTGTGTAGGGAAACAGCTGTATCTGCTATTATAGCCATTCAGGGAGTGCTTAGAGGTCAAGCAAAGACAAATCAATAGATTTCCTTCATCCCTGTTACAGCAGGACTGCCCAGCCACAAGCTTGCCTCTGTCACAGGGTGTAGAGGGCAAAGACTGGTATCCTCCTCACTTAGCAATGTTAGAAAGTGCTGGGTCTTGACTAGTGGGGACCTTTATGATGTAAAGGAATCATACCACCTATGCTAAGGAAGAGAAGAATATAAGAGCAATGCAACTGTGCTGAGCCACAAATAAGGGTGACCTTCCATCCTTGGCCAAGTCTTCACCAGTTCTAGGAAAGCACCGATTAATCTGTTCAAAGTTGTTTGTTTCCATCTATCATGGTGAGGAAAGAACTCCAAAGGAATGCACTGATAATTTATTCACAATTTATTTGGAATAGCTTTTCAAAATGTAGGGGGAAGTGTTGGTTTACTCTCATCCAGAATTAAAATTTTTTGATGTTTTATAAAATTATAATGAGGGTCTGCCATTAAAAGTATTCAAACTATATTTATTAAAGCAATATACAAAAATAAAATTAAAAAGTTGGAACACCAAGTGAAGATTTCCTAATATTAAAAGGGCATTTATTTTTGTTTGATATAAATGATGAAATGCAGTTTTTAAATAATAAAGTGAGATTGTAAAATAGAATGCATACTCAGCTTAAGAACATGTCTAAAGTAGGTTTACCTAAGTTGATGCAATTTCAATTATGCACAAAATATTGCAGGGACATAGTGCTAATTAAGATCCTCTACATTTTAAAATATCATTCCACACAAGTTTATAACAAAGGAACATATCAATGTATTCAGTTTGATCAGATTTTCTTTTTTACTTCATAAGAAACTCAGTATGAAAAATATCCTACATTAAAAAGATCAAACAATTCTCAAGCCAACATCCAGGTGTGAAAAAGTGAAGAGGCGAATTAACACCCAATTAACCTTTACAGACACTATTTCTCCCCACAAAAGCAGAAGGCTGGATTTCCTTCTCCATATGTTGATTAGTTTGGCTACTTTCATGGTTACTTGTCAAATGAAAACATAAACCTGGAAACAACCAAGAGGATAAAGGGAACTGACAGCAGATCAAAGAAAATGACTTTAAATCTTACATTTTTAATCTAAGCTTATCGAATTATAGCCCCATGACACGATGAAGCAATGATACAAGAAAAACCTACAAGTGATTAATAACATTTATAAATATTAACATATATTGTTTACTTTTTTCAATCTCAAGTAAAGGATAAAAAATAGGCAATTGTTTGATCTTTCTTAGAAGTTATTAGGGAATCAAATAAAAGAGATACCAGATATTAGTAAATAAGAGGGTTGGAAAAGGCTCTAAGAGTTTTATTTTTATAAAAGAAGAAGTCACTCTTCAATGATTTAAATTTGTCCACAAGCTTCACACCATGAAGGTGTAAAGTACATGCTGAAAACATATTACCTGTGATGAGTTAACCTGTGTTGTAGATTTTACAAGCACATGCTATATAACTTGTTACCTGTGAAACCCTCCTTGAGTCCTGGATGTTACATGGCTGACTGGCTGATTAGAACATGGTGATAATGGAGAGCTGGATGTTGTAGGTGTACAGGCAAATTCTTTTTGGCTGTCTTTTCCCATCAGTAACTATTCACTGTCCACCTGTGTGTCTGACCTCACATATCTGCAAGCATCACCAAATCAATCTGTAATATGGCAACTTAACCAATCGCTAGCTTTCACCCACACAATTGATAAGGATGTTGTTGTTCTTTTTGCAGCTGCAATTGCCTAAGAAACACAAACACAAGACTCAGCGCCCACGCAGAGTTTATTGAGAGAGGCGAGAAAAAAGGGGGTAGCTGGTGGCCAACGGAAAGCAGAGAGAGAGAGAGAGAGAGAGAGAGAGAGAGAGAGAGAGAGAGAGAGAGAGAGAGAGAGAGAGAGAGAGAGAGAGAGAGAGAGAGAGAGAGAGAGAGAGAGAGAGAGAGAGAGAGAGAGAGAGAGCAAGAGCGAGGTGCACTTGGCACGCTTGCTTTAAAAGGGGGGCCTGCACATGCGTAACTGGGTCCCCTGTGCAGCCAGGTAAAGCCTGTCATAGTGATGACATTGCCAGGGGCCTCCTGCCCTTCGTCAGAGGTGGAGTCAGGAGACTGCAGGCTCCCAACATTCCCACCTCTTACTGTTATTAAAAAGGTGGGGGTTGGGCGTGGCCGAACAGGGTCTGGAGAAAGCAGGTTCCCAACAGATGTCATGTGATGAGATATGAGACTCTAGCAGAGACATCCACTCTGATCTACCCTGCTAAGTGATGTTCCCACCGACATAATTTTTTAAATGTTTTAATTTGTAGCTTTTTTTTTTTTTTGTTCTACAAGTATAAAACTTCCTGAAACGGTTTCCTCATTGAAATATGGTATTGAGGGCAATCTAAGTCTATCTGTCGTGGGCACAACCACTCATACTCTGCTAAAGAATAAACTGTCTTTTATTTCCTTGGTGGTGTGAGCTATATATTTTTTCAGCAATATACACTATAGGGTGACTAAATTGGGTTAAGTAGCATCACTGCTATAGTTTTGTAGTAAAATAATCATTCCCAGCATTATATAAGGAGACAACATCTAGAAATGTTAGCATTCATAATGTTGGTTTGCCAGAAAAAGAAATCTTTCAACTAATTTGAATTTCAACTAATTTGATAATGAAGATAGTGAATTTTATTTATTATAGTTTAGTTTATACTAACAAAATTGTTTACCTGAATCCTAATGTAAATGGACATGTAGTATTTTATACACTAAAGCTTATAATTCTACTTTATATAATACTATCACATATTTACATGGTTATTTATGACAGTTTTTAAGCTTTTATGGTGGAGGATACAATGTTTTACCACTTAAGAATCTCCTTCAAATTAAGTGATCTCAAAAGAGCAACACTACCATGACAAACTTAGCAGCCTTCAGAAAATTTAATTATAGAGAAAGGTCAACATGACCCATTCTTTCACAGCTGCAATAACTATTTAGTCAAAGTTATTTTATGTTGCAATGAGACATTTTTGGAAAGAGAACTCGCAGACAACTTTCATTTAATTCTCATTTTCAAATAAGGTAAAGCAGTGTTGAAACAGCTGTAGTGGTATTTTAACGGCAGTTTACCAATTTCTGATGATTTCAGAAAATTCAAATGAAACTTCACTGTCATGTTCATCATCACTGATAATCGTGGCAATTTCCTTGGTTTCAGAAGCCAGTTAGTTTCATGTTTATGTCCCAGCTTATAAGTCTTCTGGCTTCATATACTGGGTCACGGAACATACTTCCCAGGCAGAGCCATTCTTGATGGCAGATTAAAGGGTGAGACAATGGCAGAGCCTCCAAACTCTGAAGCCTTAGAAGTTTTCTTCCTTTTGAAGTCGAGTTGCTCCCAGTTGTTTTGATGAGATAACAAGAAGCTAAGATTCCTCAGGGACTTGGGAAGGGATTCAGCACTGTCTAAGATCAAATCTGGACTACTTATCATTTGTAAGCTAAAGGCAATATAGATGTTTTTAAAGAAAACAAAGCAAGCCTGAAAGAGTTTTGTGATACATTATACATGATTAATAAAATAAATATGCATTTGCTTTCTCGACATAATTTACAACACAATAGTTTAATTTATAGGGACACACACACATACGCACAGATGCAGAAGGTAATTCTTTCAGATGTATGATGGAAAGTTGGCCATTATACTTTTCATTAAAACTTTACTGACATAATTTTTGGATATAAAGGGGAATTTTTGACAGAATAGTATAATCAACCTTATAGTTGTTATACGATAAGCATAAATGTGTGACAAGACATCATTTGCACAAATTCTACTGCCTTTGTTTCTTAATTCTAGCTGTTTTTGACTTCCCATGACCACCACTTGATATTTAGGCAGCTACTATGTTATGACTGCATTTTGGGTACAGATATCAAGAAACTTGTATTTGAAAAGCTGTTTTGGAGGTTATTTTTCTGCATTCTTCTCTCTATTCATTAAGCCTATCGTACTATTAACTGCTACACCGTTGTGACAAAACACCACATGAAGGCAACTAATAGAAGGAGGTTATTATGGGCTTATGTTACAGAAAGTTAGAATTTACACTTGCAGAGAAGAGTTAGCAGAAGGTGGGCAGTTGGAGCAGCAACTGAGCACTCAGACCTCAAACTGCAAACAGGAAGTTAAAAAGAAATGACAGTCTTAAAGATCTCAAAGCCCACCACCCCCAGAGATATGGCCTCAAACAAGGCCACACCTTCTCATCTTTCCCAAACACTTCCAGCAACAGAGGACCAAGTTTTCCATTTGAATTAAGAGGTATAACCTTATTGGAGAAGATACTCCATAGGAGGACAGTTCTGAGATTCCAAAAGACATTTGTCATCCACAATGTGCTCTTGGCCTCTTTCTTGCAGTTGAGATGTAAGTTCTCTGATGCTCCTGCTACCACGCCTGCTATCTTCAGTCATTACTCTAACCCTCTGAACCTGTAACCTCATTTAAACACTTTGTTTTGGAGGTCGTCTTTGTTATATCACAGCAATAGAAAAGTAACTATTGCAGCTGTGGAGGTGCATCACTGTTTTACAATAGATAGTTCTACTCTTGGAGAAGACACCACAGCTGCTACTAAACCGAGCAGTTAATGGAAGCATTTCAGCAATAATAATTTCAATGAAATGCCTTAGGAAAAAGGAAAATAGAGTTGTTACAGTCTATAATTTCATATTTAAAAATTACATTTATCTTTAAGCTTCTTGACAGGATGGGAGAAAAATAAAACCATGACCCATAGCATCCTTTTTCTTCTGTGATGGAAACAATGTAAGAGTTTTTTTTGTTTTTGTTTTTTGTTTTTTCCATGAGCAATATGTTCCTTCAGGTACTCAAAGCCTGAACCATAAGGAAGGACATAATGGAGACAAAGTGGTTTCCTCTGTGACTACCAAGAGATGTTTAGAATAGTGCTTGGTTCTCCCCATGTACCATCACACATAATCAGCATTGTGTACATAAGCGGGAGAGTAGTAAGCATGTCATAGACAGGAATAATCGAGAACAAGGGAAGAAACATATCCGCTAGATTAGGTAACTATGAAATTTCAATTTCCATCCATCCGGTTTGTTTCCTGCCATTTAATCTTAGCTCACTGATGGTGGTTGCAGACTTTGGAAGAGTAAGTCATAGACACCAAAAGAATCACAAGAATGGACAAGGCTTATTAAAATCAACTATATGACAGGAATCTATATTAGGGGGAGGTACACTTTAACAACTGCTTTCTCAACGTGGAGAGAGGATGATGTGCAGCAAAGAAACTTGAGCCATAATCTGCTATTATCAAAGCCCACACTGATTTCCTGGACCAAGTTAATTTTCATTTTAACTTATTAATATAACGGTAGTAACTATGTGTTTTAAAATTTGAGGTGTTAATTTCCTGATAAACAAAGCAAGCATCCTTAGGTTGAGAATATTAATTCCTGAGTGGCCCACTGTTCAGGTTCTGCATAACAGTGCTGCTTCCTTGGGACTGAGGCTGTATGTGTTAGCACACTACCTGCCCAACACTCAAGAGCTTTAGATCTATACAATTTATTTTGAGGCTCTCTTACTGAATCTGGAGCTTACCAGTTAGCAAGACTGTATGGCCAGTAGCTAGCTAGAATTCACCTATTACTGCTAGCCTTTTTCTTGGTGCTGGTTTTACATTACAAAGGCTGTGTGAGTGAGTGTGAGTGCAAAAATTCACAACACACAGGCTGTGCTGTGAGGAATCTGAACTCAAGTCCTCACCCTTGTGCAGCTTAGTATTTTCTCACAAAGTCATTAGCGTTTTAAGAGCACTTTTTAAAAATTATTATTATTATTTCTTATTACATATCGATCCCAGTTCTCTCTACCTCCCATCCTCTCATGAACCCAAATGCCCCCCTTCCCATCCCATTCACCCCTCTCCCCCCAAACACACACTCCACAAGGAGGGTGGTGCCTTCCAGGAGGGATTATCAAACTGTCAAGTCATTCAGAGTAAGGTTTAGGCCCTCTCTCCTGTCTCTAGTCCCAAAATCATTTCATGCACTAGGCATACATCCTGGTTTCACATTCAGAGGTTCCATAGACTGTCCAGGCCTTCTAACGGAGACCCAATTTCAGGGGTTCTGGCTCAATCCTATGCCGGTTTTCCAGCTATCAGTCTGGGTTCCATGAGCTCCCCCTTGCCAGATCAGCTGTCTCTTTGGGTTTTTTCAGCCTGGTCTTAACCCCTTTGCTTATCACTCCTCCCTTTCTGCAACTGGATTCCAGGAGTTCAGCTCAGTGTTTAGCTGTGGGTGTCTGCTTCTGTTTCCATCAGCTACTGGATGAAGTCTCTAGGATGGCATATGAGGTAGTTATCAATTTTATTATCAGGGAAGGGCATTTAAGGTAGTCTCTCCAGGACTGTTCAGATTGTTAGTTGGGGTCATCCTTGCAGGTCTCTGGACATTTCCCTAGTGTCAGTTTTCTCTTCAAACCTATAATTGCTCCCTCTATTATGGTCTCTCTTTTCTTGCTCTCCTCTATTCCTCTCCGGACTCAGTCATCCTGGTACCTCAAGTTCTCCTCTCCCCTCCTCTACTCCCCTTCTCTTTCTCCTAACTCCTACTCTACTCACTGCCCCTACTCCACAATATTCTCTGCACATCTTGTCCCTTTCCCCTTCTGTGGGGGACCTTGTATTTTAAGAACACTTTTAAGAAAAAAAAAAACTTAACTGGGTTTGGAACAACACAGGAATTTTTCCATCATTACAGATTTGGGGCCAATATACAAGCTCAAAAACATTCATTCCATGCCATACTGAAACTACATAATATATCATGACATGACTCTAAAATATATTTATAATAAAATGTTTTGGTTTACTCTGTAGCCAATTTAAATTTCCATGGTTTTGCTCTGATACAGGTGTCATGGCAAATAAATCTGCACAGAGGCACTGCTATTTCTGCCTATTTGCTTGTTTGTTGACTTTCCTCTACTCTTGGCGTCTATTTACTTGACTTCTCAGGGTCCCTAGCAGGAAACCTTTTGTTGCCAAACTGCCTGGTCACAAATAAAGCACCAGGAAAACTAAACAACAATAAAACTAAAGATCTGCTATAGATCCCTCTTTCTCAGGGGCAAGATGGTAAACCAACTTTTAAGCAACTCTATAATCAGGGCTTTCTAAATTTCAGTGTAATTCTCCAATACAATCCATTTTCAGTTAATGCAATGTTATCTTCCTTCTTTTACAGAGGAATTTCAAACATGGACAAAGAGCATCTCTTAGAAATTATGCAAATAGAAAGAACTAACCTTTCCATACTACCATGTAAACTATCTAAAACACGTGCAGTTAATATTCATAATCAAATAATAACCAACCTACAACCATTCATAAAGTTTAGTTTATCATTTTCTGTGAGGTAGGAGGGGGAGTGGGATTTAAATGGAAACTGGGTGCATTTCTTCTTTCATGAATTAAAATACATTGGGCTTTTTCTCAAATATATGGTTAAATGTAATATACCAAGGCCTTGGTGGCACATGCCTGTCATCTCAGCACTTCGAAAATGAAAGAAGATGATCTTGTGGTACAGGCCAGCCAGGCTATCCAAGCCTGGCTATTCCAATTCAATCTGTGCTACCGAGTTGGAGACTCAGTCAATGAAAAAATAAATACATCAAATGTACTATGCAAGTTGCTAAAATTTTTATAGTTTCTACACCACTTAGTGAATAGCATTAACATAAAAACACACTTTCCATTAATTGGCATAATAGGCTTTTGATAGATGCAAAATCAAAATATTGTGATGAGTTCAATTTGTGTAATGTTAGCCATGAATTTTGTCCTTGTGGAAGAATTTCAAAGCTCTGGAATGGAGGATAATTGCTACTCTCCATCCTTTGTAACAGTGCTTTCTGGAGGGCTCAAGAATTTTTTTATATCTAGACCTTGGCTTTTATCGTAGCAGCTTATTCTTTGAGTCACAGACTATGACTCAATATAAATAATACTTATCAATGAAATATCCTTGACATTTGAGCATCAAGAAAAGAACCATGAGCAAGAAGGCCACTAAACCCCCATGCTAGAAAATCTAATGATGTACATTTCCAAACATTTCTTTGTGTGCAATCAGATATGAAAACAAAACTGTTTAAGAGATGATGCATGACTGAGATCCTTCCTATTGTGGGTTTAAATTATCTAGATCTTCTTGCACAGCCACTCACTACCATAAAAAACAAAAGAGCTCTGAGTTGAAGGCACTTTGGTTATTAAGACCAAGGCTATTGCATTAGTAAAATTATATTATGAATTTCAGAAAAACTAAAGTAGAGAGACTTCAGGAAAGCCTCAGGGTAAACATCCCTGATAATAAATGAAGAGAAGATTGATGTTTTCTGTCAGGATATTTCATTTCCTTTTTGGCTAAGGAAATAGGCTCATGTCATCTCAAATACATAATTTGGTTGTTTTCACTCACCAAAAGGATTATGAAAATAATCTAGCAGCAAAGCCATCAAACATACATTTGATCTATTGCAACTTACATTCTGTAATCTATTCTCATGGGAGTAACTAATGTTCTTTATTTCAAGAACATTATAATCTCTTCAGATCAAGAAGCAAATCCCTTCAGAACATAAACACCTAAGACTTTCAAACCCAAGTGTGGAAACGTGAGATTTATTAGACTTTACTGGTTGGGAGCTGTCAGGAAATGGAATTCCAATCTCATAAAAACAGTAACATTGGTGAATTCTGCCAGGACATTTCAAGAGTTCAAATGAGCTACATTGAATATCTCTACCTAACTGTACATGTATTCTCAAAGAGCTGTAATAGTTTAAGAGGACTGGTACCTCAGTGAGTAAAGCATTTGCAGTGGAAGCATAAGGGTATGAATAGGATCTCCATCATTTATATTAAATTTGGGCACAGCAGCAAAGCTCTACAATCCCAAAGATAACTGGGGAAAGGACAAAAAGGTAGGTGAGTCCCTATCCCTGGAGCTCTCTGGTTGGCTAGCCAGCCCAGTCAATCATTGAACTCAAGGTTCAGTGAACAGATTCTGTTTCTAAAAGAAAGGTAGAAAGAGATGGAGTAAGACATGCCATCAACCTCTGACAGCCACATGCTTTTGCATATATGTGCATGCACACCTCCTCCACATGTACATACAATCAAACACATACATACGCATAAGTCATATATACAGAAAAAGTTTATTAAATGGATTCTGATTATTTAATGCCTTTGCTGCTTTGTTAGTTGATGTTTCCAGTGTTCTTATCTTACAAAACTTTGGGACTGTCCCAAAATTTTCACTAATAAAAGAAAATACAAAGCTTTTAAAAAACAAAAACTAAATGCCCAGCCTATCTCAATCATATAAGAATTGGGAAGAGCATTGCAGGCATGCCCAACATGTGGCCCACATATGTGTTAGGGGTTTATAAACGTGGTCTGACACAAATTATATTTCTTATTCAATGTAATGTCATGAAAGTATAAAACTAGACATTCTGGGTAGAACTTTTACTCAATCTTCGTTATCAGTAGCTTTTTAATGAGAAAATCCACTGAAATTTTAATATGCATAATATGGTTAACATAATAATAAAGTCAACAACAAAATTACTATCATAAAAGTATTATTAAAGCATTTGGTCTTCCAAAATTATATAGATTTCCAGAAAAGCAAAGCGATACTTGTGTTAAAAATTAAAAGACTGAATGACTGATGAGAATTTGGTAGCCATAGAGAGTTAGCATATGGCAGACTCGGGGCTAAATAACTAGGACTATTGTGAAATAATATTTTTGTACACTGTAAAGATGTCACTCTGATTAGTTTAATAAAAATCCTAATGGCCAATAGTTAGGCAGGTTTTACAGGCAAATAGAATGCTAGCAAGAAGGGAAGAGTCATGAGCAGATGCAGAGGAAGCATGCCATGCAGAAGATGAGGTAACAGCCATGAGCCACATGGAACCATGTGAATTAATAGAAATGTGTTAATTTAATTCATAAGAGCTACTTATAAACAAGCCTAAGCTATCTGCTGAGGTTTCATAATTAATAATAAGTCTCCATGTCAATATTAGGGAGCTTACAGTCCCAATGGATAGCCTACATTGGACTAACTGTGGTAATCCTCATCATTAGCTATTGTTGACACCTATGCTTCACCTAATGTCCTTTGAATGTTCAGATAAAACCTTTTAGAATTTACTAACTTAGAAAATCACGGGCTTCCACCAACCCCAAAGCTAAGAATGTATCAGAGTACATCTGAAACCCACAAGAGAATTTTCTCTGCTTTCTTATAACCTGCTTACCTGCTTTTCTACCAACATATTTGCAGAAAGTGCATTCACTTATGACTCCTTTGTTTTGTATCTAATAAAATCTTTCTATAAGTTTCTAGGCAGAACATGTTATTCATGACGATTAAATCTAAGTTCCCAGGCCATGATTCCAATTATATGACTTAAGAACCAACTATCTCTTAATACTTTCTAGGTAAAACCTGTAGGAACCATCAACAAATTTTATATTAAAAATGAACCCCTGTGGTGATATGGTTACAGAAAACAAGAACAATCTTAACAACATAGATATAACATATAACTTAATAAGATCTGTGAGATATAAAGAATGGGAAAATGTAGATATACTATACTGATTAATACAAAACAAATAAGCTTTCACCACAATTCGTGAATTCCATTCATAAAATAGTATCAAGAACCAATAATGATTTTGTGTGTATCCCATGAGATATAGATGACCAAATCATTAAACAGAGAAACATTATCCTGTTATAAAAAGTTAAAGAGATATCAAGTTTTTTTGTAGTTAATCATATCACTTAAACTTACTTTTAATTTTATTTTCTTGTTGTAAAACTTATCTTTACCTCAGGCAAGTCCTAGACTCAGTCACCAGAGGGAGACCCTGAATTTCTATCTGTCTTCTTCTACCCTATAAGCTCTGGAACTGAAGGACTATTCTACAAAGTCTAAGTTCACTTCAACTTCAGGTTGAGTTCTGTTTTGTTAAGAATGTCTCCTTTGTAGAATGGTGAGTATCCACACAATATAGACCTCGTTGGCCTTGAACTTACAAACATTTCATATCTGAGCCACAGGGTGTGTTACCAACCCAAATGAGCCTTTCCCTGCATCCATATTAACTGAGTATGGTGGGAAAAAATATTAGTTGATATTTTAAAATGAACAGATGATCAGGACTCTATGGCAAAGAAGTGGTAGGAGTGACCAGTCATCTGCAATGTCTTTAGGCAAGTAAGACATTAATGGAAGCAGCCCGTGTGCGCACTGTAATTGAGCATAGAGCTCAGAAGCATTCAGGTGGGATTATATTTGAAGTCGGCAAAGTTATTGAGGGAGAAAGCATAGGCTCTCAAGAAGAGAAAGTAAGGACTGAACTTAAATCCAGACAAGTGCTATCGTGCTGTGATGAGAGATGTTCCACGAAGATTGACAAGGAATTAGTTAGTGATAACTAACTGAGAAAGTGGGGCTCCTGACACTGAGAAAAACAGGGTCCAAAGGAAAATTTAAATTTCTACAAAGACCAAGTATGAAATTGAACATAAAAATGCTTATTTGGTTTTGGGAAGTGAGCAACAAAGGAGACACAACATGAGCTAAGGTCTAATAGGCTGTCCTATATGTGGAGAGATGAGGAGGAAAACAGAAGGGAGGACTTATACCTCATTGAATTCTCCAGCATCATACAGGGAAGGAGGAAAAGCCATAAAGCAGAAGGAAAGCAATAGGCTTTTCTTTTGTTGTTTGTTTGTTTGTTTGCTTGTTTTCTAATGCTAAAACAGTCTAAGGTTTTATAGTGCAAACAATGGGGAAGAAATGAAAGGGAAAGCTGAGAATGGTGTGGCTCACCTTCAGTCCTAGCATGCTGGAGACATACAGATGGGTCTCTGTGAGCATAAGGCTATACTGATCTACACACCAGGACAGCCAGGACGATGTAAAGAAACCCTGTCTCAAAAAGCAAATAAACAAACATAATAAAACAAAAGAAACTAGAAACAAAATAAACAAGTATGTAAGAAAATACAATGGACTCATTTGAGAGACTGGAATCTATCCATTTATTAGTCTATAACAGATGGTTGAACAATGACAGGAATGAACTGAAAATGTTCTACTTTGCTGTGGATAGTCACTCACTCATGTAGATTTCTATAACATTATTATCATATGCCATCATATTATTAATGTATTAATGTCTCATTGCATACTTACAAGAAATTGTAGGTGAGTATTCTACGAGAGTATTACCAGTTGTTTCTCAATTTCCTAATTTAAGCATGACAGTCTCTAAAATATCTGTTGTCTTTGGAATACCTTTGGGGGGTGAATTTCTGGCTGCTTTCTCTACTCAATCTCTCTTTGATTATTTTTGGTAGCTTTTCAGTGTTCTGGACAGTTTGCTTCCACCTAAAACAATTTACTAAGCCCTCAGTATTCAGCAACCACTCTCTTGGGCATCACTCGATGTCTACTAGTCCCACTGGAACCACTTCCTAGTCTGAATCATCACTCACTTGGCTCCTTTACTTAAAAGCCCCAAGTTTTGCTCACTCCCATGGAGGGATATTCTCTCAGCCTTGTCACTCAAGGGCCTAGGTCTTGCTCCAAATGATGTGAACAGACTTTGATAATCCCCCATGGGAGGCCTCATCCTCCCTGGGGATCAGAAAGGGGTTGGATGGGGGTGGGTGTGGAGGCATGGGAGGATGCTAGGGAAAGGAAACTGGGATTGAAATGTAAAATAAGATTGCTTCTAATGTAAATAAAAAAAAATAAAAAACAAAAAGTCCAAGTTTCCTGGTTTCAGGCCATGTGTTTAACTCCTGGAACAGACTCTGTTCTCACAGCAGTACTAGCAAAGCCATTAAGGTATCTGTAATTCCACCTAATTGAATCCATTCCAGCATCTAATGTTATTTATTCTCAATTATCTCTGGAAATAGAGTTATTGCTCCAGAACGTGGTCATTAAAGAGCTTCAGTAAATGAAAGTGTGTGCTCTCTGACTTTTTGGATTATGAAGGAGATGGTGATCCTATATTATGAATATCACCTACAAATCTCCCAAAGTCCTAAGTACATGTGTCTAACATACTTAGTTGATAACAAAACTTGGAAGCTACAGATAAATAAAGCTAGAAGGCCTTCAAAGGATAGCCTAAATATGATAATACAGGCTAATTGCTGACAAAGAGTAATCTTTTTTGATGCATTCATTTATTAAAATTCACATGATTGTTTCCTAAGGAAAAGAAGTATATCCCCAAGAGTCCAAAGGACAAATACAGGCTACTTGCAAAATCCTGTCTTTTCTCATGGAAAGAATGCTTAAATTAATAACAAAGAAATCATTTTCTTTAGGTATTTTATGACAGAGATGTAAGAACAGACTTGTCAGCTCATTCGTTAAAACTAGTTAGGCTTGGGAATAGTGTCATTAGATCCAAGGCTGCATAGTGTTCACACTGTCTCCAGGTTAGAGAAATTTCAAGCATCCAAGTTGCAGTATCAGGAGTGGAAGCTGGCAGGCTCAACAGGAGGGTGAAATCCCAGCAAGAGACCATGCCAACCTACTTGAGTTCATAGCAGACTAATTTGGAGTCAGGAGAAATCTCTATGGGAGACCAATGGTTCTCAGAAGCAAAGGGGCAATGGCTGAACATCTCAAGGACACAGTTGTATTGATGAGCACAGCAGAGCTGAGATCGTGAAGAAATAGATATTTTAAGAGAATATTATTTAGCCAAGACTGCAGTGCAAGTTAGTGTCAGATCCAAACTTTTAAGTAGATTTGCATAACGCCAAGTCCTGTGCTTCATAACTATGCTACAGCTTGAGCAAATATATTCCAGTATATAAAAGTGCAATTCAAACAAATTTTTCATTATCTCTTCAGTAACATTGACAGTAATGTTTACAACTAAAAATAGATGTCCTAATATTACAAGCTATTATTTTTTTAATAAATATAGATGCTAGTGATTATCTGTCATGCATTGCACTAGACTATCTTCATATTGCATTAGGCAGTATGCTCATCTCAGGAAGTTTACACTGTAGTGATGAAAAAAACATGGAGAAAGAATATGTATTGAAACATATGTGGGCAATAAGAAATCAAATAAAACAGACAATCTAATATTGGTCAGTAAAAGCTATAATGAAATTAAAGAGATGAGCAAAGGTCTGTGAGCAAAAGAAGTAATATACTTTCAGGAGAATATCAATGATTTACTCTGAGGTGTTCATATCATGTGAATTGTAGTAGCTGTTAGACTGATACTATAATGGTAAATTTGGAAAATTATAGACCAGATCACAAAATAGGAAATATACCCTCATCAATAATCATTGATGACTCTTTGTTCATGAGTTTCTGTATGTGTGCATATATGTTTGCAAATGAGCAGGTGTGTGAGAGCATGTGTGTGCATGTGTGCGTGTGTTGCATGCCTGGGGTGCCAAAGCTACAATCCAGAGTGTTACTTGATTACTCTCTTTCTATTTTTATTCACTGAGACAAGGGGTCTCTGCTAAACTCAGACAATGTAGGGTTAGTCTAGCTCACCTCTTGAGCTGGGAGTCTTTGCTTCAACCTTCTGAAAGGCTGCAACAAATAGCTGTCTTCCTTCGTGGCATTTCCTGAGTGTGTAATCCTGAGTGTGTAAGTCTGCATGTAGGTCTACATGTTTGCATATCATAAAGTGTATGCACTGACGTATCTCCAATCCCTCACTGAAGCCTTTTAAATAAGCAAGTGGAATAAATAGGTAAATAAATCTGTAGTCACTTATAATGTTCATACATGTTCATCTTTTTTCTCTTAGGTCCAAAATTAATACACTAAATCCTCAACACAAATAAGCAGTCTACATTAGGAAGATTTAGTTTACATTATGGAACTTAAAGGAACATCTGTCTTAATGATTCTTTTTTGACAGCTGTAAGTTGGCACTAGCTAGTGGAAGTAACTGACTCCTTAGAAGTCAAAAAGGATGATTTGGGACATTGCTTGTGGCTGGAATCTTCAAACATGGGCAGCAACTTCAGAAAGCTCAGTACTTGACTACATTTCCTTAATCTCAATCTGTGAACATGGAAGCAGCAGAATTGTAGTAAATAACATGCAGACCAGCCGTTCGGCCTTGTCCTCTCTGAAGAACAGCTTTCTAACTTCTCCCCCTGCTCTTACTGAGTAGACAGCAAAGGAAAGACTCTTACACAGCCTCTGTAATGTCTAAATTCCTATTATCTTGGGGAATGCTGTGTTCAGGTCTTACTGAGGAACATAGGCCATCCAATGCAATGCTATAGGTGGCTTTGATTGGAATAATAAAACATGAGGTCAGAGTGGACACCCAGGAATGTTATTATGAGTGAAAGTAACACTTTTGGTCAGATGACAAGTAGTTATCAATATAAGAACCAAGAGTATGAGCTGGGTATGAGCTATTACCCAATTTAAGCATCAATTTAAAAGTCCACAGCTATTGTAACCTCCTCTGGTGCATTGTAATTTCATCATGATAAAAGCATCAAAAGTTAGTCCAATTCTTTTTAATTGAATAGTTTCCTTTTCCAATATTGGGGAAGATTAATTTTGCACTGTGGCTCTTTTTAACCTATTTTTATGATGAGATAAGGTTCTGCAGGAACATCAAAATAACAGTAATTTTAAAGGGTTTTGTATATATCAGTAATGCCACAAAATTAAAATATGCAAGTGAAAAAACCAGAGGAAAATATAAAACAAAAATGAGTCACAGGCTTAAATTATTCGATGAATCAACAAATTCATTTATCACGTATGAGGACAGCAAGCTACCCTTCAATTTTTACTCATAAAAAAAATGAGTTCTTCCATATATCCAGCATGTACACCAAATTATGTACACATAATACTGTTTGTCTTTTCACAATAAAATCAAAACAAGCACAGTATGTTTTTCCATTGCACAAATCATTTGTGCTATGATTAACAAAGATGATATAATGCCATGAAATAATACAGAATGCCTGAGCCTAGGAATTTTACTCACATAAACACAAAATTTTGAATGAGATGATGTTAAAAAGAAACATTTAATAGATAAAAAAAAAGAGAAAAAGAAGAACATTTCAATATATGACATGGCAAAATGATTTTGCAATTACAGAATTAAAGTTATATTAAAATACTAAATTAGCCTGATTGACTCAATAACATTAAACTTCACCAGAAAAATTTTCCTCTTCTAATTTACTTTCCCCATGCTGCAGAAGCTAAAAGGGTTCTGCAAATGTTTTATTTACTGGCCAATTTGTAGACATCTCCACTCAGCCTACACAGTAACAAACTGGCACTAATAAACCATACATAAAGATCCTAGTTATTAAAATACAAATTAGGCACCCCTTATGTTTATACATGTGTAAGTACAATTAATATTGCAGGCTTAGTTGGAAACAAAATTGCTTTAGTTAACCAGCCATGGCGATGCAATCAAATGAGATTTTGGATGCCATTGGAAAAGATCTGTTTGGTGCAAATAATAGAAACTATATCATGCGGAACAATTAGTTTACCAAGCTTTATTTCCCCTCCACCCACCTGCCCTTAATCAAATCATTTGTCCATCTTAAGTGACATGACACGCCTCCTGAACAACAGCTGGTAGATGTGGCTTATTTACAAATACTGGTTTGAGCTTGTAAATGCATGACCACATAAATTTTAATCTATTTAGAGTGTAAGCCCTTTGTCCCCCCCCCCTCCCCATGGCATTAGCACCATGTGCCAACCATCAGAGCTTTCTGGCCAGTTGTTCCCTTGATTGTATATTCCTGTGGGAATGACATGGAGCTGAGGGAGAGTGTGAATGACATGAGCCCCTTCTTGCTTGCCAGCATTTAGGGTTTTGCCTTTTGTTCTTGCTGTGTATGTGATTTTTCTGTTTTACACGTTGGGGAATGCTAATCAACTTTTGCCTAAGTAATATTAATGAAACTTGTCAACTTATACTTGAGGGAAGAAGCAGAATATTACATTTCATTTTGAAATGTTAATGCCGCTTTTAGGAAACTCTTCCTGCCTTCTAAATTACCTTAGTGTTAAATTATTAAAGAACTATTGCACTGGTAGAAACAGCTAAATACCTTGAATGATGAAAGGATTAGAAAGTATAAAGAAGGGCCTTTTGGAATGCAGGATGTATCTTCGAATTAAACATTTCAAAATATTTGCTTAAAATACTGTTAAAATTGGCAACTGTGTCGGTGCTTTATCAAAACAGAGGTCTAATGAAGGTTATGTTTAATCACCAATCACCAATTTGAATCTCATTCCGAATTAATTTAGCTTGATATAGCTATGAATTAAAGCACTGTCTACTTTGTCAGAAAAAGATGGGAGAACAGTGTTCTACTTTACTACTTCTTGGCCATTATTAGGCAAGTCTAGTTCAGGTTTTCTTCTCCAGGCATAAAAATCCTCACAATGTCAATATTCTACCACACCATGGCCCCCCAAAGAGGAGAGTGGACACTTGAAGACATGGGAGACACAGAGGACACTAAGCCTCAAGCATACGAATGAAGACAAGATGAGTGCCCTGTGAGGAGCAGACACAAAGAGTGTGCAGGAAATCAGTGGACAGGACTCAGTCTTGCTTTCTCTTCTTTTAAGGATAATCCGGTGATAAACGTGTCCTGAGTGCAATGTAGCTTAATGGTAACTTAACAACAGAGTTTGTTCAAGAATTCAGCCACAGAGTGAATACTACTTCATAGGAGCATTTAATACTAAGGCACATGACACATTTTCTATCCCTATAAACCTTAGTAATGGCCTTCGAATCACTATGAACACAACTGTTAGCCTGAATGAAAATTCTAACAGTGTTCCTTCACAGACATAACAGTACATAGTAGGAGTAACAATTGCAGAGGCAAAAAAAATTAACATGTCACAAATGGGATCATGGCATAAAATAGTCAGTCCCTTATCATTTAACTCTAGCATTTAAGTGTCTTCCAGTGTATAATATTGTAAATACACTAAATATGCAAAAGCTGACATACTGAATCTTGTGCTGTATGCAATGCTCACCTATCACTTTTCCAAAGGGTGTTGCTAAATAATGACTTAGCATGAATTAGCCTAGTGTTCTATAGCTTACAGAGTATCTAGTGTGTGTGGGGGGGGGGGAGAATCTACTGTCTAGACAGCAATTGCACTATAATAATACCACATTGATCAGACCCTGTTTATGTTCCTGATATGTCACATGCCACCTTTAAATAGTGGTGAGGGGGCAGGAAGAAGACTTGTCATCCAAATAAATCACCAAAGATATTTGCTTGTTTCTAAGGTATACTAATGAAACAAGATTTTAAGACCATTTCCCTTATCTTAAAGATATTAATGACATTCTAACCCTCTCATTCCAAAAGCTCATGTTTGTCCATGCTATAGGTGCATGTGATTTTTACATGTTTGACAATTTCTTTCCCTATATTACAGGTGGCAGACTGACCTTTATTAACCTAACCATGACAAACAACTGTAGGTACATTAAATATCTAATAGAATGCAACAACTCAGTAAATATGATCAATTCGCTGGGAAAATCAAATAAGATGACTGTTGTTCTTTCGTTACAGTTATAAGAATAAAGCTGGAGGGGTGGGTGGTGTTCCAAGGTAAGCGACCACATGGGAGAGCATAGCAGGTTACACAGCAGGTGAGGGTGAGTGAGGAGGAGTGACAGCAAACACATCAGGCAGACAGACCTTGAGTAAGAAGTTTATTAAGGAAGGGGAGTGAGGAGGAAGGGGAACAGAAAAGAACAGAGAAGGAGGGAGGTAGGGAGAGAGAGAGAGAGAGAGAGAGAGAGAGAGAGAGAGAGAGAGAGAGAGAGAGAGAGAGAGAGAGAGAGAGAGAGAGAGACAGAGAGAGGGAGAGAGAAAGACAGAGAGAGAGAGAAAGACAGAGAGAGAGAGAGAGAGAGAGAGAGAGAGAGAGAGAGAGAGAGAGAGAAGCAAAAGAGAGCTTAAGTGGGCAGAAGCCTGTTTTTTAAAGCAATCCTTTACACCTGCCTGCAGACCAGTACTCATAGAACCTTGGGCTGACCAGAGTACTGCCTGAATGCATTCTGTGAGGGGACAGGGGCAGGCCAGAATAATGCCTGAATCCTTACAACGACAGTTAAATAGAGTCATTACTTAATTGTTTGACACCAATTAGTAGATAAAGAAGAAGAATCAGATGTGTCAAGCAAGGAAATTTATAAAAAGATCATTATGTTATTTAGACTAGTTTCCTTTCCACATACATAAACAAGCAAAATAACACACACACAGTATGTGGGCTATTTCCTAGACCTATTGATGGAAATATTTCTGACCTTCAAATATGACACATTTTAGAATAAGATTTCAGAAAGTAACATAAACTGGCACCCACACATTAGTCCCTTTTGAAGTAGCATCAATTGCTTGGGAGAAGATTACATGCCAAAAAGGAGTCTATCAGTGACTAGAGATGGAAAAGAGCTGCATTATAAATATAGACGTGAACTATGTTACAGAAGAACTTCCTCTGACAATTTGAGATTGGCCATTTCCCTTGGCTATCAGAGTAGATGGATGATGGAAAGCTCAGCATTGCCAGGAGGGCTTCTTCAATGCTGTATCACTAACCCAGCATCCCTTAGAACACTAAACACACTTACCAAAGAAAAAAGGAAACATGAACTCTAATGCCAAGTGGCATGTTCAAAAGTAGTTCAGGGTAGAAGTGGGGCTGCTTCCAGCAAAACTCAAATAAATCAAACTAGATGGATTTAATATTTGCATGCTTACTTCAGTCACTTTACCCAACAAGACAGTTACAAAATATGTGTATTTTCTAACAAACAACGGTTAAATGTAACCTGGGTTCAAAGTAACTATGAAGAGCATTCAGAGAGTATGATTTAATGATGCTTTAACATTTTCAAATGCCTTTAAGAATGTGAGAACTTTTACTATTTTTTTATTTCTTTTTTTATATACAAACATGACAAGGAATATTCTAACTAATTTACTTGGTCC
Source organism: Cricetiscus sungorus (assembly GCA_030556225.1). Taxonomy (NCBI): domain Eukaryota; kingdom Metazoa; phylum Chordata; class Mammalia; order Rodentia; family Cricetidae; genus Cricetiscus; species Cricetiscus sungorus. The sequence goes on from JANBXA010000031.1 coordinate 42,743,611, forward strand.
TGGTCACTCAAAACATGACAGACTTTGGCACTTTGGGGTCAAATTCCTGTAACACTGTAAAATCCCATCACTGAACATATTGCAATGTGACCAAATCTACCAAAACTATGCCAACAAAAATAATGATCAACTTAAATGAAGTGATTATAGAAAAGGTCCTTACTGCAAAATCCTCCCTCCACTGGTGGGCTGCTTGGACTTTCTCAGCTTCCATAGCCAGGCGCTGAAAGAGAAACAGTAAATCTTAGACACACATGATTGTGAACACAAGAACAGAGAATTAAAACATAATGCACTATCCATGACCTTTGATATTATAAATAGCTATGGGCCAAAAAAATAAATAAATAAACTAAGTCTGAGGAGGGTGCTCTGAAACTCTCTTGCTTGCAGCCCAGGGACAGTAGTACATCTGGAAGCATCCTTGGAACCTGCTGGTGTTCATCTGTCTATGTTGTAAGTTATTTTTCCCTGAATAAACATCTACTCGGCCTATTTGTTTCTTCTGGTCCTTATTAAGCAACAATACACACACACATACATGAACATGCACACACACAAACACACAAATTAGATACAGATTTTTATAAAGAAAAGGGTATCTGTTGTGAGGGTCTGCAAATTTTTAGAAACCAACTACAGCAAGTTAAATGTCTAAAAAAGACATGGATTTTGAAGAGCTCAAGTTCAAAAGTTGTTCAATTTTGTTTTCTCTGATTGAAATATAAAACCAGGGAGTCATGAAAAATATACTACTCTTATAACTTTATTCATAAAGAAATAAATGAAACTTTAATCAAGTTTCATAAAAGTTCCAAATACTGACTTTTAAGACAGTTATAAGGTTATAAGGAGCACACTCACTGTCTGCTCTTTCTAGTGACAAAAGGTCATTACTTACAGAAATTGACATGCCTTCTAGACACTGCAAGACTCTAATTAACTTCCATTCCAGTCAAGTGACATTTTAAAAGCCAATAATCTACCATGAATGCCATAGGGAAATTGCAGTAAGACTAATAAAACCTGTATCTAATAAAGTGTGAATATTTTATTGTTAGCCAATCTCTTATCTACACAGCTGGATAAATGGGTATGTCCTGTAACAACAACTTCCAAAGAAAGAAAACATAATCATGGAATGGGTAGCACAGGCTATAGAGTAGCTTCTTCCACGTTAACAGTCTTGGAAGTCACTGGGGGCGGGGGGGGGGAACCTACATAATAAGCAGCTTGTGAAAACAGGAACTAAAACTCCAATTAGTAGCCGAAGAAAGGGAACAGAGTCTTATCTCTGGCCTTGAGTGAAGACACGACACTCTGAACTAGCTGGAAGGTCCCAGGCTTGCCCAACCCTTTAATATTGTGATGCCATGTGGTAATCTGTAACATGCACAAGAACCACCCAATTCAGTTGCAAAAAAGAAGAAAAAAAAAGAAAAGAAAGAACCTGCAAAATAAAGTGTAATATTTTAAGTAACTTTATGATTTTGCAGAAGGATGGATCCTTACTGATTGCCAAGGGCTCGCTAATAAAGAGACAGAACGTACCCAATGCCTTCCCACTACAGTCTGTCCAATGGTACTGATAATCAATTGGACAGGAAATAGTCTAAAACAGAACTCAGGACGGAGTACTGTGAGAGAGGCCAGGCCAGGATAGACTATCTAGTCAGATCCTGTCTCAAAAAAAAAAAAAAAAAAAAAATCAAACCCAGAAACTGTATGAAGACCATCTAAACTATAGTCTGGCACAATGGCCACTCTGGCCTTTTGTAACCCTCACCCCTTTAGAGTGTTCTGCTATAGTCTATGATACACCTGCCTTCTACAGTATTCCCTGAGAATCCTGTGGATTTTTTTGGTGGAGATCACAGGGACTGGGATGGAGGGGAAGCAAACATGAAGCCCACATTGAACACTAAAATGCACCTGGCCCATATGAGAAACTGAAAAAGGAAGCGCAGCACTGGTCCTCAGCCTTGCTAACTTCATTGTGTCCTCTTTAGCTGTGCATTTGCATTATTAACCTCTCCTGAGTTGACGCTGAATTCCCAGAGAAACAGAACTCATTGAGTGGTGAACATCTTTGTGACATGGGTTCAAACAATGAACACTTAATCCAAAAGGGGGCAACTATCCATGACAGGAAGTCCCGCCACTTGCTACAGTGGTTGTGGCATTTTCCTAAAGAGTCAGCTTGCTCTCTTCAAGCGAGGATAATTTCCTTCCTCAGGATGACCGTGTAGAAGCAGAAGAGAGGGAGGCAAAGGACCTCTGTTTGACCAAGACTTCTTTGCCCCACAGACTTCCTTATCCTTTGTCCCTGTTCTTTCTTTGCTTAAAATGAAAGTGCATGTCAGTACCTGGAAAATGAAGGTAGGGTCACAGAACCCCCTTATCTGCTTTCTTGCTAATGGGGCCACACTGAATAAATTAATCTTCTCTATGTCCTTTTTCCATCAATCATCATCATCTTTAATTGGCATGCTGGGGATGGGTTGCTGAACCTCCTCTACTGGGGCCACCCAAGTCTGTTATTTGGCTATAAAAATCCAATTTGAATACTTATCAAGCGTCATGAAGCTTAATTCTGCTTACATTATGACAAAGCAGAGTCATTTAAATGGCTTTATTTAAAATGTACATGTGAAACCATTTATATAAAACATGATAGATGTATTTAAAATCCACATATCCTTGTGTCCATTCGATTGCACCTTTAGAATAATAATAATTAAAAAAAAAAAAAAACACCTTACAAATGACTTTTACAGACTCAGTCTTACCACCCTGAACTGGCCACTGAGCCTTCCATCTCTGAAGCTCAACCTTCAGAGTACAATGTCAGTACGTTGCCAGTTTTTAGTTTTGGACATCATCATTAGACATCCATGCTGTGAATGAAGACACTGTAGGCTCAACACTAAAACAATGACAGAAATGGAGGATTTCAGACAAAATGAAAGCCAAACTAGCAATACAAAGTCAGAAAATAAGTTTCAGTGATGTCTTTACACATTCACCTCCTCAAATGCAGACAGTTATTATCACCATCAGTAAAGAAGCTTTTGATACGCTGTTCTCTGTAGGGAGAAGAACAGAATCAAACCAAACAGACAGGAAACAGCTTATCAGATGAGTGAAAGGCCAGCTCCCTCAGAGGCCTATTCATCCTCAGCCTTCACGCTGTGTCCTATCTGCATCTTTTCCTCTGGCATTGAATTCGGACATATGACATGAGAGTCAAATAAAAATGTAGAGGTATATTGAAAAAGGGCAGTCTATCACTCTCATCAATGGCATTCAAATATATCTTCTCTTACAAACATAGCATTTCCTAAACGTCCAACTATTCTGCTTCCTAGGCTATAAATTACTTTTAGGCTCACTTTTTTATTTTTAAACTTTTGAGAGCAATCAAACAAACATACAGCCTTTTAAAAGAGCTTTGAAAGCAAACTGTGAGACAGCACAGGGCTATTCAGTTAAGACTCCAAGGCCACTGACATTCAGATTTAAATAGCAAGTATTGACTTAAAGAGGCCATTCAAACAAATTCTCAAACCATGTCTGTGGACAGTGTAGAGCAGGAGCCTTCCCTCTAATATAGGGCAATGAATGTAAACGGCACACTAATTTAAGCAAAATATGCATTTTAGGTGACTGTGATTAATGTTCCAACACTTAATACCCAATAAGCAATGGCAACCGCTGTACCGTACCCATATTGACAATCTCATTATCACTCTAATGAGTTTTACTAATTTTCATTAAAAGGTTCTTAGAGGATCAGAAGACACATTTGAATGGCCAAACAATATCTTTTGAAAATAGCAAATTAAGGTGAATAAACATTCTTCCACATTCTGAAAAGCACACATTTCATTTGCTTCTGAGGAAGAAAGAGGGTGTGGCTTCTGATTGCCAATCAACTTAGTGATGAATTTAACTGTCTTCAGCAAATCAGATATTTATGTATATTTCTGTCTATGTATGTGTGTGTGTGTGTGTGTCTTTCTCTGAGTATGTGTGGGGTGTGTGTGTGTGGAGAAATCTATAGTTCTGTTTCCATTTCAACCTCTTCAATACAATTCTATAAAATAAATTATGTTAGAACTTAATCACTGAAGGCCAATTAAACATGTAAATATGAAGAAAATAAAGAAAAATTCAGCAGCAGTGCCTACATTCCTTGTTTCTTTCTGCAGAAAAGCTCACATCTATAGAAACACATTGAAACAGAATTTTAGAAGTTATTTGAGCACATATATATATATATATATATATATATATATATATATATATATATATATAAAGCACTGATTTCTTCTTTGAGTAATTAAAAGACAATTGAAGCCTGACACCTTTGCCTGCACACAGATATGTCATTGTCCTAATGCTGCAGCCATCTTGGACTCCAGGAAGAACCAAACCTCTCAGGCCTTATCCTGGAGCAGTGTCAGACTTGGGGGAATTTGATGGGTGCAATAAGAATGGCATTCAATTCAGGAAAAAGATTTTTATTAACACTATAGGAAGTTGAAACAGTCCCCCCTCTCTGGGGTGAAAGTGAAAATGTACTTTTAAGGGTTTTTTTTGTTGTTGTTGTTGCTGTTGCTGTTTTGTTTTGTTTTAGGACAGGGTGGTCTTACAGTGTTAGGAAGCAGGCTTCATGAATATGTGACCCGACCCGTGTTCCATGGCTGCAATAAGACAGCATGGCATACTGAAACGGGGGTCACTCCTTGTTGGGGTACAAATGTGGGGATTGTGAGCCATGCAAAGTGACCACAGTAGGCTCAGGCAGCAGGGTGGGTGTAGACAGAATGGGCCACTCATAGGGCATGCTTAGGACATGATTACATGGAAAGCTTAGTTCTTTAACAGCAGAGGTGATCATGTTATAGAAGGGAGTTTGGTCCTGAGGGTAACAGGGATAAGGGCTTCATAGAACACGTTGCAGAAACAGAGCTGAGATGACAATAACCAGACCGCACTTGAACAGGACTCCTTAATGATATCACTTGCTCTCTCAAAGGATTCCTTATTCCTCTCTTAATCCTTTTAAAGACCATATCAATACCCCAAAGACAGGCTTTGTGGGAGCAGTAAATAAAACTCTGTAGTTCAGTCTGGCCCCAAAATCAGAGATTGACCCGTCTCTGCCTCTGAAGCGCAGAAAAGACTATTTTTAATAGAAGGGGAAAAGAAAAAAATCAAAGGGAAAGTATAGCATGAGCCTCTCTCACCTTGTTTTCTAGGGAGACAGAGAAGGGAAGATTTAAGTCTGCAGGAAATGTTGGAAGATTCAACAGACAGGACCACAAAACACCACCATGAATATTTAGTACCACACTCTATCTTAAAGAAGATGTAACCTTCTCTTTCCAATAAGTATGGAAAACATGGTTGATTAAAATTCATATGAACATGCAGGACCATCAGAACTTGTTCTTGAGGCTTCTGTTAGTTTATAATCTAAATATCTCTCCATGAAAAACTCACCATCACGTATACATACATACATATTATTTAAAATGTGTTCATAAAAACACTGCTACATCATAAGAAGTCCACTGGACACAAAGAACCATCTGGAACCAGAGACAAGAGGTTACAGAGTTATAAAATGTGATCAGAGTAACCAAATTAATTAATATCAGTATATGTCACCATTTGATAAGGAAGCTGTGGTATCCAGGTGAGAATGTATGTACGTACGTACGTACGTATGTATGCATGCATGTATCCCAAGAAACTATCTGAGCACAAAACAAAGTGTGCTCCCATAATTCATTGTGGGGGAATCACGGGGGAAGATTATGAATTGGAGTTTAGCCTGTACAATTATAGAGATCCTTACTCAAAATAATTATAAAAAATAAAAATTTTAAGTTATTTTTATGTGCCTGATTTTAGAAACAGTACTCATGTTTTGTGAGTTTAAGGTCTATAACATACATAGACATTAGCAAGCAATTAGTACATTCAAAGTATAATTCCTTCTAGTAGAAACATGCATATTACATGTACTATGTCATATCTAACCCCCACATACAGGCACACACACACATCTTGGAGATGTTCTCTGACAGATACTTTCTGAAAGTCTACACTATTCATGCTTTGTCAACTTGTTTTCCATTAAATTCCCATGTAAATCACAACTTGATCACAAATGTATGTTCCTTAGATGAAATTCAGAAAGGTTTTTTGACAGGATAAGTGTGCTAAACACAGCAAGCTGTAACAACAAGTGTTTTTATCTGGTTACATATATATTTTGGCTGCGAGTGAGACTGGAAATATTCAAATACATAGAAAACAATCGTCTGATATTTACTGCCCAGAATTCCTCGTACTGATGACCTCAGGGTCCTAGTAATTTATGAGAGGGAAAACATACTTATAACCTAAAGTTTACCTCTATCACTTTCTGTCAGCTAGCCAATGAATGAACTACTATAATGTAGTCATCTGCATCTGATGCTCATCCATGCTGTTTGGAATCTGTTTTTAAAAGGCATCAGTCTTATCTGATATTGATATTGCTGACTATTTTCTACCTGGTAGGCTGCACACTGGTTGAATGCCAAAGAGGAATGCCACCAGTTTCACCAGGGAAATGATTTCTCCCAGGAGGAACCTGTCATCCTTCCAAGTGGGGGCTTAGAAGAAACAAAGGAATTCACTAAGGCCAGATATATGAGATCTGCTTTACTGCAGTTGCCAGGGGCTGCCAGTACCTCCTGAAAAAGCCAGGCTGAAGCCAGATCTGGCACTGTTCAGCAGTACCAAGGCCTAAGTGCCTAATACATCTTCAACATCAAATGAACAAATCTCATTTGAAATCTCACAAGTCAATCCATTAAGAAACTATGGTTCTTTTTGCACGGGTATTGTGCAAACTGAACTATCTCAAACTGTCACTTAACCACAGTGGTTTCACCAAAGACATCAGCCTTGCTCTATCCTCCTATACCTTCTCAATCCGAACCTTACAACTAGTGTTAAAGCATATTACTATGTTTTATTTGCATTAAAAGAAACTTTTTCAGGCTCTTCACTTTTGTTAATGGCATAAAACATAAGGATATAATCTTATTTTTTTTAATTCCCCATTTTTGAAAAAAATCAGGGTAAACCAACACCTAAAAAGCATGCTAATGCAATCAAAGTAAAATTAGGAAAATAATCCCCCATATTGAGAAACTTTCCTGACCTCTGACAAGCAACAGTCTATTTGCCCAAGTGTTCAAGAGAAATAACAAATTATACAGTTATTATACTGTATATGAAAACTATACAGTTATCTGTGTCAGCTCAAATATCTTAGCACATCCAGAACTACTTAAAAAGAATACAGAGACAATTGTCAACATGATAAATTGTTAATATTGATTGGCTTAAGCAAAACCACAAGTGCATCTGTACAGGTGAAATGTAAAGATAGATAAGAACCCATTTACTAATTTCCAGATTTTAAGATGCATGTGTGTGAAGTAAATTCCCACAATAACTACAGTATTTTTCTTTTCTGATCTACCATTTCAGCAATCATAATAGATGCAAAATATGAATGAAACTTGCTGAAACCATACTAGCCATTACTTATTTTTCTATTTGTGTCCACGTGAAAAACAAAACCTAATAGAACAGGGCTTCTGGCTCCTGTTTTATAGATTTCAGCCTAGATCTGTCATATTCATTGACTGATTTTGAAATTTACCACAAATTTCAAGTCTAATCTCAAAGTTGTAATTATCTCTGAGCAATTGGCAGATGCTGGGAAAACAGAAGCCAGGGTAAAGGAGGTTTCATCTGATGAGAAAGGCAGCAAGAAAGTAAATGATGCACAACTGATGATCACGTCATCTTTCCATCTTCCTTCAGCTCCACAATACAGAGCAAAACAACAAAACTGATTAACCCAGTGCAGTTTTCACATCGGCTATATACCTGCCCACTTTAAAGAATCCTTCAGTGAGCCTTTTTTAATCACCCTGGATGATAGCGCCATCTCATTACCACCCAAAGAGTCTGATGCACATGTGGATTAAATCTGTCAATAAAGCTCAGCTTGGTACATAAGACTTGAGAACACTCTTCTGGGGCTGCATGTTTCAGAGATCATAGACATTTACCAAAAGGCACTCCTTCAGAAACTCTACTACAAAACAATTTAATTGAAACCAAAGAAGTTCCTGTCCTCCATGATGTCACAACTTTTCACTATGATGTCACACAATAGGCTATGCCCTCTCTACTCTCTAAATCAAGGTAGGTTCCTTCAAAACAAAACAATCAAACAATAAAAAAAAACAACAACACTACACCTTCCATGTTTCATCCCTTGTGTGGCAGAGAGTAAGCTCATAGTCACTGTGTATGGGAATTCAGAGATAATGACTTTAAGGGTACATCAAGATTGATAGAAATACCATAATTCACTATCATGACACTTTGAAATGCCAGACATTGCTATGACCTTATAGCCTCAAAACTTATCTTCCTATATTGGGAAATATGACAAGCATATTTCCCAATAAATACATCATCATTTAATTCTTTAAAATGCTACATTAACTTAATGCCACATGAATGTTTAAAAAGTATGGAACAGAGATCAACACAAGGGCATATCCTCAGCGAGTCTAGTCCTTAGTCCTGCCTGTAACTGCTCTAAGCACTGTATGGCTCAGCTATAATGTCAAATTATTTATTTAAGAATATAATGTAGCCAGAGAAAGCAAAGAACAATTTCCTAGCCAAGAACTAAACCTATAATGTTAATTATAATTATAATTTCAAAGGCCTTCCAATTTTTGGTACCAACAGATTGCATACAAGTAAGGCTCGTTACTGGAAGTATTGTTCTAAGTCACTGGGTAATAATATCTTTTTTTTTTTAACCTATGTTGAACTAACTTGTACTGTATGTAACTGTAAAAACAATGAAAATACCTCTAAAATTTAATGGGTGTATGGCCAGTGACAAGTTAAATGAACACCTGCTACCTTAATTTTCTATATTATAAAACAAGAAGGAAAATAATGGGAAAACTTCATAGAATTGTAAACACTAAATAATTTAAGAAAAACTACACGCATTTTGTAGAGAAAATAGACATCTAAATATTTCCTGAAACACACTGTGTATGGAGTCGGAGAGTAAGAACACCAGCCAAGAAACCACAAGGCAAGGCACAACCAGCTTCACTCCTGTCCCAGAAAACTGCACACCCTCTTTTGGTCTCAATAAGCACTGTACATAAGTGGATCCGCCCCCCCGACACACACACACACAGGCAGAAACACTCAATTACACAAAGTAATAGTTTTTAATTTAAAAAGTATACATGTTTACTATGACTATAAGATTTATAATTGTATGAGCTAGTACTCTCCCAATCAGTTGCAAATTAAGGCGTTCTCTTGTGATTTTTATCATGTGAATGGAGGCAGAGACCGTATTTCTGAAAGTACTTATATAGCCAACTATGTGGAAAAGAGGGTTCTTCCCTCTAAAGTAGAGGAAGGTCTGGTGTGTTGTACAGAGCAATCAGGATAAGACTTCTGAAGAAAGTTACATAAGTTGGCAGGCAGGCCCATCTGAAAGAGCAGGGTTTCCTCAAAGCAAAACTGGGCGGCACATGTCTATAAACTGAGCTCCCCCACAGTACATTTCAACCAAGTGTATACAGGCATCGTTAGAACCAGGAGTACAGAAAGCTCCTTACAACCAGGTGTACACAGGGATCCTTTCAACCGGGTGTACACAGGGATTGTTATAATCAAGTTACACACAGATTTGTAGATGCTTCATTAATGATTCAGTAATCTACAAGTAATCATCAACATTTACAACACTTCATTATCACAAGTGGATTTTCTTTCACAAACTTTTTATGTGTAAACTTACATAAAAAGTATAATACTGAAGATAAATGAACAAAAAGTGGTTAGTGGGGAAGAGAAGTTAAAAAAATCCATCAGATTCATTTTTATATCTATGATGACAAGACCATTAAGGACCATTTATTATCTCATATAATTTTCCTTTCAATGCTTTTGTATCCATAGTTTTTGCCATCATATTTTCCTTTGTCATAAATTAAGAGTTCTGGAAGAGGCTGAATTTGTAGCTAGCAACTCCAACTGCAAAATGACTTTACAATCTTTCACTGTCCTCAATTGCTTTTAAATAAATATTTTAGTTAGTCAGCACATGTATAAAGACACAGAAAGGGGCAAAAATATAAGAGTATTCCTTCCTCTATACTGAATACAGTTCTCAAATTGGTGTTCATTTTTTGTTACAGTTTTGTGTAGAGCTTGGCCACTGAAGAATGCTGCAGGAAATAGAAAAATCACATCCTAAAGTTCAACATATGGAGGACACAAGCCTGGACCTCTTCACCTGTACAATGGGAGCCAGGAAGAGCCACTTCAGAGATTTTAAAGGAATTAAATAAGATTTGAGTCAAACAATCTAAAACAAAGTGTCAGCCCCACTAGCCATTTTTAATTAAGAATGGTCATTAAAAAGCAACAAAAGGGATTTATTTTACAAAAGATGTCACCAAAGGAAGATATGTCTAAGTCCTTGAAAATGCTCCCATGGTTCTAATTTGCTTCAGGCACCTCCAATGTTTTACATCGTAAATGAAGATTTATCATCAATCTTGTTCTTTCTACTTCATACTTACACTTGCCTACTACCGAAGGTGATTTATGCCATATCAGGCTGCTCTGGCTTGTAAACTACTTATCATTCCTACCTTGTTTGTTATCTCAATTACTTTTTTGTGTTTAAATATTTTGCCTAAGAGACTCACTCGCACACCAGCTGCCAATTCGTAGGCAGGCTGTCTTAGGGAAAGGAAAGGGACCTTCCACAATAGGGAGGTTTTCAGATTTACTAATGTTGCTATGGATGCACCCTCCCCCATCAATCTATTGGAGAGGTAATTGAATCATATCCTATGGAGGACGCAAGTGTGTATTCTACGCTCATCTGACTCTTGGGGGTCAGGAGATCACAGTAATGAGTCCATCAAGTTCAGACTTGACAAATATGGAGCTCACCGCTTTGTTGTTGTTGTTTAAATATCAGAACCATTACTCACCAAGTTGAAAGAGATGTCATTCTATTCCTCTTTTGTGAGAACAAATTTTTTCAAATACTGAAAATTTTTTGTATCTTTTTAGCTTTGTTTTACTTGAGCAAAACTATTACTATTCATCTTCTTCTCAGCTAAATTTTAGCAATTCAGTGAAAGCTTCCATTATTACAAATCCTCTTAATAGTTCTATGATTAATCTATAATTTTATGCTCACACTTCTTAGATGTGAGACTTCTCGGCAAAGAGAAAATGTTAAGCCTTTGGCTCTCAAGTACATAATTCAAAAGCCTTCTTTTGTGTCTCTTAAAGAAAACTGGCATAAAAAAATACATCTATCATGTTAATTAAACCAATTGTTAAAATGTGCTTCTTTCTATAATCTATAAAATTTCTTCCACATAGATTACCTCAGTTGCACATAAGACAAAAATAAAAAAAAGTGTTGAGATCTTCCCAATGCTAAGCCTTTACCAAGTAATTTACAGACGTTATCTTCATGCATATTTATTAAGACAGTAATAGATAATATACTATTGCACAGATAGTAGCAGACAATAGACAGTACAAGCTCCCCTAAATTACTAAGCAGCAGAGCTGATGGGATTAGATAGAAGCAACCTACTATACAGCCCTGGCCTCTGCCATGTGAAGAAAAAAAAAACTGTATAACTTGTCCACAATAGCACTGAATCATAGAATGATAAACAGAAATAATTTATGCTTATTCAACATAGGCACAAAAGACCTCTAGATGCTTATCTAGTGACAAGTAAAATCTTGAGCCTCCTTTACTCTTTATTCAATTTTGTCTTTGTCTTCTAAAATAGTACATCAAAAAAATCTTAGTTGGAATTTTCTGTCTATGGATTTTACAGACATTTAATCAACCTCAAAAGTGCAAATATCTTTAATAAAAATTGTCTGTATTGAACAGATAATCCAATTCTACTCTTCATTATTTCATATGAACATAACTACTTACACAGCCATTGCGTTGGGATTATAAATAACCGAGAGACAGTGTGAAAATATCCAGAGAAGTGTATAAATGTGTGTATAAGACATATCCAAACACTACATCACCGTATAGAAAGATTTGCTTATTTAGACATGCAATGCCCCCTTATTCAGTGTTCTAGTACCAAATGCTTGAAAGAATTCAGGACTCTGAAAAAATATTAAAAATTATTTCACCAAATCTTTTTAAGTGCTTAAAATTAAAGTCAGTACTACTATGATATATTTTACAACGCATTTGGTCAATCTATGAGCATGAAAGATGTAAACAGTGTTCTCTTTTATAAGCAATAGAAATGAGGACAGTACATTCTCCAACATGTTGATGATAATCATCTGTGCATATCTTCAATTATTATACCAGGAAAGACCAAAATATATTCATATATAGATAAACAAAATATGAACAATGACAAAAATTGTCAACACTCTTAAGGAAACAGCAGTGATCCACAAACAGAACACAATTGATTTAATCAGTTAAATCAATTACTGTGCCTTTACTGATCTAGTAATTTCTACATGTAAAGCACTATTGCAGAAGATCTATCTAATACTCTGATATCTCAGTGTAAATCTATATATTGTGATCTATGTCACAGCTCATTTAGATGCTGCAGCAGTGTTAGTTACCAATTAGACATAATCTAGAATTACGTGGGATATTAGCATTGAAATATACATGAGGTATTACCTTGATGACATTAATTAATGTGGGAAGAGCCATCTTAATTGTGTGTGTGCGTTTCCTGGACTGTAAAAAAGTGTAGACATCAAGCTCAGCTGTAGGAAAGAAGCAGCCGTTTGTCTCTGCTCCCTGACTGTAGGTGTTGCATGACCAGTTGCTTCAAATGGGCTCTTGATATCTTGCATTCCCTGCCACTGCAGACTGGCTGTGTCCCCATGAGCTGGGACTCAGTATGAAGTCCTCCTTTCAGAGGCCACTTTTCTCAGGATATTTCATCACAGCAACAGGAAAAGAGATGCTACATCAAAATAGTATTGACTTGGTGGCATTTATTTTAGTGTTTGGGATGCTGGAAATTCTAAGAAGAAGGCACTGGCAGATTGATACCCTAGTGAGGGAGGCCATGACTGCTAGACAGCTCTCTTTTCCTTACATTCTCATTTGGGAGAGAAGGACGGTGACTCCTCTGAGCATCTTATAGAAGGATGCTATGGTGGTTTGAATGAGAATGGCCCCAATATGATCCAGTGACTATTTGGGAAAAGATTAAGAGGTGTGCCTTTGTTAGAGGAGTTTTGTTACTGTGGCTGGGCTTTGAGTTTTAAAAATCCCACGCCACTCCCACGGAGTCTCACATCCATTCCAGTTGTAGTCGTAACAGGTGAGCTCTCAGGCACTGTTCTCCCACTCTGCCTGCCTGTCTGCTGCCATGCCCCCTACCTGGACTCTACTACACGCTGTCACCACGAGCCACAAACTGAATGCTTTCTTTTATAACGTTCCTTGATCACACTGTCTCTTTACAGCAACAGAAAATCAACGAATACAGCACTAATCACATTAATGCAGATCACTACTAAAAACCGCCACCTAATACATTACACTGGAGATTAGGCTTCATGGTGAATTCTGAAGGCTTTATGCATTTAGTTATTCGTAATAACAGAAGAAAGCATCAAAAAGCAAATAATAAAATAGCTTATAAGTGTGCTAAGAAAAATTTTAAATGTGAGAAAATAGTAATATAATTTAAACAAAATATTTATCATGTTTAAATGTTGTAAAATATTTGAAATATTTTTCAAATTGAAGGTATATTTTACTACTTTGGCTCACTGTCAAATAGACATGGCAAGGGCTATCAAAAAGAAATATAATAATTGATGATATAAAGAAGTAGAATGGGAACTTTAAACTCAATAAAAGTCATGATTTAAGGACTGCAATAAAAATATGGAATAATAGGATATATAAACTTTATTATAGACATGTTTTTAAAGACAAAAAGATTGAGACATTTCAGATAATCAGCTATACTTAACTTATACTGAAAAATTTCACCATGATATAGCTCATAAAATAAATGTGCCGTTTACAATGACGAGAAACTGGTGTTTTTAGAATATTTATACTTAGGTTTTAGAAATTAGAGACAAAATTTATAATAGAAAGTAAACAACCAAAATAGTTAAATGGCACTGTTTTCCACCACCACTGAAGATTGTGTCTCCAAGACAAGATCACATGAGCTTGTTCTCTGCATAAGAATGCAGCTTATCAATTAGTTCCTCCTTATCTTGAATATAAACCAAGACTTAATTGTTTCATATCCATAACTGTATTAGCTATGAATAAATTGTTCTAGAAAAATTCTGTTCTGTGTCATACAGGAAATTAATACTAAAAGACAATACTTGCCTTTTGCTGTCACTCAAATGTGCAGAAAAGTAAATCCACCTAATGAGTATTTAGCTTCATTAACTTCCCTTAATCTTATTTGTAATATAAAACCACAATATCCTCACTTCCCATAAAGTTAAATCAAATCAGACCAGGACCATGTAGATTTGTTTACAGTGACCTTCTCCATGATCTAAGTGCAATCTCATAGCTTTATGTTGTAATACTGTCACATCAAATATTCTCTTATAGTGCTTTAGGCCATTTTCAATAAAATAAAGGAAGTTTTGTAATACCCTTAAATCTATCACCATCTCCTCCTGGTATTCTGGGAGGAAAATCAACTCACAGAAACCTGTGTTTATAGATTCGAGATCATTAGGCATCCTCTCTCTACAGACTGCCAACTAGATCACATAAAGCACAGGTCTAGGCAGTGAAGTGTCAAAGGGAGACAGAAAATACTTTTTTCTTAGTAAACAAAACATACAATTGAATCATTGTACAAATCCCCAAAATTACATTCCAGCCTGTTTATAAGTCAAAGTGACATTTTATAAATATATTCTAAACTGGGATAATAATAAGTAAGTTTATAAAAATGATAAAGTCTTACATATAGCTCCAAAAATAAAAAATTTGTGGACTTTAAAGAGCTTCAATTCTTTCCTCATTCCAAGATCCGCAAAGCCCCCTTCTACATAATCACTTCCTCAACAATTATTAGAAATCATGGGTGTGTTTCACATTTTGTGACTGTGCATTAAACATACTTAAACACAAATTTTTGCATCTGTCCAATGTAAGCATCCTCAGTTGTATATTTATTTAAACAGAGTAATAATTTCCTTCAAGACTGGGAAATAATTTTTCATTAAGTTATTAGTTTAAGAGACTTTTGTAGTAATAGCTCCCTGATAAAAGCTTTGAGAGATCCCCAAGGCAATCTCAATTTATCAAGCTGCTTTTCAGCAAAAAGGTGTTTAATTAGGTTGTCTCACACCTCTCTGAGTCTGTGAAACTAATCACCACCTTCTAACTCAAAGAATATAGCCAGATCCTTTGAAAATTATCCCCTGCAAACCTCTGGATTTTTCCTTCCATTTAGTTCCATCTTCTAGTAGTAAAAACTTTGACTAACAGTGTGACTTTTTTTCTTAATCAAAGAAAAATGTTAAAGGAAAAAAAGTCAAAGACAAAACAAAAAGCCACCCCCCAATTTGCTTCTTTTCCTGCTAATGAGATGTGTGTGTGTGGTGTGTGTGTGTGTGTGTGTGTGTGTGTGTGTGTGTGTGTGTGTGTGTGTGTGCCTACACCAGTATATGTATAATATACTTCAAGGAAAAAAATGGATGGATGTTCAAAAACAGAAATTAAACAAAAGCTATGACAGAGTAAATAAAAAAGAAAAATTGCGGCAAAATGACTGCTTCTCAAATACATAGAGTACAACTAGTTTAATCAGGTGTGTTTCCCTCCCAATTTGGACTCGTTTCATCATAGGAATAAAAGGAATACTTAATGTTATCTACTGTGACTGCAAACACCCTACCTTCCAGAAAATCTCAATCTCATCAGATACTACAGGGACCTTCTTGTCATATTTCCAGGAATCTGAGTATTTCAAAAATATATTTGCCTTTTCTTTATCCCTATCTACTTTGAGTTGTGACATAGGCAAATTCAGGTACACTTTCTGTCCTTAATACTTTTAAAATTTAGTGGTGTAAATTATATAAGAAAAAATAAACAGGATGATATCTAATAACATCTGGGTTATTAAATCTGGGTACTAAATTTCTAAAGGAATCCATATGACTACAGAGATACTTGCTTGTCCATGTTCATTGCTATTTTATTCCCACAGCCAGTAAGTGCAAACAAGATGAAATATTATTTCTGAAATTAGAAGTGAGGTTGTGAAATTCATAGGTAAGTGGATGAACCTTCAAACACTAATTGTGACTAAGAAAACCCAGATCTTGAAAAACAAATGTTGCATGGTCTCTCTCCAATGGGGATACTAGTTTTGGATATTTGGATAAATGCTTTAACTGGATTACCCATAAAAATCAGACAACTAGTGAAGGTGCATGGGGGAGTTTTAAAGGCATGGATAAAAATATATGGATGATTTGAAAGGGGGAGGCATATAATAGAACCAGAATGATCAGTGGGCATGAGAGATAGAGAGATGGGAGTATGGAGAGGAATAGTTTAAAGAACTAAGTCATTTTGGAGCTTACTTTTGAAGTTGAAAGTAAATTGGAGGCCCATAGAACTCTCCCCAAATATCACATTGCCTATTCTCTTGGTACCTCTTGAGTACTTGATAATAAGACCTATTGCTCAAACACTATATATTTGAGTAATAGGAGACAGAAAAATCAAACATTCCTGACAGGGAAGTTTTTTGTTTGTTTGTTTTTTGTTTTGTTTTTTTTAATGTATAGTGTTTTACCTGCAGGCAACCCTGCATGCCAGAAGGGAACACCAGATCTCATTACAGATTGTTGTGAGTCACCAAGTGGTTGCTGGGAATTGAACTCTGGATATCAGGAAGAGCAGCCAGTGCTCTTAAACTCTGAGTCCTCTTGCCAGCCCATGGAAGCTTCATTCTTATGGGTTAGTTTCCATAGTACTGCAAGTTGTTATACATGTTACCAGAGAATAAACAATTAATCTTGCTCAGCTGAGAAGGCTGGGATCTTCGATTATTACTGACCCGGCAAGACACAGCTACTGGTGCAAGACTACTTTCTGATTAGGTTTTAACACATCTCCAAAAGCAGAACTAATTTAAAAAAAATTTTAGCAGAACAATTTTTTGATAACATGTTATATACACACGCAAAATAAAATAAAGTAGAATCTATGGCCGCCTAGCCACTAGGGAGAACCTAATATTCTTATTCTGCTAAATGAGCATAATAACAAACTTGCCCTAAGTTCTTGTCTTTATACACAGACTCAATCTTCATCGGAGGCACCTTTTTTGCACTCTAGATGATGACCAATACGAAGTCTCACAAGTGGCCAATATGTAGACAGCAGGACACATGGAGTGCACAGCTCTAAATGAGGCTTCTCCCTCACAACCTCACCTGCCCAGGCCTGGGGTCATCAGGAAAGCCGGTATGAAAAGAGAGTAAGAGCCACAGGGAGTGGGTATCTGCAATACAACAGTATTTGCATGGCATGCCGCAACTGTTGCATGTGTGAACTCATAGAGGTTTGAATTGCAAGCAGAAAACCTGTACAACTTCAGGCCAGCCCAAATGCCAGCACACATGGGGAGATGTTCTGCTGTATTGACAACCGAAGGTATGGGTGAGAGAAAGCGATTGTGTTCCCCAGGAGCCTCCCTTGCTCCAGTAGGTCATGCTGTCTCTACGCACATTCAGGTAGCACCAAGTGGATTCAAGGGGTTTCAAAGAGAACACTGGAAGTTGGGAGGGAAGAGTGGTCAGAGATTAGGTGGGAATTAAAGAGGATAGATTTGAGGACAAATCTGCTCAAAATTTCATGCACACATGTGTAGAGAGCTGCGAAGTGCCGCGCCTGTAAGATGGCGCTGGCCTCCGCATTCCACCCTCCCAACGGTGAGTGCTCTCTGTGATTGATAAATAACTCCATATCTGGCTAAGGCTGAGAATCTGGCTTGCTTGCACATGTGTGGACCTGTCTATACTTCCCACGGTGGCATGCTGGGGTTGGCGACCCAGGTGCTTTTAAGCTATGGGCTGGCTTTCCCTGGGGAGAGAAGATTGTTCAAGGTTCCTGAATAAAAACTGCTTAAAGAAGAGTCCAAGGGTTGTGTCTTCCTTGCTGGTCGAGGCAGTCGCAACACACATAAAATTCTCTAGCAATCAAAGGGTAACTTCGAAATGAAAATAAAACATTTAACAATCACTGACTTTCTAAAGAAGAACTTAATCATTTAGGCATTTATAATATAAAATGAGCTCACAATCAACTAATCCGTACTGTTATGACCTCTGTGTTAAAGATATAGAAACTTAAGACAAATCTTAAGGTATGTAGCTAAGGATAAACAGAAAAGAAAATAGATTTAAGAGAACAAAGCCTCATACTTCAAATTGCTAACAAGTCAAACAGAAGCAATGAATGTTTAAATACCTCAACTGTCAAACACAACTGGGATAATTCTTTTACTACAATGGCCACATAACAATTGAAAACACACACACATACATACATATATATATATATATATATATATATATATATATATATATATCAATTATCATGTGTGACCTAAATAGTCCCAGGTAAACTGACAAACAGCTAAGATATTTTAACACATGTTAAACTTAATAATTTTTATCATTGTGGTTTGTCAAATCTTTTCAGATGTATGAGTTTACACCTGAAAACTTTTAATGTGAACAAAATAAATGCCTCTCAGTTTGTGGAATTAAAGGAAGTCTAAGCAATACACACATTACACTTGAGCATACTGTAACCTAAAACATATTTCACTGAAATAAGCATAAAAGACAATTTGTCTACTTAGCACTTTTGAAGTGATTTTTCAATATTAGCCAAACTTGCAACTCAACTACATTTGGTTAAGTTTTTAATACTCCCTCATTTCAACTAAAATTAATTATTTAAACACTGAAGAGATGGCTCAATGGCTCAGACCTTTGCTGCTCTTGAAGATGACCTGGGTTTATTTCCAAGCACCCACATGGTAACTCACAGCCATGTGGGACTCCCATTCAGGGAAACCAATGTCTTTCACTACCCTCCATGGGCATTGAATGTAAGAGGTCCACAAACAGTCAGGCAAAAAATTCATGCACAATAAGCATAAATGAATCTTTAAAAATACTAAAAATATAATTATCTAAACTGTATGGCTTACTAAAATCAAATACTATCCAGCTATACTGATATGTTTCAACTTTATCTTTGAGTAGCTGCTTAGTAATTTAGAAATCTAAGGGCACACATATTTATAAATATTAATGTAAGTATAAAAATAAATATAAATATTATACCTTACTTGAAAATGTCCCTTTTGTGTTATCATGTATATATTTCACAAACTTTTATGTCATGAAAACATAAAAGAATATAATGTCTACATAACTGATTTTATAACATCTTGATGATGTCCAATGTTATTTTGAAAAAGAAAATCCCACTAAATGAGGTCACGAGGTCATTGGTGTTTCACTTAAATGTTGAAAACTAACTTTATTTAGTAGCTCTAAAATTTTTATTAGGTCCACACAAAAAGAAACCAACCAGCCACAGATTCTGAGTCATTTTCATGAGCTGACTCTTAGAGGCAGTTATTAGTTCATGGCATTAAAATGTTCTTAGAAGTCTTAATGCTTTCAAGACAGAGATATCATTAGGATTTATACACGTGTGTGCACGCACACACACACACACACATATATTCACACACACAGAGTACATAAGTAACTGAAAATATTTGTAGGGTTAGGAAAAAATAACTCACTTCTTATGCTCAAAAATCAAATAATAAACAAGACAAAAATGAACTTCTGCTTCTGTGTCCATAAGGATATATCACAATATGGTGATATTGTAACAAAATCATAATGTTCTGAAATTTTTTGAGACTTAGTAAGAATGCAATCTATACTTGAGATTCAGAAGGGAAGAGAATAGGAAGGGTGTAGGAGGACCAGGAAGAGTACAATGTTCTGTGAGGAATGATGGGAAGTCTGGTGAAACTTCCTACATGCTCTCCTTAAGGACACCTGATAATCGAGAGTCCTTCTATAGGTGTCCAGGAAGGGGAGAGGGAAACAGAGGAGAGAGGGAGAAAGGGACAGCGAGAGAAAATGAGAAGTGAATGAGATTCCAAGTAGTCAAATGTAAGTAATGGAAATAGCCACAAGTCATACTTTCATATCTTACACAGAAAATGTTTATGCACATTTTTAATTTTTTTTTAGTTTGTGAGCTATATTACTGCTTTCAAAAATATACTGCATTTCCATCCACTTTACTAACAGTTTCAACCCTAACTTACTGGATATGTGACTCACAGATGATGTCAGGAAGCAGACAAATAAAAGCAGTCTCCTTAGGGGGACAGGAAGACCACTCTTTGGGTGGAAGTGTGACCTGGAAGGGGGGGGCAGTATGCCTTAAGAACAGACAAAAGGGTATCTATCTCATATAAAATAAGTGGATGTAAACTTAGAGATGTTCCATTGAAAGGGATTGCTGAGCTGTGCTGCAAGATTCAATAAGATACAGTAAGAAGGTTGATGGTTTCAAGGTGCTTTGAAAGAACAGGGGCAAAACTGGTAGGGAAAGAGATGAGACAAATGATGCCAATATTTAAAGATCTTGCTTCATGCTAGGCCTGGGAGCTGTTTAATAGCACTAGAGGGCATTGTATGCTCATGGAACTGCTTTTCTCCCTAGTCCAGAATGCTTCTCCTTGAGAGTTTGTAAGTTTTTATTACTCTCTGTAATGAACAGCAGCTTCTTCTTCTTCTTCACTTCTTGTGGTGATCTGTTAAGTGCTTTAATCCTGACATCCTCTGCCAGCTCGGTATTCTGGTTGTGGGGGCGCAGAACCTTCACAATTTGTCCTGGTTTGTAAAAACATGCACCGTAGCTTGCATGGTTTGGGTTTGTTTTTTGTTTGTTTGTTTTGTTGGTTTTTTGAGACAGGGTTTCTCTGTGGCTTTGGAAGCTGTCCTGGGACTAGCTTTTGTAGACCAGACTGGGTCTAAAGATGTGCGCCACCACCACCCAGCTGCTTGCATGGTTTTTATGCTTGCCCTTACAATTGCCAGGCCATGTTCAATGCAACCATTAATGACTTGTTCAATAGAAGGAATTGAGATAACTCTGTAGAGATCCTTAGTGAGCAGAAGGAGGAAGAATTTGCAAGCACTTTCAGAGTTGACACTATTCCATGTAGAATGATGTGGTTCTGCAGAAATTCTCTCCCTGGAGATCTTTAATACAGTCCTTTAGAACATCAATTCTTTCTCTAGCCAGCCAGTGGGACTCTCCATTGAATACATATTCTGTACCATAAAATATTATTATGACCTGGATCTTTGGTTGGGGAAATTTTAACTCCCACCTAATATATTCTCTGCTTTATATTAGACAGTCTCATAGTAGAGGATAAAGCTTGTACATGCATGGTCTAAACACGGTACTAAGAGTAAAGATACTTTGCACTGATGCCATGCTGACAACCTGTTTACTATGCTACACAATGCCACTAAGGCTTTCTATAAAAGTGAGTGGGAGATGGGCAGGAAAGACATAGCAGAGGTGGGGATTCCTGCAAGTGAGCCATTTCTCAATGATGGAAGGGAAACATGATGAGCTTGTTAATACAAGACATGGGATGGTAGAAGTGATGCAGACCGCTAATGTAGAGAAACATCTTGGGCTTGTTCCTGTCTTTTATAGTTCACTAATGGTTATTTTTATAGATTTGTTTGCTTTAAAGAAAGAACCAGAGAAAACAGGGATAGCTGATAGTAAGTAGGAAAGCTATTAAAGAGTAAAGAACAGGGATGCAAACAGCAACAGCTGATTGTGAGGCTTGAACACAATAGAATGGGACTCACCTGAGTCAGAAACAAAAGAAATGAATGAGGAGATAAAGGAGGTGATGGGGACACTTTTCAAAGAACAGAGGGGCAAAGAAACTAAGGATGCTTCTACCTGGTGTTGTCTCTCAGCTCTAAAGAAAGTATCCAGGGGCCTCTGACAGCAGGACCAGGATTTACCCCTGGTGCATGAGCTACCTTGTTGGAGCCTATCCCTTATGAGGGGATGCCATGTTCAGCGGTGGGGCTGGGTCCTGTCCCAAATTAATGTGCCTGAGTTTTTCGACTTTCCTTAGGGGAACTTACCTGCTGGGAGGAGTGGATGGGGAGTGCGGTGTGGGGGAAGACAAGGGGACATGGGAGGAGGGGTGAGCACTTTGGTTGGAATGTAAAATAAATTAAAAAATAATAAAAATAAAAAGAAAGTGGTATGGAAATAAGACAGAGCAAGGAGTGGGAGGGGATAGAAGAAAAGTAGTAAGGTGGAAATTACACATTTAGAAACTAAACTTAGAGCATTACCTAGCAATAAATGCAGAGATCTCAGAACCCTAGGCAACCTTTTTGGAGGAAATCAATCTTCTTAGCATTTTGACAAACCATGTTATTAAATAATACCAAATAAATGATTATACCCATTAAGACTTATTTAATCCATTGCAGAGTGCAGTGTTTAATCCAATCCAAAATATAGTACTTGAATAACTTCAGTTATAATATCTAAGACATAAATGCAACCTATGATGTAAATAGTATTAGAATATTCTATATCTCACCTCACCAAAGTTTCTCTAGATAATATCTTGTGATGTTTTATTTCCAAAGTAAGGATATTTTATTCAAGATTTAGAAATGTTTAAACTCCTGTATGTGCTGCAATTTTCTAACCTCAGAGTCACAACATAAATGAAAAACAATATAACTTCACAGGATAAAATTAGAGGCATATAAATTTCAAATATATGAGGCATAGTAATGAACTAAAAATTTTCTCTCACTGTTGGCAGAAATAACTTTTCACGGTCACCGGCATGTTAAAAAGAATTCCAATGCTTAGTTAAACCTGATCATTTTTTACAAATTCTCATAGGTGGAATGTGCCCAAAAGGCATAACACAGCTAAGTGTGAAATCATTTTTTCAGAAGAATTAAGTATTCAGCTAAAATTATCTATAATAAAATATGCATAAAAATGAGATTCCTAGTAGGAACATTAAGCTGTAGTCTATCAAAATGTCACCTTAAACCCATACACATGTGTCTGTGTATGCACACACATTGTTTGGAGAAAATAGAAAGGACATAGGTATATTGCAATATTATTTCCACACCCCCAAAGTACCTGTATTAAATTTTGAGTCTGCTGAATTGCAGTACAGTAACAGCTATCCCAGTGCTTGTGAGCTCATGGATATTTGTACTCAAAATGGGCATGATCTGAACACATTCCTCAGAAATAATCTCAACTGTCTGTCAGAACTACCCTACCAGGAGCTGTCTCTGAGGCCCTTGAAAGATGAGAAAACTCAGGCACAATTGGTAAAAATCTAGAGAAGGGCAGGGAGTACAGAGGAGAGTAAAAGTTCCAATTGTCAATTGACTCCACTACAAACATTGTGCAGATGCTGAGCAAGCGTCTTCCCACATCTGAGCCTGATCATGACCTGCAAGTGGACATGCGGGCTCTGTAAGTCAGTAGGGTACTGCAAGGTTCTAAGGCTGTGACCCCAGCCACGGAGTTCCATAGAGACAACTGGTGAGCTTCTAAATCCCTTTGTGGTATGGTAGGAAGAAACCTGGGATGGCGGGAACCAGGAGAGTCAGTCACTGAACATGAAAGCTTTTTAAAAAATTTAAATTGGAAAGAATCTTATTATACATATCAATCCCAGTTCCCTCTTCCTCCTATGCCCCACACTGACCCCATCCTATCCCCTTCCTGCTCCCTAGGGAGGGTGAGAAATTCCATGGGGGGTCTTCAATGTCTGTCATATCATTTGGGGCAGGGCTTCAGCCCTGTCCCCTGTATCTAGGTTAAAAGAGTATCCCTCTATGAGGAATGGGCTCCCAAAGTCCATTTGTATACTAGGGATAAATACTGATCAACTACCAGAGGTCACATATATTGCACAGGCCTCCTCACTGACACCCACTTGAACATAAGACTTTTAAGGAACCTGGACTGCAATCTACTTTGGTATTATAATTAGAATTTTATTAGTCTGTTATCTTTGCATTCAAACACGTTACAAAATCATTAAAAATGTGCATACCTTGCTCTCTGGATAATCATCAAGGACAGCAAATACATTACCATGAGGAAACCTAGAAATAATCTAATACTTTACTTCATTAACACAATCCTAGAGCAGCCAAGGAGTCTGTGTACTTCCTTTGCAATCAAGATGTACAAGTCATGCTTAGTAGGTTAGAATTCACATAAATCACACACACACACACACACACACACACACACATCTTGCATATAATATATATATTAATATAATATATATATATATATATTATGAACTAAGAACACTTTGCTTTGTAATGAATCTGACAGAATTCCCTAAACTGCAACAATGATGGTTTCTTCGTATTTCCTCACAGTTATAACATTAACAACAAAGGGTTTTGATTCTTCTTACCTGCCTCAGCTGGAGAAAGCCAGAATGCTGACACCTTCCTATTGAGAAGCTTACAATAGTCACTGGTATCATATTTATTTTAATAATGTGTGTGTGTGTGTGTGTGTGTGTGTGTGTGCATATGGGTAAGAGCTTGTGAGTGCAGTGAGGCTGGACACCAATGGTGATGGCTCCTCTGAAACTGGAGTTACAGGCAGCTAGCTGTCAGTCACCTGACATGGGCATTGGGAACTGAACTCAGGTACTCAGGAAGAGAATTTACAGCTCTTAACTACTGAGTCATGTGCCCAGCTACTCAAACCTTTCAAACAATAAGATATTATTTATACATTCTTATTATTTTTCAAGGTTTCCTTTCCTTTAATGCCCTCTACTTATTCATTCATATTACAGTATCAAATATATGAATATCATTTTATGTGTGTTTGGTTTGTACATATATGCAATATGTCACAATGGCATGAAATATACAATTTAGAAAAAATAATGAAAAGAAAATGCCTTGTTAGGCCAGCTTTTGATAGTGAATGTTAAGTAATAAAGTAATTTGGCTTATTCTGTCATAAATGAGTATAAATTTGGGGACTTTGGGACAGGTAAAATATACTTTTAACAATATTGAGTATCTTTCAGTTAATATATTCTGATCACAGAAAATGTCTATGTCTACACTAGTGAGCAGAAATTTGGAAGTGATTATTTTTCTATTGTTTTCAGCCTCAAACACCTTCATAATAGTTTTCCTTTTGGGTAATTTCTCATAAAGTTACACATTTTGCTGTCTTAGTTACACAATCTGGTCTTTAGATAAACAAATACCCTTGCCAAAAGTAATGCAATTACACACATACACACACACACACACACACACACACACACACACACACACACACACACACACACGGAGGGAGGGAGGAAGGAAGGAAGGAAGGAAGGAAGGAAGGAAGGAAGGAAGGAAGGAAGGAAGGAGAGAGAGAGAGAGAGAGAGAGAGAGAGAGAGAGAGAGAGAGAGAGAGAGAGAGAGAGAGAGGATCTAATACCTAACAGATTCAGCCAGTGGCACCGGAAAACTGTATTTTACCAGTAGAAGACTGAAATTGGGTTCATGTCTTTTGCCTTGTGCAAAAATCAGTTTAAAATGGATCAAAAGTCTTAATTTAAAACCTGAACTGCTGCAACTTCTAGAATAAAGTATGAGGAATGAATGCCCTTTAAGACATTGAAGTAGTCAATAACTTATAGAACAGACACCAATAGTGCATGAATTGACCCCAAATAGCAACAGATGGGACTGTTTATTTTAAAAAATATGAAACATATCAGACTAATAACTATTTAAAGATGTGTTCAACATCCTTAGCCATCAGGGAAATTAATGCAAATTAACGATACTTAGAGGTAACTCCTTATCTAGGTCACAATGGCTATGACCAAGAGATCTATCTGCAAATACAAGGAGACTGAGGAACCCTCACTCACTGCAGGGGAACGGTGCCTAATAATACAGCCATTAGGAAATCCACTTGGAGCTTCCTCAATTAATTAAATAGAGAGTCATCATGTGACCTACTTACTTCCCTCCTGGGCAAATCCCAGAGAACTGCATACACAGAGACCTCCATACCCAGAGAACTCCATACCCAGAGACCTCCATACCCAGAGAACTTCACACCCGGAGAACTCCATACACAGAGAACTCCATACCTGGAGAACTCCATACACTGACAACTCCATACACAGAGAACTCCATACCTGGAGAACTCCATACCTGGAGAACTCCATACACTGACAACTCCATACACAGAGAACTCCATACCTGGAGAACTCCATACCTGGAGAACTCCATACACTGACAACTCCATACACAGAGAACTCCATACCTGGAGAACTCCATACCAAGCACAGAAAATGTTGTTCTCCCATGTTACCACTGCTTCATCCACTTCAGCAAGCAAACATGACCACATTAGTCACTCACGAGCAGATAAATGCCTAATGGAAATCTAAAACAAAATACTACTTGTCGATAAAGAAAAATAAAGTCACAAAGTCAGCAGTGAAATAGATGGACTTAGACTGTATAATATTATGGGAAATCATACAATCTTGGAAATTAAAAAAAATATATACACTCTCCCTCATATGTGGATACTAACACATAATAAACACATGTATATCTGTAAACAAATTTATATGTGGCTACAGTAGAGATATGTAGAAAGGACAATCAGTAAAAATAAATAGTAGCAGAAGGAGGAAAGCATCTTCAACAAATGGTGCTGGCACAACTAGATGGTGGTGTGTAGAAGACTGCAGAAAGACCCATGTCTATCGCCATGCACAAAACTCAAGTCCAAATGGATCAAAGACCTCAACATAAATCCAGCCACACTGAACCTATTAGAAGAGAAAGTGGGAGGTACCCGTAAATAAACTGGTACAGGAGACGGCTTCCTGAACATAACTCCAGTAGCACAGACAATTAATAAATGGGACCTCCTCAAACTGAGAATTTTCTGTAAGGAAAAGGACACAGTGGACAAGACCAAATGGCAGCCCACAGATTGAGAAAAGATCTTCACCAACCCTACATCTGACAGAGAGCAGATTTCCAAAATATACAAAGAACTCAAGAAACTAGTCAGCAAAACACCAAATAACCCTATTAAAAAATGGGGTACAGAACTGCAGAGAGAATTCTAAATAGAGGTAATCAAAAAGGCTAAAACGCACTTAAGAAAATGCTCAATATCCTTAGTTATCGTGGAAATGCAAATCAAAACAATGCTGAGATACCATCTTACTCCTGCCAGAATGGCTAAAATTAGAAACACCCATGACAACTTATGCTGGAGAGGATGTGGAGAAAGGGGAACACTCCTCCACTGCTGGTGGGAGTGCAAACTTGTACAGCCATTTTGGAGATCAGTATGGCAGTTCCTCAGGAAAATGGGAATCAGTCACCACAGGACCCAGCAATCACACACTTAGGCATATACCCAAATAATCCACATCTATGCAACAAAGACATCTGTTCAACTATGGTCTTAGCAGCATTATTTGTTATAGCAAGAACCTGGAAGCACCTTAAATGCCCCTCAACTGAAGAATGGATAAAGAAGATGTGGCACATTTAAACAATGGAATACTACTCAGTGGAAAAAAACAACAGAATCTTAAAATTCGCAGGCAAATGGATAGAACTTTAAAAAATCATCCTCAATGATGTAACCCAGTCATAAACGAGGAATATGGTAGGTACTCAAATCATATATTTATTTTAAACATAGAGCAAAGGATCACCAGCCTAAAATACACACTGTTAGAGAAACTACGATGCAAGGAGGAACCTCAGAGATTCATACAAGGTCCCTCACAGAAGGGTAAAGGAACAAGCATTTTGGGAGTGGGTGGGGGTAGTGAATGGAGAGGGAGCTAGGAGAAAGAGAAGGGGAGGAGAGGAAAGCATGTGGACCTAGGAAGATTGAGTCAGAGAAAGAATAGATGTGTGTGTGAGAGAGAGAGAGAGAGAGAGAGAGAGAGAGAGAGAGAGAGAGAGAGAGAGAGAGAGAGAGAGAGAGACCATAAAAGAAGGAGCCATTATAGGTTTGAAGAAAAAAACTGAAACTAGAACAATCTCCAGAGACCTACAAGACTGACCCCAACTAACAATTTGAGCAACAGTGGAAAGGCTACCTTAAATGCCCTTTCCTGATAATAGGATTGAACACTAACTTATCCACCATCATAAAGCCCTCATCTAGTAGCTGATGGAAACACAAGCAGACACCCACATAGCTAAACACTGAGCCGAACTCCTGGAATCCAGTTGCAGAGCAGGAAGACAGAACCAGGCTACAGGAACCCACAGAGACAGCTGACCTGAACAAGGGGGAGCTAATGTGCCCCCAGACTGATAACTGGGAATGCAGCATTAGACTGACTCAGATCCCCTGGACATGGGTCTCAGAAGGCCTGGGCAGTCCTCTGACAGTGGGATCAGGATGTATCCCTGGTGCACAAATGGACATAGGGAGCACATTCCCCATGAAGGGATACTCCCTTAACCTAGAGGCAGGAGGGAGGGCCTAGTCCCTACTGCAAATGACAGATTTTGTTGACCCCTCCTGGAAGGCTTCACCCTCCCTGTGGAGTGGGAGTGGGTGGGATGGGAGGGTACTGGGGGGGACATAGTTGGGAGGGATAATGGCAGGGAAGGAGGGGAGAAGCAGGGAGGGAGGCAGGCAGGGAAGCAAAAGGAACTGGGATTGATATGTATAATAAGAAAAGAGAAATAGTAGCTGATGAGGAGGTATGAAATCCATGTAATGAATCAGAGGACACTAAGGTAATTCTTTTCTGGTTTTAACTTTGTTGTTGATGTATTATTAATTTACTTATTTTGGTCTGTGTGTGTGGTGAGTAAACACATAAGAGTATAACTGATAGTGAAAATGTAAAAGTATCAAACCCCCAGCTTCAGAATGGCTGTTCTAACTAATGGGGGTTGAAGAGATAGCTCAGTGGTAAAGAGTACTGGCTGCTCTTGGAAGAGTAGTCCTTTGACTCACAGCACCCACACGGTATACCACATCTCTCTATAACTCCAGTTCCAGGGACCCATCGCACGTTTCTGGTTTCCTTAGGCACCAGGCACTCATATGGTAAACAGACATACATAAAGGCAACACATACACAGAAAATAAAACAATAACAAAAAAAGAAGGAGGAGAAGGAGGAGAAGAAGAAGCTTCTTTGTAGGAACACAGAGGACCGGAAAGCTGAGAGAGAGTGAATAGTTTGTCACCTTAGGCCAGAGTGTGAGCAAGGTCAAATGTCTCAGAAGACTGCTCTAGCATAGCAGGCCTGTGGTCTTTCCGCTTTCCAAGCCAAAGTTTTTTCTCCAGCAATATGTGTGTGAAAGTGGTTGCTCTCAATCCTACCAGTTCCTTCTGTGAATCAAATGAGTCCACTGACAATGAACATGCTTCATAAAGATTCTAGCACCTCTACAAATGAAAGCATTTGTCAACCAATAAGTGGCAGATGTCGTACTGTTCATGGGTAGAGGCTTTCATGACCAGTGTGTCTGATTGCTTAATTTAACACAAGTACACTAATTTGGAAACTCTGTGTCTTTTTAATTATCAGGGCAGAGGCAGCTCTGATCTCTGACCCTATGCTACCATGTTAATGAGGCCGCAGAGTCACCTGCTGGTAGCTGCTGAGGCAGGGAAAGTAACAGTGCAGAGCAGAAATGTAATAACCTTAAGGTTTGCTCCGAAAACCCTGGTCTTCTTCGTTGACAATGCTGCAAGGCCATGTCAATTTTCTGTTTCACATTTGGGAAATCACGACCCTGTCCCTTCTGTAGTCTGCTTTCTGTGTTTCTGTGCACACTCACAAATGAATGGTGTCCTTGCCATTTTATTCTTTTGTCTTCATTACTGAGTTTGAAAGGTCATTTGCTGCCTACCTAAGAGGCTTCTAAAGCCATCTAACTTTTAATAGCGAATAGCAATATGCCCTAACCTTGCTCCATGCAAACCTAGGCCATATACCTTAAGGGCAGAAAAGATGGCTGTCACGTTATACAAATAATGGCTCCAGAGCAATTTCTAAATCACTGCCTATGCAGTAATGGAGAACCACTAAAAGGACTGTTTCAGATTCCAGCCTTAATATTGTTTTCACTGCTTAAAAATTAATAAATATATACATATATTATACATGTATATACCAGTATAAATATACTAAGGCAGATAAATAATATCCATGATGCGCAGTTTTTAGCTACTCGTTTGAAATGACCTCTCATTCATATACTTAAGGGCGTGAAATTCACAACTTATAATAAAGTTACAGAGCATACAATAGTGTATATTACTCTCTAAATATGTTTTCCTAATTTGTGGTCACACAAGTGATGTCCATACAGTTTGGAGTAGAATATAAAATTATAATTATATTAACATCCATCAGGGGACTTCACAAGTGTTGTCATTTTATATATATATGTTTAAAAAAAATCTCAAACATGTAAGTGATCAAGTCGTGTTCATATTCTCAGTCTGACATCTTCCTCCAAAGTGGCTTCTGTAATTGTCCTTTTCATAGAACACATTAAGTTAGTTTAGAACACGTTCCTTCATCAGCACCATTCATTGTCATTACAGAATTTCATTGGTCTCTATTTATTGAGAAAATTCTCCTTAAAAATCAGTTATGGACACATATAAATTGTAACAACAATTAACAAAAAAGGAGGCCAGAATTAGAAAGGGTGTGGGGGGGGATATATGGGAGGGTTCAGAGGGAGGAAAAGGAACGGGAAAATGATGCAATTTTATAAAAACATCAAAAAAATTAAAAGTTCATCTGATCCATTGCAAACTCTGGTGATTACAGTTAAAACTTATGTCTTTACTCTTGAACTTTTCTGGGAGTGTAGTCCACATGATCTCACTCCATAAAAATTATTTGAGATGTTATGCTTATATTATTTGTCTTGGTTTGTCATTATATAGCATACACATAGCTTTAGACCATATGCATGCAGTAAACAGAAAATTTTCATTGATAGTGAAATTTATTTTAAGAAAAAATCCAATTTATACACAAAACTGAGTCCTAATAGTGAATTACAAAATGTAATTTTGTAATATAAAGTAATATACAAATGTAATTTTCCATAAGTCAAATGTGATTTATATATATATATATGTATATATATATATATATGTACATCTCTCTCTCTCTCTCTCTCTCACACACACACACACACACATACACACACATTAATGAAAACCTACAAATGCATGTAAACCAAATCCACTGGAGGAAATCAAACCAGGAAATGGCGCCTGTGCTTTGACTCCGTGCACCAGCAAAGCCTCCTTGTCACTTTTCATTCCTTAGGAGCTGTCATAAATCTCTGTCCTCTGATCCACTTGCATTTGGCATAGGGGCTACTAGATTGTTTATCGAAGAGATTTCTGTCAAGCTGGGATTAAGATGTCCTAAAAATTCCCAAACGGGCAATTCATCACAATACAATTTGGAGAGATAGAGAGCCACAATAGAACTATGGGAGCAAAGCAGAGGTGAGTGATAGGTGAACCCAAACCCCCCAACCTGATCTAAAGAAAACAGACACCATATACCAAGGGCGTCAATCAAACTGCCTTACAAGAATTCACATGAATATGAAATAGGGAACAAACAGATTGGTTTTGCTTTCCCTGGTCCCAATAGTTATAAGGCGATGGATTCCAACACTAATGAGCTGGTTTCTGTATATATGCCAGTCAAGTGTATATGCCAGGAGAGTTCTAGCTCTAATTCTTTCTTATAGTCAAGAAATGGAAAAGGGCGTTATTTCTAAAATAACAGAGACTGTGAAATGTTTTACTCTTGCCAAATTGCTCTCTGTATAGCTAGTGCCGAATGTTCACACTGTGTGAATTGAATCATCTTGCCTCTTTGTTTCTGAAAATTAGCAAGGGAAGTATATTTTTGGACTTCAGTCCAACATTTACAATGTAACCTAAAAAAAAATCCCTGCTGTAATTCTAATTCAGCACGTTAAACCTAAATGTAAAACAACAGAAAAAGGAACTTCTAGCAATAAGCAAATAGCATCGGGAATCAGGATTCTGCATGCGTGGAGATGAGCAGTCATTGAGTTAGTCAAGATTTCTGATCTTAAATATAAAACAAAAATTTTCAATGATGGTATTACAAATAAAATTATGGTTCCCAAGAAAAGTGTCTTTCAAATAGCAGGCATATGAAAGTATTTTCTGGAAAAAATGTACTGAGAATTTATGCAATGTTGGATCTACTCTTTGTTTATTAGGGGTGCTTTAAAACAGCTCTTTAAATTCTTGCCAACATGACTTATCAAGAGCAGCACTTGCTGCTCTTGCAGAAGACCTGGGTTTGGTTCCCAGTCACTACATGGCGTCTCATAACCATTTCTAATAGATGTAGCAAAGTGAAGGAGGTGGTAAATCCAGGGGAGCCCACACCTCTTCTGGCCTCCTCAAGCACCAGACATATATGTGGTCCTCATGGCTCTGGGCGATATAGCCCAGGGATAGATAGTAGATTTGCCTAGTGGGTCAAAGCTCCACCACTAGGAAAAAATAAACCTGTATTTGTAGCTAGTTTAAAACGATAGTTTTTAAACATCCATGAAGTACTTCTGACTTACATACATAGTACCTCTAAAGTGTTGGAGCTCTACGGCAGGCAGTCATCACAGATCATGAACTCTCAGGGAGTTCTTTAAGCTCATGGAACTCACCATGCTTAGCTGTTTGCTCTTTAGACTTACTTTAATTAACATAATTCAAAGTTACTGTTCCAAACTATAAAAGTATAATTCTTATTTATTTCACCTGCAATAGAAATATGCAGATCTAATATAATATTCTCATTACACAAAATTATTATCATTGCATAAAATTTCAAAGCAAGTATGTGGTAGATTTGGGTGGGTTTGTAATTAGGAAAGCCTGGATATAATGTCATAGTCAATAATAAAATTCTAGACTGCTTAACAAGAAGATCCTATGACATAATAAACTATACATATATTAGAGAAAATATTTTATATATGAAAAACTATAAAGACAACCTCTTAAGGATCCAACATCTTTTAGCTGGCAGAAGAGACGTTCTCTTGGGTATACACAAAAGACACTTATTCCTAAAGCAATATTAGGTTCAATATACCTCCAAATAATATAGAAATAGTCAGGAACCTTCTTTAAATTCTCTGTACTTTTATGGAACAACTTTTTCTTGTTCTTAACCACTTGCTAGATTTGAAATACAAGCTGTCTCTCTCTCTCTCTCTCACACACACACAAAATAACTTGCTTTCCATTAAATCCACTTTCAGGTAAATTACAGACATATATTTGAAATGCTTACTTGATAATGTCATTCTCCTTTTTCAAACTAAGTATGTTTCTTACATCGACATGTAAGAATTTTAGATTTCTGGCCACTGTCCATGCATTTGTCCTTGTCCTTTGCATTCCTGCCTGGATTTGTTGACCCGTTATGCTAGAATTGTGATAGTTATACATATTATCTATGCATTTGACTCCTTGGTGGGTAAACACTAAAATATCCTTTGCTGGTCAATATTTTTGCAATGTCTTGTTCACCCCTTCTCTACTATGTTCAACCTTCTCAAACTGTTTTAACAAAATCAATTAAGTAACATAAAAAAATTTCTTCACATTGCTCTAGGCTGGGGAGTGCGAATCAGGGTGTCAATAGATTCAATGTCGAATAAGTATTCATTTTATGCTATTAGATGATGTTGCCCCATTATATGGAAGAAGGAGATTCTCCTCAGGGTCTGTTTTACAGGAGAACTAATTAGAGTGGTGTGGAGTCTATGCCAAAGACTTAGCAACTTCCCAAATTGAGGAGTGCATCAACATCCTGCCCAATGTAATGAATGCAGAAATACCTTTGAAAATCAATGCTCCTATCTCTTTTTAGAAAGGTTCTCTTCTTATTAACAACCACTTGTAACTCGGCATTCATTTTATGATAGGATTTCAATGCAACACATGTCCCTGCCATGCCATGCCATACTCCCCTAAATACAAGTCACTAAATAAATACTTTCTTTGGGGAAGGATGCAATCTTAGGCAGCATGGTTTTCTTTGCTGAGAGCTATCAACTGTCAAAACCTGCAGCACTGGGGAAAAGATTACTTAGTTCCCACAAGGGAGAACTGTGAGGTCAACAAAGCATTCAGTATCATATCTGAAAGTTAAAGGAGTCTAGAAACAACCAGAAACCACACAATATACTCTATAACTAATAATAGTATTTTAAAAAATACATAGCAATATAAATCTTTATAATACATTCATGTGAACAAAAATGATATAATATATCCAAAGCCCTTGTATTGCTAAATGTAAAACATATCAATTAACTCTTTCATTTTCTAGCAGCACGCTTATGACTCCAAAGCATCTAAAAACTGGTTTAACTATTATGCAATATTCTAAACAATAGATTTATCACTTCAGCTTTATCAATAGTCTGTTCCTTTCCAGGCAGAATATACAGAAAGTTATATTACTAAGTCAACATTGCAAAGCACAGATAATTTAAGGAGTTTATGTAAAAGTAGCTGCTCACCAATCAGAACCATTGAGAGCAAGAAATGGTATCCATTCCATTCTAAATATATCAAAAAGTACACCTGAACTAAATTAGTACATTTTTTAAAAAAATGGACAATATTCCTCATAACTTTGCAATATATTTCAGTATGTAATAATAGGATCAAATACTAAAATAAATAAATAAATAATAAGCACCCATCTGAAATAAATCACACAAACACTTCTTTACATGACAATACTATAGTCTTTGAATTACAGTATAATTCTTTTTGACTATTTTACCTTTCATACCAAATATCCTTCATAGCAACTATTACCTTCAAACAATTTTCTCAGTTTGTTTCTCCTATTACAGACTTTTTCTGATTAGCTAGTAAAAATCTTGCATCTTTTTCTTAAAATTGTATTCATTTATTCTGACATATGGTGGAGTACACTATAATTCATTTGGCCAATAAAGAAAAAGAGAAAACTAATGAAACTTAATTGTGGCACAAAGAATAATTCAACTTGTCAAAAACTACCCTTTCTTAAAATTAAGGTTTTCATAATTAATTCACATTTTTCTTTATCAAAGCTTCCTTGGTGAAACACTGTAATTTTTAATCTGTAAAACTGTGACTTTTCTATATTTATTAAACTTTCTTTCTTCAGGTTTGTTTTGTTTTTGCTATTTTTTGTTTGTTTGCTTGTCTGGTTTTGATTGCTTTGTGAGACAAGGTCTCATGTTTCCATGTATGTCTCAGGCTGTCCCCATCATATTATGTTGCCATAGAAAGTCCCCTGTCCTCCTTAGTAGCCCTCCCAAACACTGGGGTGTATACCACCACACCTGGCTTTTTTTTCCCTTTAATACATGCTATCCCTAAAATGAAGAGAAGTTTTTGCTTTATTATGTGCTATCGATAACATGAAGATAAGTTGCACTGTGGCCTGCAAATAAGCAGAAGTCTTTATCCTTTACAAATATATAGCATGAAAGTATTTAATTATATCTTGCAGAGACAATAGATGGTAAAGCATATTGTGAATGCATTTCAACTGAACTGTGAAGTAAAAGGAGTATTTCATAAATCGAATGGCTTTAGACAATACATTTAAAGAGAATTTCCAAAGTCTAGAAAAACCCAGTACCAAGAACTGAGATAAAAGAAAAAAAAGAAAAGAAAAGAAAAGAAAAGGAAAGAAAAGAAAAGGAAAGAAAAGAAACATTTTCATTTTGGTCTTGAACAGTTTGTTCTTGTCAACCAACCATCTTCACTGAATTTCTATTACAGATACTTTGAGATAACAGAGAGCGCCTCTGTCTTCTGCTCCCCTGACAGTCACTGTTGTTTTGGTTATCCAATATTCCCTCTATTGTTTAACTTTCTCTCAAACAGCACTAATCTTTCAAGACACAGTAATAAAGACAGAATATGAAGCAGTTTATCAAGATCAATTCAGCTTGCTACATATTCATGAGATATTTCACCGCGAATACTCCAAATAAAAGTCAAATTGTTTATGCATTCTTCCTTCTGTGAAATATTCTGAAGCTTAATGCCTCACAATAACAGGAGAGTTAACTGTAGCAGCAGCCTCATTTTGTAGAGAATTTCACCATTTCAAAGAGCTCATTCAAGGGCCTCACAATGATTCTAATAGGAAACGGACAAAAGGAAGATGTGCCCTGGATGAGGCAGAAACATATATAAATAAACAATCTACAAATTAGTAATCTCTTTAACAAGAAGTAGCTATAACTTTCAATCATTTTTCATTATGCTATTGTATTAATTCATTCTTGTTAGCACTAGGCAGACCCATAACTCCATCCATGCTAAGCGAATGCTCTACCACTCAGCAATAATCATGCCTTAAATCTTCACCCTTTTGATTTTCAAATTAGCACCAAGCATAAATTAGTATCATTAGAAGCAGAAAAATATCCAGGCAATCTGATGCACACCTTTAATGCCAGCAAGCAATGTAGGACAGTCTCTATTTGCCCAAGCTAATAGAGAGGACCAGACCAGCCAGGGCTACATGTCTGAACAAAATAAAATGAAACAAGCAAAAAGCAACATGATGCCTCAACTATTGTATTTTTAAAAGATGATGTGAAAATATTATTAAGTCCATCATACAATGCCATATTTACGCTGAGCCAGCCATCAGTTACCTTCTAGTCAACAAATTTATAAAATGTTTTCCTTCCTCTAGATCTTGGTTTATTTCCATAAGCAACAGACACACAGGGTCCCTTCATTTACATCTGTATGACTGGCCTAATTGGGAGTCCATTTTCTTTTTAACCTGTTCCTCTCAATCATCCTCCATATTCTATATGCAGTAATATATTTTTTTGGTTGGTTGAATTTCTTTTTTGTTCATTTTTGGTTTTGCTTTTCAGTTCACTGCAAGTTATACACGTGAGATAATATTGTCTTGAAGCAGAAACAGGAAGTTAGTATGGACAAGAAGAAATCTGGGTTAGTATGGGACAAGAAGAAATTTCATTGATATTTGTGTAGCCCAGGCTGGCCTCAAACTCATGATCCTCCTGCCTCTGCCTCCTTCAGCAAATCCTACCAGCGTGCACCGCCACAACCAGGTTCATTGGTATTTGTTACCACCGAAAATTTTGCATTTAATATGAAGAAAAAGACATTCCTCAGTCACTCAGTGGTTTTGCCATTGTTGTTACCATCTTGTCCGAGCACAATGCCCATGGCTATTGTTAATGAGCTGTCAAAGGAAGTATTGCTGAGACACTGTATCAGCATATGTGAGTTAATCATGTCATTTTTTGTAATGTGTGCTGATTGAATTCAGTCTCTCACCCACTCCTGATCCTCCTTCCTGCCCTGCTGTGCTTCTTCTTCCTACACAACCCTTCCACTTCCCATCTTTCTTGTTTTAAATCTAAATTCCACTTGTGAGAAAAACACACACAATGTTTTTTTTTCAGAGTCTGGATAACTTCACTTGATATAACTTATAGATTATTTAGTTATGATCTACTAATTGGCAGAAAAGAAGAACAGGCACCAAAAGAATTAGATGACTTTTTCTACTGATGCAGATTTCATTTTGTTACATAGAGGGAAGGAAATAATCACAAAACATAATCATGTCATAAATATGTAATATATGCATGCACATACATAAATATACATATATTCACAGTATACAGCCATCTGTATACATTCTGCCTTCTATGAAAATGTGATGCATTTTCTCAGGACATATCAGGTATTCTATAAAGTTCATACTATGAGTGAATAGAATTCTTGAGCAACACATTTATGTTCAATTTTCTGTTAAATAAAATCTGTATCATGAAAAAAAAATTGGCTACAGCATCTGGAGAGAAAGCTGAATAAAACAAAGCTTGCAATGATATTCAGGGGCAAAGCCCTCAGAATACCCAGGGGGAAAATAGGAAGAAAAAGGAGATTGGAAAAAAGATTTTAAAAGATTAGCCTGCCTTCAGCTGGGAGAAAAGCACAAATGCAGCCTCAGTGATCTTCCTGGGTCCCTCCACTTCAAATCGATGGAAAAAGTAACTGAAAACATATAACATTTGTCTGAAAGACACTGTTGATGGTATTTTACTTGTGAAATACTGATGTAGTGAACTGAGAACCTTATCTGAGGCATTCATAGCATAAATTCTTGTCTATAACCTATGACAATTGCTATGGGACTAAGAGTTAAAGGACCTAAAGAGTCTTTGTTCATATGAACAAAAGTAGTACAGGTTGGGACCCAGAATGGATTTCAGTTGGTGGAGCACTTCACTAGTTGCAAGAAGTTTAATTCCCAGTAACAGGTACACACGAAGTAGTGCCATAGTTCATAAGATTCTTTTCCTATATTTTTAAACTTTGAAATCAGCTTAATTGATTCTGTATGGAATTTTTCAATCTCCCTGTCATTATCCTTTCCAACTTTATAATTCTTCAAAACCAATATTAATAGTAAAC